>OU343225.1:54331812-54916123 GCA_910596185.1 Chrysanthemum makinoi
TTAGACTCAGAGCCGCGGGCTACCAGTGCTTGTTCGTCATCTCGTGGACTAGGCAATCTCCATGTTGAAGCCAACTGATCAAATTCTCATCTTGTTTGTATCCTTCTCCAAGTTCTAAACACCCTAAGTAAAAAAATTTGATCTTTTGGTAGGGGTGATCAAAACCTTTGGTCTTATCTTCTTCACTAATACCAAGCAGCGGTCGAGCATAACTTAACTGTTTTTTAGTCCAATTTTTAAAATTCTTGACAGTCCTTGACATTTTGAAAACAATTTTATCATCGCCAATCTTTAACCAAACCAGTCCTTCCTTCTCGTTTTTATCAAGCCCAGATATTTCTTTAAAGGGTTTTCCGAAAATCACCCCAGTCAACCCATCTGACACGAACTCGCTAACATCATCCAAAACCACAAAGTCGACTAGAAACGAGTGAGTTCCTACAAAAACACGTATGTTTGTTGCAATCCCGAGGAAGTTGTTTCCTTTGTAATCAAGCTAATTTTCCATAACCTGGTTGTAGCATTCCTTAGAGATAATGTTAACTGGGGAATTTGTGTCGATAAATGGGTGAAAATCAATGAACCTGAATTTGCATGAGATTTTCAGATAATAGGGAGTCCTATGATGGATACCTGCCCCCATCTCATAAAACTGTGGTTGGTCCGATTGCAAGAATATTTTTTCAGAGTTATCTTGCCAATAGGTCATCTCGACATCACTTGAGAGGTCTTCAGTACTTAATCCTAAGTTATCCTCTTCCTCAAAATTCATGAAAACATCAAAATCCTTCCCCGAGTCAACCTCTCCAGGATCCGGGGGGTCGCTAAGAAATTTTTCTAAAGCTTCACCAAAATTCCCTACTGGGTCAATTGCACACACCTTCTCCGGGGTAGACAAATGTTCCTTAGGTCCAAATGTGGCGATTTCTCCATTAGCTTCAAGAGTCAATTTTTCAGCAAATACATCCACCTTAGTGTGAGCAGTGGCAAGCATGGGTCTTCCTAAAATGACAGGTATCCTGTTGTCTTCCGGAATGTCAAGAATCACAAAATCTACTGGGAAAAGGAATCTCTTAATCTTCACCAACACATTTTCAACAATTCCTAATGGCGATTGCATGGATCGATCAGCCATTTCAATTTTCATCTTGGCCGGTTTTAAGTTGCCAATTCCCATACGCAAAAACATCGAACGAGGCATTATGCTAATACTAGCTCCAATATCTGCCAGGGCGTTACACATGTTTAGGCTCCCGATATAGCAAGGGAGAGTAAAGCATCCTGGATCTTTTTCCTTTTGTGGTAGCTCGTTCCTCAAAACCGCTGAGCATCTTTCGTTGAGGCGAATAGTCTCATCATAACTTAATTCCCGCGCAATATCATGACAATTAGTATTATTAGAATCATTAGTAGGAGGGTTTACCAGAAAATTTTGGTCCAAAAATGATTGTCTCTCCATGCTAATTCGTCGCTTAACCTTTTCTGAAAAGGTCAAAGGTTCTTCGAGGATAGTTTCTACAGTGTGGACAACTTCTTCCTCCCAAGCTGCTAGGTAATCGAGATGTCTTCAACATGAACTAACACTTCTCTCTAATCTCTTTATCCTATCATCGTGAATTTTAATAGAAGAGACTGTATTATCCACGAATGATTTCATCATCTTTTCTATCCTATCATCGCGCTCTCTTGATTATTTGATGTGGTCAAGAATATTTTTTCTCAAGATTGTTCCCGGTATTGGTCTCAAATACACTTTCAACCTTCTCAACCCTACATGCTTCAGCTTCTCTTTCCAACCTTCGTCTTTCAAAAATTTCCCCATAATTGTATTCTTGCTTCGTTATGGTCTTCATTACCTTATGATCGAAATTATCTCTCGGTCCGTACCCTGTATCCATGTGCCACTTGTAGCAATGTTCAGAAATCCGCTGAATACATTCCAAGGCCTGATCAGGAGTCATGCTAGGAATAGGTCTTGGTGAATCGAGAAGTTCTCGTGTTCGCGCATTAATCCCACGATAGAAGACGTATACGATCTGATGTTGGTTTAAATCATGAGTAGGGCATCGATAGAGAAGCTCATTAAATCTTTCTCATGCTTGGTAAAGCATTTCTTCTCCAACCTGAACGAATTGATAGATTTTCCCAAGAAGCTTGGCCATCTTTGAAGGAGGGCAAAATTGCAAGACGAATTCTTTTCTAAGTTTATCCCATGCTCCTTTACAGTCGTGAGGGAGTTTGTTATACCATCTTTTTGCTGTCCCAGAAAGGGTCATAGGAAAAATCCTTGCAGTGACTGAATAGCTTGGAGTACCTCTGATGTTGAAAAGAGAGGACAAGTGGAGAACTTCTTCTACATGGTTCTGAGCGTCCTCATCTTTGTTTCCAGAAAACTCAAGTTCATGTAATTCACGAATAATATGATCTGGAATAGAGTATTTTTCAGTGTGAGAATCTTGAGTAAAGCTTCGCTGGCAGTTCTTATTCGGTTGCTCTAAATACTGCTCCATAGTTAGGTCATTGATATTACATTCATTGATTACCTCCGGTTCTGCGTCCGACTGGTCTGACTCGTAAAATAAGAAGATGTTGTGAATAGGAACCGGATAATAGATTTTCCTTTTTCAAAATTGCTTCTCCGGGTCAGCAAATGGGGTAGCCAGAAAAGGCCTCGAGCTGTGAGTCTTGTATCCTGACATTATCAGAAAGAAAATTAAAAACAGGCTTAATATGAAATCCTAAAATAGCTCCCCGACAGTGGCGCCAAAAACTTGATGCAGGTTTTACTTACCAGGTCTTAATATTTATAGTGTCTCGCTATACCTATGGTCTACCCTAATGCACTAACAGGCAGTGTATCTAGTCGCGTGTAGTGTAGTAAATGGTAAAGCCGAGGTTGTCCCAAGAGCTATGTGTGTTGGATTATTACTAAGTCTAATTGTCACAGAATAATAATGGTTTCGATAGAGATTTATTTAATTAAACTACTAATGCAGAACAAAATAAAAGCAGATAAATGGTAAAGGGAAATAAATAGAGGAATAGTGGTGCTAACCTAGTCAATCCTCCTAGCAAGTTATGTCTACGTCTACCTACTTCCAATTACTTCAGGTGGGGTCAAATTCGCGAGGACAACATTTGGTCAATTCGCCCTAACCTATCAGCAAAGATGCCACCACAGGAGAAATCAGGCGCACCGTCATAAGTCCTGTTGTTCCTGGTCCCCTAAGCCAAGTCATTAAGTACCGCTACATGCTAGATTCTAAATAGTGAGTGCCCAGCCATTAGGAACTTAGACACTACAGCCCCTAATTCTTAAGTTCATCCAAACGATAGGTGATCAGTTGGTCAAATCGCACAAGTAGAAAGGGTCGTCAGTTGGTCATACCTTACCCTTCCCGTCTCAGTCCGCTCACCTAGGGTCAGTTGGTCATATCTCCTAGGAAATTGGCCTCTACCGCCATTCAAAACTACCGAATCAAGGGTGACTACCAAAGAACTATGTATGCATACACTTAGAAATAATTGTACGGAAGTAAAGGTAAACGCAAAAAAAACAATTAAGAAATCGTAACTAGGCTAGCACCAAAGGGTGCTTAGCCGCGCATATTAATCATGCAAATCAATTCAATATTCAAAGGTACGAAATACATGAATTGAAAGTTAAAGAAATATAAAACGTTAAAGCTTATCGTAATGGAGTGACTTCTCCCTTGGAAACAGCTCCGTATGCTCCCCTAGACCTTCCTTGAGCTTTTTCCCACGTTCTCAGAGTGTTGTGTGTGGAATGGGATGCTTTGAAATGCTGGAATTCGTGGGGTATTTATAGGCCAGGTCTGGGTTACGGCGTAACCAATAGAGGAGTTACGCTGTAACCTTCTATTTCTTCGTAAATGCACTAGATCTGCTAGATACGGCGTAACCTTATAAGTGGTTACGCCGTATTCTTCAATAAACTCGGTTACGTCGTAAGTGATGCAGTAGTTACGGCGTAAATAATAGCGGCGTGGAACCTCTTTTGACCTAATGGAGTTATGTCATAACCTTTGGGAAGAGTTACGCCGTAACCTCTTGATAAGTTGGTATTCTGGGTCACGCAATAGTTACGGCGTAATGTGAGAGATGAGTTACGCCGTAACTTCTTCAAAATAGGCATACTGTGATAAATCTTTAGTAATGTTTCCATTTCCGCGTCTCTTTAGCTCCAATGCTCGTAATTTACCTGAAAGTGGGAAACAATGGAAAACAAGCGTAAATCCATATAAATGATATAAATAACGAGCATTATCGGGGAAAATTGACACTTAATATTCAGAACTATTTGATGTTATCATAGATGTGTTCTCTTCTGAGCTAATGAGTTCATCATCACTAGTGGTTATCTCCTCTTAATCAATTTGTTCCTTATTACTAGGTGGGTTTTCTTCTATTTTGATAAAATCCATACCAAAACCTAGGCCAGTTTTAATGTGTGCTCTTTTCTGTTTTTCATCAAAACTAACATGTGAAAGGCTAGATTCTTTCCAACTAGCAAATTTCTCTAACAATTCATCTCTTTCTTTAGTCATCTTTTCAAGTTCAGAAACCTTACATCCTAACTTCCATTCACTTAATTTTAATTGATAATCCTGTTGCTCATATTTTTCTGCCCAAGCCATTTAATTATTTTCATGAGTTATTATTTTGGCTTCCATTGACTCTAAAGTTATTTGATAACCAGCTACTTCAGACCTAGCCCTTCTACAATTATCTCTTTCAGTTACATAATCTTTAAGCACTTTTTGATAAAAATCATGACACTTACAGCATACCTCAGAGATAGGGGGTGAACTTGGTGAAGTAGCTACCATAGCGAGCAGAACAGGTTCTTCTTCACTTTTCATGCTCCAATCAAAGCTTCCAAGACCATCTCTTGATTCCAAAGCAGCAAATCTTCCTCATCAAAAGCTGTGCTCAAATCAAGTTCTTCCACTGCGACCATAGAGTAGGTTACTGGTTCATCATCAAATTCAGAACTTGATAAGGTTTTAAAATGTACCTTTTTGAGGAGTCGTTTAAGCCCTTATTTGATCAATTTTGTATCCGTTATTACTTAATATCATTCCTTTTCACTTTTTAGGTATTTTGAAGGCAAAATTTTGGAATGACACTTATTCGGACGAAAAGGCGCGAATATACGAAGAAAATGGCCAAAGTCAAGAATCGAGACACTCATGCTACTGGAACTGAAGGGGACGGCGTCAGGCACAAAACAGTGACGCTGTCGGACAAATTTTGTGACGGCTCAGTAGCCAAATTGCTCATTTACAAGTGATGGCTTTAGGTTTTAAAAGTGTAGGGCGTCGCAACTCAGACGGCCTAGATTTGTTCCACACGACGTCAGAGACTGAAGGGGACGGCGTCACAAGCATAAGGTGACGCCGTCGCAAGACTAACATGGCCAAGACGAAACCCTAATGACGGCGACCCAACGGCGTCACAAATCAAAAGGTGACGCCGTCGCATTTGTAATCTTATATATAGAATCCGAATTTTTTAGTTTTCAGTGTGTAGACTTTTGGAGTAAAAACCTAAACCGAACCAAGGCTATCTTGTACAGTATTTTAGGGTTCCATACCCTATCTTACATTAAGATAAGTGTTTTACTTCATTGATTCAATTATGTCTTCAATTGATTGTGTGTATGCTTGCATGTTTACCATGTCCGGCTAAATTAATTGTGTGTTTGCCTAGATATATGAAACCTAGTTGTAAATTATTGTTAGGTTGTCTCTTATCTTAATTGTAATTGGCTTAGGAGTGCGAGTAGGCTATCGTTGTGTTTAATACATGATAAATCTTTCATAGTTTATGAATGACTTAGTGGATTTCGTTTACTAAACCCAAAGATAACCTCAAAGTTAGTTTATGAATAACTTAGTGGATTTCGTTTACTACACTTAAAGGTAACTTCAAAGAGTTAGTACTACACTTAAAGGTAACTTCAAAGAGTTAGGGAATGCACACCTTACGACCTTAGAAAACACAACGCGTTAAGAATAAGGACGTGACAATTCAACCATCAATAGGAGATAACTAGGGAGTAGTAGCATCTAGGTAAACACATCTTTAACTATCATACGAGCACACAACAATAGACATAGACTACCCACTAGATTAGATAATTAGATAAGTAGAGTAATCGGTAGAAATACCAAACCCCCAAATCCAAAACCCGAGATTCGTACCTTTCCATTTCCTAAAAAAACATAAAAAGATAAAAAATAATCTTCCTCAACCCCAACCTTAGCGTAGTAAGTTCTCACTAGCATTCCTATTCCCCTACAGAAAGATATCAATTCCCGTGGCTTACCCTAATACTACACTACAATGATTAGGTTCACTGCCTAGGTTGTTGAAAAACTTTCTCGACGAAAAGGAAGTTCCTTTGACCCCGAACGACGCGTGTAGCGTTATAATGTTTTTGGCGCCGCTTCCAGGGAATAAAATAGCTAGTTAGGAGTCCACCTCGTTTAGGTTTCCTTACTTGATTCCTATCAAGTAAGCTTTTTTTCAATTTTTAGCTTCCTCGTAGTCTATCCCCCTTCTTCGTGACCTTTGTTAGTAACCCCATCACTTTTCATCATGGAAGATGATAATTCGCCAAACAACACTTCACCACCAAACAAGTACCCACCGCTTGACCCAGCCTCTGCCAACCAACTTCGAGCTCGTATTGTTAGTGAAATTGGAGAGCTTAGGAAACTAAATAGGATAATTGAAAATACGCTTGAGGAATCCCTTAAGGAATCTACTAACACTTTAGATAGTTATTCGACCTCAAGCGATTCAGATGATGACCTAGAAGATGGAGATTATAAGGTGTTAGAAATTATGAATGATAGTAAGGAGGAGGAAGAACTTATGGAGTATTTCGACTCGTACCCTAAAGGGAAGGAAAAAGCCTATCACTATAACGTAGTTAACTTCCCGAGACCACCTTTCGAGCCTCGCATAAGGAGGGGTAGCCCTAAAAACATCAAGATACCGTGTATGATTGGATACTTATATAGGGATCACACCTACATTGACTATAAGGCACCCATGAATATAATGTCTAGGCTCTATTACAATTGGATCATGAGCAAAAAGCTAGAACCTATGAGGGACCCCTTTCGCCCTAGGAAAGCAAGTAACTATGTTGGGAGGGTTAAAGGATTGCATGTCTTCATAGGTAACTTCACATATAGGTGTGATTTCATGATTTTGGAGAATGTTAAGGGCATCATTGATAGGTTTTTAGGGGATGTAATACTTGGGAGACTATTTATAGAGGAGTCTAAGATGGTTTATGATCGAGAAGAAGGAATATTCGAGTTCTCAAATGGAGCCGAGAGTGTTAAATATATAATGCCCCACAAAAATAAGAAGTTTGAAGGTATTGATAATTTAGATGTGGACAACATTCAGGCATTTGAAATAGATGGAAGAACAAGGTTTACTACAACGCTTTTCTTGAATTAGGCCCTGAATATATTCGCGATGAGAAAAGGGTTAAGGAGATTGAATGGGCCTCTAAGATTAGGACAACTTAGGGGCACGACTTCGAGTCTAGCTACAAGACTCATAAATAAAGAAAAGCGCTTCGTGGGAGGCAACCCATGCTTAATTGTTTGCTTGTTTGTGTCGTGTATCTTTTATTTGATTGTTTAGTCTCATGTTTAAATTTGTAAAAATGCTTTATTTTGTTTTTAACCTTGTCTTAAATACATATAAAGGTATTTTACATAAGGGATAAGTGTAGGGAGGATTACACACGTTTTCAAAATAAATGTAAACATGAGAATTTTAATTAATTAAAAGATATACATGTGTGTTTGTTCGAGTCAAATGCTTGTATCGAGTCATAATGGATGTTATGCAGAAAATTTTTCCAGATTCTAAAGATGTAAATTTTCCAGAATTTTTTCCAGAAAATCGCAGACCAGTTTTTGTCAGGGTAACCTGACGGCATCAGGATCGCAGCCTGACGGCATCAGGAAAGAGCAAAAACAACTGATTACTTTTTCTCGTTTTCTGAGCTACTTATAAATTTTTAGAATTTTCCAGGTCTTAATTTTCCAGAAATTCTGTAAACATCCATTTCACAAGCATTATATCCTAGTTTAGTAGAGTCCTATATATATTATTACCGCCGATTTTACGCGAAGGTTTCGTTTATTTTCTTCAAGTGTGAAGGTTTAATTTATCAAGAAGAAGATACATAAGATTGGAAGGAGCTTTTCACGCATACATTCTTCTTGGAAAGGATTTAACCACTACTTCACACACGGATCCTACCGAGCTAATCAGGGGAGTATTAGTTTCTTTCGTTTTTAATTACCTTCCATTATCATAACTTTGATACTTTCGGAGAACATTGGGGAAAATGTTCAGTTTAAGTGTAGGGAGGGAAAATAAAACGGGAACTTTGAAACTATGCTTATCCTTGATTATTTGCTTTGTCCAATTGTATTTGTGTAATAAACCATGAGAAAATGTCCGTTAGGGTAATTTTGGCACCAAATTTAAAATTCTTCATGACATATAGGAGTGGGCCATTAGTCTTAATAAAACGTCTCATGGATAAGAAGTTATATGACTAGCACAAAAACCCTTTACCACTTAAACTCCACCCAAAATGTGAGGATCGCCCTTAGATTAGTAGGAATTAAAGCATTCATCTTTAATGCTTAGTGTGTGAACCGAAAGTATAATAGATTCTAGAACTTGTTTTGTGATGCATCCGAGATCGCTAGTAAGACTACACTTGTGTAGTTAGGAATAACTAAATGATAAGAGGCATTAGGATAACCCTTGTTTGATACCCGTAATATAATTACTTCTTCCACATCGGTTGAGTAATTCCCCCACACCTTTGAGTTGTACTCATCTTTAGTACACGATACCCCTAGTTAACCCCTCAGAGCCTATCCTTTTCGCGGCTCTCGTGATGTTTCGGTTTCCTGGAATATCAATGAAGAGCATTATTTACACCCCACCCCCAAATGTACACCCAAATCGCCTTAGCCTACCTTGTATGCACTCACTTTTAGTGCATTATTGTTATCACACTAAACCCTTAGTTCAATTATCTAGTTGCTTTCATAAGTTGCTAAGTCGAGTCATATCCTTTGTACACAGTTTTGGGACGATTGGGACTCATGGGAAAAGTTAAATTTTGTGAAATGACAGGAAGGGAACGTTAAATTCAAATTCCCTTTATTTGCGTAATAATGTACTCCAAGTGTTTTGATCTTTTAAATTTGGGTCAAATTAGTGTTAGAGTAATAAAAACTCAAGTGTAGGGATATGCCTATAAATCACAATCATTTTGATGTTATCATAGAGGATGGTAGAGTAAAAGTGTATAAAAAAAAAAATCGAAAAAAAAATAGAAAAAGAGAAAAAGAAAAAAAAATGAAAAAATGAAAAAAAAAACATACGGGCTACCATCCTACATCTATCTTTAAATTATGTTTTTTTGTTTCAGTTATCTAGAGTCTAGAGTGTCGAGTCTTGGCTTAGCAACGCCATTCTTCGCATGCTTGTAACATAAAGATTTTTGACTTGCCACCACTAAATAGCCTATCCCACCAAACCCTTTGTTTCCCTACCATAAGCCTATCATTACAACCCTTTAAAAGACCTCCTGGATAGTCTTTCCTAGGTGCTTACGCCAAAGCGATGGAGGTTTGATCTAGTCTCAAGCCTATGGTAATCTATCTACTAGGACCAGTTAATGAGTGTTTATCTTCCATTTCCAACTTGTTATATTTCATATACACCAGAGATGTGAGTATCCAAACACCCTATTTGAGGTGCTAGTATGTAATTTCCGTGCTTGTTATGACTTTTGCGGGGTTTATATGTGTTGTGGATTGTTCTAAACCAATGCTTCATGACCCCTAACTTATAAATTAATTGGCTACAAGCACATTTGCTTGAGGACAAGCAAATACCAAGTGCAGGGATATTTGATAAGGTTTTAAAATGTACATTTTTGAGGGGTCATTTAAGCCCTTATTTGATCACTTTCGTATCCGTTACTACTTAATATCGTTCCTTTTCACTTTTTAGGAATCTTGAAGGCAAAATGCTGGAATGACACTTATTCGGACGAAAAGGCGCGAATATACGAAGAAAATGGCCAAAGTCAATATTCGAGACACTCGGGCTACTGGAACTGAAGGGGACGGCGTCAGGCACAAAACAGTGATGCCGTCGGAAAACTTTTGTGACGGCTCAGTAGCCAAATTGCTCATTTACAAGTGACGGCTTGAGGTTTTAAAAGAGTAGGGCGTCGCAACTCAGACGGCCTAGATTTGATCCAGAGGACGTCTGTCACACCCCTAAATTACCTGTTTTGCAGCGGAATGGAATTCCTGGGGGATGACTGTCATAGCATCACAATCACAGTTATATTGAACGACCTAAAGTGTCGTTTGAAAAGAACATCGTTTGATATATTAAAAACATTCAGAGTTACAAAGATAGGTCCCAAATGAAAATCAACATACGCGGAAAATAAGTTTGGTACAAGTCAAACGATGTTTTTAAAGTGTATAAATCCCATGTAAGACGCGTCGTCACCGCGACTCTATGATATGTCCACATGCATGCCATAAAGTGAATGCCTTAGTTACCTGAAAATACATTGCTAAAAGTGTCAACACAAAGGTTGAGTGAGTTCATAGAGTTCATGTAAAAACGTTTTATACGACTACCACAAGTATAGGCCATGTATGACAAATATGTCACATAAAAATGTTACAATTGCTATAAGCACATGACACCGAAGCTAGACTGATCATGATGTTCGCCCCAATAGAGTGTTTTGCCAAACAACTCAAATAATGATATTAAATGAAATGCATCCGTTTGACCAGTTGGAATCCACCAACCCGGATGGAGGAGTCACCCTCGATAGATCTATCCACTCATCCTCGCTTTCCCAGTAATTAACGGTTCATGATTTCTGATATGGGGACATTCAATTGGCAATGAGGTAACTTAAGCAATGTAATTAATTTGATATACTTGGCATCGTAATAAAAATGATGTGCAATGTATTCTCCCCCGTAGGTTTGAAATAATGTATAAACTTGAATAAATAGGGGCTATGAAAACTCACATGTTGCAATGATTATGATGATATAATGGCAATACTGAAATGAGGCGCAACCTCTGACCGTGACCTATTATGAATGATATGTTCTAATGTAAATCATGAAACAATGTCGTGCATGCAAATCCACATGTAATCTATACCACTTGTACGTTTTTGAAAATAGAATTTGTCGTCGAAATATATGTTTATGACATCTCGTCATGTTATAAAATACTTTACAAGTATATACATTGAATCAACACCCTACGATAGACGTTTAGTGATTTATCGAGAAATCATAGTTTTTCGTCAGTAAACAAAATAATTTGACAAGTCATGAGAGTGACTAAATGGCCTTGAAAAGCTAGTCGTAAAATGGTGCACATCGAGTGTTAGGAAACAAACTCAACGGTTTTTGGAAGCTTGTATCATTATCTCAAAGTTTTAGCATTTAAGTTTTCATCATAGAGGTCTCGATCATGGAGAAAAATATAGGTAAAGTATGGTACTTGCGTCTAAAATATTGTTTAAGGTAACTTTCGGCAAAGTTTGAGTGTCCATATTTTATTCGTTACAACTCCGCTTGACGAACGGTTGAACATTTTGGAAGATAGGCTAGGCGAACTTACTTTTACTAGAAGACATCGTTTCATAAAAAGTAATCCATCAATGTTAAAAACGACCCTCAACATGATCATTCGCGGCCGTAATGTTTGTGTAATAGAAATATATTAGTTTTGCTTATATAATATAGTTACGGCAACTTTATTTAAACGCGTGTAATTTAATCGTTACAAGTCCGTTTTCTACGTTTTATATGTCCTTAGCTTCGTATTAAAGTATACTAATATATTTTTGATAAGTCGACACGTTTTATAGCGCTTAAGACTCATTTTTGACTCGTAAAAAGTTAAAATAATATGCTGAATTTTCTGAATTTATAGTTTTCGTCGTCAAACTTGAAAATAGCATAACTTCTTCGTTATAACTCTGTTTTAACCCGTTCAAGCGACCACGGTTTCGTTTAAAAGTATATTTTCTGAATATCTAGCAAAAAATATTTTACAAACTGTCGAATTTTCCAGATTTCACAATTAAGATCAGACCACTATTTATTGTTGTTGAAATGAGTTTTTCTCGCTTAAAACTTATTCTAACCACTTCAAACCAACTCCAAAGCTATTCTAAACCTACCATACACCTTCTTAGGGTGTCATGGGTTCCTAGACATCATCAAAAATGAAGTGTTTCAAGGGATTAATTATAGGATAATTATAACTAATAATATGTACTAAAACAATTAATAGTGGTATAAATTCACATGTAACTTGCATGTTTTCTTGCAAAAATGATGAAATAACATAAAGATGAATATGAAAGAGTTATGAAAATCATGAATTGCTTACTTGTATGATTATGTGAAGAAAATGATGAAAACCTTATTAATCTATAGGTTTTTATTTCAAAACCTTAACATAGATCACTATATGAACTTGATAATCACTTGGACTTCAAAAATTAATGGTTTCTTCATGTTTCTATGTATGGCCGGCCACAAGGGTGAAGAGAAGAGAGATTTGGATCTTTGTTTCACCTTGAGAAAAAGTCTTGTATGTGTTTGTAAATAATATCTAGTGAATATATATGTGTAGGTTTGATATTTAGATGGCAAACTCAATTTGATAACATGAAATGACTAAGGGGGATGTGGCCGGTTATAGTGTAAAGGGGCAAGAGTTGGGTAGTTTTGATGTATTAATGTATTATTTGTTAAGTACAGTGTATAATTTGTAGGTATAAATAGGTATTTAGTGTAGCGTTAACTAAAAATAGATTTTAACGGAACAAAATAAAATGTATTGAAGTCATAAAAATTATAAAAATACATTTCTCACAAGTATTGAGTGAATAAATATTTATCGGGTTGAATTTACGAAAACCGTCGTAATTATTTATACATAACAATTTATATACAAAATAAATTGAAAACATCGGGTAAACTAATAATATAATTTTTATAGTCTTAAAATGAGTATAAAAATATATTAGAATTATTTTTGGAAGTGTCGGATCAATTTTTCAAAATAATGTTTACGCGATAGCGTTTATTTATTAGGAAAATAAACGTTTAATGAAAAATGCAAATCCATGCATGAACTAATATGATGCTCATGTTGCTAATGATATGTAGACTAAATCTAGTCTATATGAAATGTCCTCGATGAAATGTTCATAAATTCGCAGCTAAACCATTAAGGTTACGCGAATTTGATACTCGTAAACCTAGTTTACGAAAATTGATGAATAGTGACTCATGAATAGTGATTTTCTCCGGGAATGAATAGTGTTTTGTGAATAGTAAATTTTTGAAATACGTTCTCGAATATTACTGCTCCAAAAACGATGAATAGTAACCGATGAATAGTAAATTCCCGAGATGAATAGTGAAAATTTTAAACTTTGTAAAATGACCTGAAATTACGAGTTGTCACATTCGCCCATCCAAAAAGGAATTCAGTCCCTGAATTCAGTTCATGTTAGGTTCTACATTGTTACTTGTGAAAAGATGAGGGTATTTGAGTCGCATTGAGTCGTCCAATGTTTTTCTGAATCGTACCACGCCTTTCCAAGGCGAGACTTTGAACATAAATTTGTTGCCAACTTGAAATTCTAATGGTTTGCGACTTATGGAACATACTTCCAATATTTTGCGTCGTATATCGACGTAACTTATCTAGCTATGTGTTGTTACTTGTAACTGATTCTTGATTTGTACGATTACTTTGTTGTTTCATGAAATAGTTATGGACTAGTGAGTTGGACTTTCCTGATTTTTGGCCCGTGAATAAGTGATTGACACATCAACCATAGAGTGCCTCAATTGGTACAGTCAATATGTTCATGTGCTAACTATTGTTGTAAGGCAACTTGTTCAATGAAGTATAATTTGCCTAATCATTTCTAGAAAGTCACACATGCTTTGAGCATATCTTCTAATGTTGGAATTGTCCTCTCGCTCTAACCATTGAGCTGAGGATAATAGGCGGTACTCATGTCCTATTAGGTTCCATGGATATCTTGAAATGATTGACAAAAGTGTGAGGTGAATCGGCTACCTTATATCAGGTATAATTTAAATTGACACCATGTGTCTCATGACAAATTCAAAAATGTCAAGTCTGTCGAAAAGGGCATTATTGAAAAGAATAGATTATGGGTAACAGTTGTGATTCCTCGCGTTTCTCGTTCTAGCGAATGTCATTACTTGAGTCTTGCTTGCCTATGGTGCTTAGTCTCCATTACTAGAATGTTTATTGTTTGATTATCGAAATGTTTCCATGCTATATGTTGTCAA
This sequence comes from Chrysanthemum makinoi, assembly GCA_910596185.1. NCBI lineage: Eukaryota > Viridiplantae > Streptophyta > Magnoliopsida > Asterales > Asteraceae > Chrysanthemum > Chrysanthemum makinoi. The sequence continues at coordinate 54,346,296 of OU343225.1, forward strand.
GTCACAAAACCTTAAATATTTAAGTGATGTGGTGTAGTGGTTGATTTTCAAGATTTGTTCCGATATTGAGTGCTTCTAAAATAGTTCATCACCTAGATTGTTATCATGCTAGAAAGAAAATAGATATCAGCTCATACTATGTCGAAGAATGTTTGTTCTAATTTCACTTGTAGATGGGGAGTCATTGATTGTCCGATATGTTCAAACTGTTGCATCTCTTGATATGGAAGTGAGGTAACTTGGAATTTCTAGAGAACACAATGCCTTAGGGGAAGTTTATATCAATAACCTTATTTAACTCAATTATCCTTTGAGGGAATCTCATTGTAGGGAAGTTCACCTGTTGCATCTCTTGATATGGAAGTGAAGTTTATATCGATAACCTTAATTTAACTCAATTATCCTTTGAGGGAATCTCATTGTAGGGAAGTTCACATATTGCTGAGGCCATGTTTAATGGAATGGTCTGTAGTCTTGGTTAGAAGACTTGGTTTATCTCTATAGTGTTACTTAGTGGGTATTTGCTTCGTACTAAATCTTGTGACTCGGTCTAGCTAATACTTTTGAAATAATAGGATTTGGCTTCTAATCCAAAGATAGTGGTTCGGATTGTCTCGTGTTGGCTTAAGATTTTTGTTGAGTTTTGAATCATCTTACTATATACTTCTAGTACTTGTTGGTAGTTCCAAATTCCTGTCATTGTTTTCTTGTATCGAGGAATCCTCCTCGTAAATGGTATAGAAAATCCTTCCTAAAAAGGTCACTGGTAAAGTTTCAACTTATCAGTTAAGTGAGTGATGAATGGTGTAGGTATCTGTAGAGTGTTAACAAAATAAATGTTTATGAATAATTTATATGATTACAAAGCTTTGCTTTTGAGTGAAGATTGTTTTAAGAGATTTGAAATGATGCTTGTTTCTTTCATGACATAATTCTTCCTAAATTATACATAGGTGATCAGGCTATGTATAATCGAGGACAAATGATGTGATGATTGGTTTTGTTGAAATGGTATTATGTTTTTCCGAAGTTTTAGATGGTATTCAACGTTTTATTTTGTAAAATAATGGCTCAAACAATTTTTTATAGTAACATGGAAATCGTTTCGCATAATGATAGTAAATAGTTGATAAAATGACTGAAAGTCAATTGATTGGGTGGTTACAAAACAACTTGTTTTAAAACTTTATAAAACATGTTTCTAAGATGGTGTAAAATGGCTTGAAATAAAATTAAGTGAAATAATTTTATAAAGTAATAGCAAAATAACATGAAATAAGATTTGTTGGATGGTTGTGATTATCGTGGAGTTAATAAAGGATAAAGATTACATTTAATAGAAATGTACTTATTATCTGTTCCTATTGATGGTCAAATAGTGTTTCAAGTGTAGGAATAGTAGACGGTCTAGCAGCAATAGCCCTAGAACTCTCACTGTCCTCAAACCTATGAGATGGTGTAGTGTCTATAGTCTTAGTGATAGATGGTAATGGTGTGTTAAATCATGCACGCTTCCCAAGCTGCAAGTCAGATGTATGAGTAGTGTCTATGAGATGTGATGGCACGGATGGTACTCTAGATGACAATGATGATGAAAATGATAACAATGATGATAATGGAAATCCTTGGGGTGAGTTAAGAAAATAGGTTCATTAGGACTAAGCCTATAAGTTCTACCAAATGGTATGATCTGTCCCAACAGAATGATAAAAACTGTCCGATCCTACAGTGAATCAATGGTGATCGTGATGGTGTAGGTGCAACTTCGTACTCCTAAAAGGGTTCAGTCTCATCATCTGATGTTATCGGTGTTGAGTCAACTGATGTTAAAATTGTGATAGGGAATGACAGGGCATTCTCCATGTCAAAGTCTGATGTGAGTATGATGGGATGGGTATTTGAAGGCATCTATATGACAATCGATTTTGAAATGAAAGTAAATAACTCATAAAATGTGCGTATGAAACCGCATGTATAGTGACTATGCACTTATGATGAAATGATGAGATGCTATGATGATGTAGTTATAGTCTAGGGTCAATGATGCAACCTAGTTCTCTATAACCGAAGCTTTGATGCCAATCTGTCACACCCCCAAATTACCTGTTTTGCAGCGGAATGGAATTCCTGGGGATTGACTGTCATAGCATCACAATCACAGTTATATTGAACGACCTAAAGTGTCGTTTGAAAAGAACATCGTTTGATATAATAAAACATTCAGAGTTACAAAGATAGGTCCCAAATGAAAATCAACATGCGCGGAAAATAAGTTTGGTACAAGTCAAACGATGTTTTTAAAGTGTATAAATCCCATGTGAGACGCGCCGTCACCGCGACTCTATGATATGTCCACATGCATGCCATGAAGTGAATGCCTTAGTTACCTGAAAATACATTGCTAAAAGTGTCAACACAAAGGTTGAGTGAGTTCATAGAGTTCATGTAAAACGTTTTATACGACTACCACAAGTATAGGCCATGTATGACAAATATGTCACATAAAAATGTTACAATTGCTATAAGCACATGACACCGAAGCTAGACTGATCATGATGTTCGCCCCAACAGAGTGTTTTGCCAAACAACTCAAATAATGATATTAAATGAAATGCATCCGTTTGACCAGTTGGAATCCACCAACCCGGATGGAGGAGTCTCCCTCGATAGATCTATCCACTCACCCTCGCTACCCAGAATTAACGGTTCATGATTTCTGATATGGGGACATTCAATTGGCAATGAGATAACTTAAGAAATGTAATGAATTTGATATACTTGGCATCTTAATAAAAATGATGTGCAATGTATTCTCCCCGTAGGTTTGAAATAATGTATAAACTTGAATAAATCGGGGCTATGAAAACTCACCTGTTGCAATGATTATGATGATATAATGGCAATACTGAAATGAGGCACAACCTCTGACCGTGACCTATTATGAATGATATGTTATAATGTAAATCATGAAACAATGTCGTGCATGCAAATCCACATGTAATCTATACCACTTGTACCTTTTTGAAAATAGAATTTATCGTCGAAATATATGTTTATGACATCTCGTCATGTTATAAAATACTTTACAAGTATATACGTTGAATCAACACCCTACGATAGTTGTTTAGTGATTTATCGAGAAATCATAGTTTTTCGTCGTAAAACAAAATAATTTGACAAGTCATAAGAGTGACTAAATGGCCTTAAAAAGCTAGTCGTAAAATGGTGCACATCGAGTGTTAGAAAACAAACTCAACGGTTTTGGGAAGCTTGTATCATTATCTCAAAGTTTTAGCATTTAAGTTTTCATCATAGAGGTCTCGATCATGAAGAAAAATATAGGTAAAGTATGGTACTTGTGTCCATATTTTATTCGTTACAACTCCGCTTGACGAACGGTTGAACATTTTGGAAAATAGGCTAGGCGAACTTACTTTTACTAGAAGACATCGTTTCATAAAAAGTAATCGATCAATGTTAAAAACGACCCTCAACATGGTCATTCGCGGCCTTAATGTTTGTCTAATAGAAATATATTAGTTTTGCTTATATAATATAGTTACGGCAACTTTATTTAAACGCGTGTAATTTAATCGTTACAAGTCCGTTTTCTACGTTTTATATGTCCTTAGCTTCGTATTAAAGTATACTAATATATTTTTGATAAGTCGACACCTTTTATAGCGCTTAAGACTCATTTTTGACTCGTAAAAAGTTAAAATAATATGCTGAATTTTCTAAATTTATAGTTTTCGTCGTCAAACTTGAAAATAGCATAACTTCTTCGTTATAACTCCGTTTTAACCCGTTCAAGCGACCACAGTTTCGATTTAAAGTATATTTTCTGAATATCTAGCCCAAAATATTTTATAAACTGTCGAATTTTCCAGATTTCACAATTAAGATCAGACCACTATTTATTGTTGTCGAAATGAGTTTTTCTCGCTTAAAACTTATTCTAACCACTTCAAACCAACTCCAAGGCTATTCTAAACCTACCATACACCTTCTTAGGGTGTCATGGGTTCCTAGACATCATAAAAAATGAAGTGTTTCAAGGGATTAATTATAGGATAATTATAACTAATAATATGTACTAAAACAATTAAAAGTGGTATAAATTCACATGTAACTTGCATGTTTTCTTGCAAAAATGATGAAATAACATAAAGATGAATATGAAAGAGTTATGAAAATCATGAATTGCTTACTTGTATGATTATGTGAAGAAAATGATGAAAACCTTATTAATCTATAGGTTTTTATTTCAAAACCTTAACATAGATCACTATATGAACTTGATAATCACTTGGACTTCAAAAATTAATGGTTTCTTCATGTTTCTATGTATGGCTGGCCACAAGGGTGAAGAGAAGAGAGATTTGGATCTTTGTTTCACCTTGAGAAAAAGTCTTGTATGTGTTTGTAAATAATATCTAGTGAATATATATGTGTAGGTTTGATATTTAGATGGCAAACTCAATTTGATAACATGAAATGACTAAGGGGGGGGGCATGTGGCCGGTTATGGTGTAAAGGGGCAAGAGTTGGGTAGTTTTGATGTATTAATGTATTATTTGTTAACTGTAGTGTATAATTTGTAGGTATAAATAGGTATTTAGTGTAGCGTTAACTAAAAATAGATTTTAACGGAACAAAATAAAATGTATTGAAGTCATAAAAATTATAAAAATACATTTCTCACAAGTATTGAGTGAATAAATATTTATCGGGTTGAATTTACGAAAACCGTCGTAATTATTTATACATAACAATTTATATACAAAATAAATTTAAAACATCGGGTAAACTAATAATATAATTTTTATAGTCTTAAAATGAGTATAAAAATATATTAGAATTATTTTTGGAAGTGTCGGATCAATTTTTCAAAATAATGTTTACGCGATAGCGTTTATTTATTAGGAAAATAAACGTTAAGTGAAAAATGTAAATCCATGTATGAACTAATATGATGCTCATGTTGCTAATGATATGTAGAATAAATCTAGTCTATATGAAATGTCTTCGATGAAATGTTCATAAATTCGCAGCTAAACCATTAAGGATACGCGAATTTGATACGAAAATGATGAATAGTAACTCATGAATAGTGATTTTCTCCGAGAATGAATAGTGTTTCGTGAATAGTAAAATTTTGAAATACGTTCTCAGAATATTACTTCGGCTCTGAAAATGATGAATAGTAACCAATGAATAGTAAATTCCCGAGATGAATAGTGAAAATTTTAAACTTTGTAAAACGACCTGAAATTACGAGTTGTCACAACGTCAGAGACTAAAGGGGACGGCGTCACAAGCATAAGGTGACGCCGTCGCAAGACTAACGTGGCCAAGACGAAACCCTAATGACGGAGACCCGACGGCGTCACAAATCAAAAGGTGACGTCGTCGCATTTGTAATCTTATATATAGAATCCGAATTTTTTAGTTTTTAGTGTATAGACTTTTGGAGTAAAAACCTAAACCGAACCAAGGCTGTCTTGTACAGTATTTTAGGGTTCCATACCCTATCTCACATCAAGATAAGTGTTTTACTTCATTGATTCAATTATGTCTTCAATTGATTGTGTGTATGCTTGCATGTTTACCATGTCCGGCTAAATTAATTGTGTGTTTGCCTAGATATATGAAACCTAATTGTTAATTATTGTTAGGTTGTCTCTTATCTTAATTGTAATTGGCTTAGTGCGACTAGGCTATCGTTGTGTTTAATACTAGATAAATCTTTGATAGTTTATGAATGACTTAGTGGATTTCGTTTACTAAACCCAAAGATAACCTGAAAGTTAGTTTATGAATAACTTAGTGGATTTCATTTGCTACACTTAAAGGTAACTTCAAAGAGTTAGGGAATGCACACCTTACGACCTTAGAAAACACAACGCGTTAAGAATAAGGACGTGACAATTCAACCATCAATAGGAGATAACTAGGGAGTAGTAGCATCTAGGTAAACACATCTTTAACTATCATACGAGCACACAACAATAGACATAGACTACCCACTAGATTAGATAATTAGATAAGTAGAGTTATAACACCCTGAAACCAGGCCTAAGCGTTATATTACAATAATGCCATTTGACTAAGTTGACTATGACATTTATAAGTTCAATGGACTTACGGGATTGGTTAGTCAAACCCGATGGCCAACTATAGGTATTAATGTTATGTAAATGGTTATAGAAAATATTATGTGGCACAATTAGAATGGAAGTATACTTAAGGGACCTATGTTGTCAAGTTATCAATGTATTATTAAGTGTTTGTGACCTAAGTTGAATGAAGAAGACTACAAGGTCCTAAGTTGCCATTTGGGAAAACCATCACCTAACATAAGTCTAGATAATTCCCTAGACTTGTGAAGAGAGTTGGAGTGTTTTCATGTGTAGGTGGTGATGTCGGTTTAGAAGCAAGAAATAAAAGGAGGGAAATCAAGCTTGAGGCTTGATTATCAAAGGATGAAGGAGTTTAGTGTTCCATAATCAAGTATTATGTTCATTACAATCATTATGTCAAGGAAGTAACCTCTAATTTTGAATGAATTATAAATTGAAAAGTTTGGGTTTATGTACCCAATTTGGAGGAAATGGGTAATTGGTGTTTTAAGTTAAATAATAAAGTTATAGTAATTTTGGTATAAGTTTTATTTGGTTAGTGTTAGTAATTTTATGAGATTAATTATCATCTAATCAACATATGATTATATGGTGATTACAGATGTTAAGGAGGTGAATTAACGGTTGTTTAGGCCATTGTTAAGGTTAATTGATTGTGTTTTAAGTGTTTATGTTTATGATGATTTGATCTAAATTGCAAGAAAGGAGATTGTAAATGATGATGTTGATGGTGTTAAAGTATTTGTAAACTTATCTTTGGAGCTAAGGTAAGTAACTTTGGTTATGATATGTCTAATATTGATTTTATCATATTGTGATTATGAATGAAGTGTTAAGGTTGAAAGTCTTGGCTTAGAAAGTGTGGTATATGATTAGAAGCTTGATTAGTTGAATGATTGTGTCTTAGTCCTTGGTTGTGGATTAACCAAGGTATGTTTTTGGATTTTGCTATATGATTGACGTTGTGTTCAAGTATCTTATAGTAAAATGTGGTTAAAGTTTGAATGATAATAGTTATGGTGTATATTCATGTTGCAAGTATGAGTAATAGATGTATTATTCGTATTCTAACCCGGTTACTTACTAAGTGTTTCGCTTACCATTATAGTTGTTGATGTTTTGTGTAGGTTGATCGCGATGCTAGTTAAATACTGGAGTAAAGGTCTTTGGCTAAGAAATAGAAGGTTGAATAAGAGATGGTATATTTTTAGGAGCTTAGTACTAGTTACCGAACTCAATCAATGTTGAACCCCCGAGTGTCATAAACGGTTTGTTAATGTTTTTGTCAAAGTGTTTGAGTAATTGACGTGTGTTTTGGAGTCTTTTTATAATGGTAAAAGTATATTTGTAAGAGTTAAATTGTATATAGGTTGTATGTTATACTAATGGGTTGAAGTTTATATAAATGGGTCAAACTGTTGTTTTGGCAAAGACACCCATATACTTGTAAAGTACATTTCCGTGGATCTTTGAGACCACGAGTATTATGAAGATGGATTTTTATGATATGTAAATGATTTCTAGAAGTCTTCATGTAGAGTCTTGTTTGGGAAGTTAGTTTTCCAGAAATTTTACAAAAGTTCTTCCCTGAGCCTGGATCTTAAGATCTATGCTCAATCCAGAAATTTTAAGTTCAAGAGTTTCTTTCCTGGGCATAGATCTTAAGATCTATGCTCAGACCAGAAAGTTGATTTTAGGGATTTTCTTTCCTGAGCGTAGATCTTAAGATCTATGCCCAACCCATAAAGTTGATTTCAAAGAGTTTCTTTCCTGAGCATAGACTTTAAGATCTATGCTCAGACCAGAATTTTGACGTTTGGCAGATTTTTGTCATTTTGTTTATTTTGTATAAAATAAACTGTAAGTCGTTAGAGGTTGTGCCACTCGTCGTTTCGAAGGTAATTGAGTCTAGTTTCATGCAAAAATACTTTTAAGGGTCGGTTTCTTACATAATTAAATCAGTTTAATGATTAGTAACATCGAGTCAGTTTCAAGTCAAGTTATTTCCGCATTAAGTTTTTAATTTTTGATTATTTTAAGTTGTGTCGTTCACGGGGTGTAACAACTTGGTATCAGAGCTTCGGTTTAAGTGAATTAGGTTCCCATTTAGGTTGCCTAGACTTAAACCACATTAGAATGCATTGAATGTAAGAATAAATTATTCATGGAAGTAAATGTTTTAGTTTGAAGCGAATTATGAGATAAGTTTTATGAACCTAAATAGAGAATAATGCATGTGTTTTATACTGTTAATGTGTATATGATATAAGTCCGTGTAGGGATTGATATGTTTAAATGTTTGAATTGATGTGCACTTTGGTTAGTGTCGGTAATTGCCTTTTGATTATAAGAACGTGTTTTAAAGAGTAGTGGTAATGGAATGTAATTAAAATGGTAAGTGGTATTAGAGATGGGCTATAAGTGAACTAAAGTATCGAATGCTTAGAGTATAGAACGTAGTAATGATAAGTGAGCTAAAGTATAATGTGTGAAAGCAAGATGAGAATTGACACATAAATTGTTAAGTGTCTATTAATACGAGATGTATAGGATGAGGCTAAGAAACGATAACTAGTAATGATGAAATGAAAATGGAATAACTAATGAGCTCATAACTAAAGAAGAAATGAGTTGAGAATGTAAGTAAGAACGAAATGACATTTTTTATAGTCAGAAAGTGATAAGTATATATAAAGTTAAGACAATGACTTGAAATTATGATATCACGGCTAATGTGTATCATTAGTTTTGATCATTTAAAAATGAAAATGATAATTGGTAAGCATGTTGGAAATGAGTAATAAGAAAGTAAGATATGTAAACACATGTGTAAATATAACAAGAAAGTGTCATTTTCTAATGATTATTTCTTAAAACTAAATAAAAGGAATGGAAATGTGAATGTGTGTTAGAATGATGATGACTTGGATCCAATATTAAATGTGAAAGGTTAAAGGTAACTATCATGTAACCGATGAGTTAATGATAGTTAATGAAGATAATAATTGTATCCTTCGGGATGACCAAGGTAATGGTGGTATCTTTCGAGATTACCATGTGAATGATGGTATCCTTCGGGATGGCCAAGTTAATGGTGATATCTTTCAAGATTACCAAGTGAATGATATTAATGATGGTATCCTTCAGGATGGCTAAATTAATGAATGACAAGGAATCTTTCGAGATGAAAAGTATTGCCTTTACCGGCAAGGGGTTGCCTATATCCTTGGCATATAAAAATATCCCCAAAATGAATGTGAAAATGGTATGGATCCAAGTCTAAAAAGTTAAAAAGAACTAAAAGCAAGAAAAGTTAAAATGTGTAACGAATAGGTACGATTGTTGTGTTGGAAGCGCGTAAGTAGGAAGACTTATGATTTCCTTAGTTAAATGGATTGGGACGCCTTTTCATTTAATTAAATAAATTATGAATCGACGAACCATGAGTTTATGTTTCTTGATTTACATCGATTGGGACGCCTTTCCATGTAAATGAAGAAGTGTAAATGAGTGGGCTTATGTGTTCCCAACATGGCATGAGTAAGGTAGAAGGGGTAGAAAACGCAAGCCTAGAATTAGTTAAAAGTCTTAAGAACTAAGATAGACGAGATATAATTAGAATGCAACTTTTAATTGAGACATTAAGTGAAACCAACCATTAGGTGTCTATAGTATAACTCAAAAAGATTAAGAAATTGGTAATGATGTTATAGCATGCCTTAAGGCATGGTTCAAATGTGAGTAATGATGGAAATAGATGCTAATTAATATTAGCACTCTTATGAGTGAATGTGATGGTATAAGTTAAAATTTTGACTTTTGAACTTAAAACATTGAAACCTCTTATGAGACTCATAGTCTTTGACGAGAAATTTATTGTAAGAAATAGAGAAAATGAGACAATGTAATGAAAAAGTTAATGAAGTAAAGGAATGAACAATGTAAGATGAGTAGATAATAGTTAATGTTTAGTTATGAAAGTCAAAGTAAGCCAAGATTTCCCTAAGTCAATCTTAACACTTTGTGGAAATCCTTAAAATGAAATAGCAAAGATAAGGAGTTATAGCAAAATGTTAAAGCGAATAATAGAAAGACTATGGTAGAAATGAAATGCTAAGTTGTATAGGTTAACATTTGACTTATGTAAAGTCAAAACGGCGTAAATTTCCTCAAGTGGCACATAGTCCTTGATTTAAAATTTAAGTGTAGTAAGTAAGAATGCGATGGGATGGAAATGAGATTGGCAAAATGATACAATGATTATAGTAAATGCGTCATGTTTGACATAATGACCTTAGTAAGATTGGATGCTCTCAGAAAGTTAAATGAGAAGTAGAGTGGATTAAGGATTTTGATATGTATTGGTTAATATTGCAAGATCACTTAGATCATTTGCAACGGAATGTTTGAATAAAAATGTGCTTAATGCTAAGATGGGAGTAAGATGTGACCAAGTAGAGGTTAGTTTAGATGAGAGATTTCGGGGACAAAATCTAAATAAGGGGGATAGAATTATAACACCCTGAAACCGGGCCTAAGCGTTATATTACAATAATGCCATTTGACTAAGTTGACTATGACATTTATAAGTTCAATGGACTTATGGGATTGGTTAGTTAAACCCGATGGCCAACTATAGGTATTAATGTTATGTAAATGGTTATAGAAAATATTATGTGGCACAATTAGAATGGAAGTATACTTAAGGGACCTATGTTGTCAAGTTATCAATGTATTATTAAGTATTTGTGACCTAAGTTGAATGAAGAAGACTAAAAGGACCTAAGTTGCCATTTGGGCAAACCATCACCTAACATAAGTCTAGATAATTCCATGGACTTGTGAAGAGAATTGGAGTGTTTTCATGTGTAGGTGGTGATCTCGGTTTAGAAGCAAGAAATAAAAGGAGGGAAATCAAGCTTGAGGCTTGATTATCAAAGGATGAAGGAGTTTAGTGTTCCATAATCAAGTATTATGTTCATTACAATCATTATGTCAAGTAAGTAACCTCTAATTTTGAATGAATTATAAATTGAAAAGTTAGGGTTTATGTACCCAAATTGGGGGAAATGGGTAATTGGTGTTTTAAGTTAAATAATAAAGTTATAGTAATTTTGGTATAAGTTTTATATGGTTAGTGTTAGTAATTTTATGAGATTAATTATCATCTAATCAACATATGATTATATGGTGATTACAGATGTTAAAGAGGTGAATTAATGGTTGTTTAGACCATTGTTAAAGTTAATTGATTGTGTTTTAAGTGTTTATGTTTATGATGATTTGATCTAAATTGCAAGAAAGGATATTGTAAATGATGATCTTGATGGTGTTAAAGTATTTGTAAACTTATCTTTGGAGCTAAGGTAAGTAACTTTGGTTATGATATGTCTAATATTGATGTTATCATATTGTGATTATGAATGAAGTGTTAAGGTTGAAAGTCTTGGCTTAGAAAGTGTGGTATATGATTAGAAGCTTGATTAGTTGAATGATTGTGTGGTAGTCCTTGGTTGTGGATTAACCAAGGTATGTTTTTGGATTTTGCTATATGATTGATGTTGCGTTCAAGTATGTTATAGTAAAATGTGGTTAAAGTTTGAATGATAATAGTTATGGTGTATATTCATGTTGCAAGTATGAGTAATAGATGTATTATTCATATTCTAACCCGGTTACTTACTAAGTGTTTCGCTTACCATTATAGTTGTTGATGTTTTGTGTAGGTTGATCGCGATGCTAGTTAAATACTGGAGTAAAGGTCTTTGGCTAAGACATAGAAGGTTGAATAAGAGATGGTATATTTTTAGGAGCTTAGTACTAGTTACCGAACTCAATCAATGTTGAACCCCCGAGTGTCATAAACGGTTTGTTAATGTTTTTGTCAAAGTGCTTGAGTAATTGACGTGTGTTTTGGAGTCTTTTTATAATGGTAAAAGTATATTTGTAAGAGTCATAGTGTATATATGTTGTATGTTATACTAATGGGTTGAAGTTTATATAAATGGGTCAAACGTTTGTTTTGGCAAAGACACCCATATACATGTAAAGTACATTTTCGTGAATCTTTGAGACCACGAGTATTATGAACATGGAGTTTTATGATATGTAAATGATTTCTAGAAGTCTTCATGTACATTTCCGTGAATCTTTTATTCGTTTGGGAAGTCAGTTTTCCGGAAATTTTACAAAAGTTCTTCCCTGAGCATAGATCTTAAGATCTATGCTCAATCCAGAAATTTTAAGTTCAAGAGTGTCTTTCCTGGGCATAGATCTTAAGATCTATGCTCAGACCAGAAAGTTGATTTCAAGGAGTTTCTTTCCTGAGCGTAGATCTTAAGATCTATGCCCAGCCCATAAAGTTGATTTCAAAGAGTTTCTTTCCTGAGCATAGATTTTAAGATCTATGCTCAGACCAGAATTTTGACGTTTGGCAGATTTTTGTCGTTTTGTTTATTTTGTATAAAATAAACTGTAAGTCGTTAGAGGTTGTGCCACCCGTCGTTTCGAAGGTAATTGAGTCTAGTTTCATGTAAAAATACTTTCAAGGGTCGGTTTATTACATAATTAAATCAATTTAATGATTAGTAACATCGAGTCAGTTTCAAGTCAAGTTATTTCCGCGTTAAGTTTTTAATTTTTTATTATTTTAAGCTGTGTCGTTCACGGGGTGTAACAAGAGTAATCGGTAGAAATACCAAACCCCCCAAATCCAAAACCCGAGATTCGTACCTTTCCATTTCCTAAAAAAACATAAAAAGATAAAAAATAATCTTCCTCAACCCCAACCTTAGCGTAGTAACTTCTCACTAGCATTCCTATTCCCCTAGAGAACGATATCAATTCCCGTGGCTTACCCTAATACTACACTACAACAATTAGGTTCACTGCCTAGGGTGTTGAAAAACTTGCTCGACGAAAAGGAAGTTCCTTTGACCCCGAACGACGCGTGTAGCGTTATCAGCACTCCAGTCAACCTCTGATAGATTTTCTTGAGCAACCAAAGCTTTTGGTTTTGATTCAGTAATAAGAACTTCTCTAATTTCAAGCTTGGGTTTCTCAATCATCCTGTTTTCCTGATATTTAGCAAACTTGCATTCTCTTTCAAAGTGTCCAGTCATTTGACAATTAAAGCATTCAATCTTGGATTTGTCAAATGCTATACCCTGTTTGGGTTTGAAATCAATGCCTCTTCCTGTTTTCTTCATGAACTTCTTGATCCTTGCAGTGATCATTGCAACTTGCCATCTTATGTCAATTTCTTCTAGATCATCTTCTTCAATTTGCATCAAATCTTCTTCACAAGTAACAGGTAAGGTGGCTTGCTGAGCAATGAAGGAACATATAACATCATCAGATTTGATGGTGTTTGATGGTGATGAGGTGGTGGTAGTCATGGTTGTGCAAATATTCTGTTTATCACCAACAGTACTGTTGGGATATGAAAGTGCTGAACAGTTAAAATACTGAAGATTTACAAAGTACTGCAGAATGGCAAAGAACTGGAAAAAGTCAAAGAGTCAAAGTACTGCTAAAGAGAAAGTCAAAGTACTACACATGAAGGTCAAAGTACTGCAAGATTGAAAGAACTGTTTTATTCGTTTATGCAAAGTCTTGTAATTCTAGAATAGTCTATATTAGATTATTTGTCGTACAAGGATACAATTGTAAACCGACTAGGGTTATCCTTGAGCCTATAAAAGGACCCCTAGATTGGCATTAGAGGTACGAGTCTTAGAGTTAACAAGTTCACAAGTTTTAGAAAGTTCGATATTCTTAGAGTTGTTGAAGTATATGCATAATAAGCAAATTTAGAGTTATTAATAAAGTTGTTCTTCTTAGATTTGTTAAGTAAATTCCGCGTACTTAATAAAGATTACTCAGTGTTTCATTGTTAATAACTTAGGATTTATCCGAGGTTATTAAACCTTAAACAAGCTAGTTAAGTTAGTTTGGTTAGAGTACATCGATCCAACAAGTGGTATCAGAGCTTGTGTGGAAACTCTGACTAAGAAGAAACCCTACTACAACATACCTAAAGATGTCGACTGAAGCTGTTCCACCACCATCAATCACCTCACTCAGGATTCCAATCATCAAGAAGGGAGAATATGACTTATGGTGTATGAAGATGAGGCAATACATTGCCATTACAGACCATGCTCTATGGAATGTAATTGTCAATGGCAATGAAGTAGTTCCAGAACCTGTTGAGATTGCTGGACAACCAAAAGCACCTAAGGCTGTTTTACCAGCAGCTACCATAAGGAATCAAGAGAAGGCTTTTAACATACTCTTATCTGCTATACCTGATGGACATCTATTGAAGTTTCATGATGCTAAAGATGCAAAGCAGCTCTGGGCTGCTCTCAAGACTAGATTTGGAGGGAATGAAGCTTCTAAGAAGATGCACAGAAATCTACTTAAGCAACAGTTTGAAACGTTCACAGTTGGTGAAAGAGAGAGTCTTGATGCTGCATATGATAGGTTTCAAAATCTTCTCAATATGTTGGAGTTATACAAGGCAGAAGTATTAGTTGAAGATGCTATTCTGAAGTTTCTTAGGAGTTTGCCATCTACATGGCATGTTATTGCTACAATGATCAGAGGACAACCTGGTTTCGATGTCATGGACATTGATGATCTCTACAACCATCTGAAGGTGTATGAGCATGAGATGAATGGTCAAACAAGTTCTAAATCTCACAGTATTGCTTTTCTATCATCTGAAAAGAGGGGCAGTACTTCCAACAAAAGTACTGCTTCTCCTACTCAAAGTACTGTAACTCAAAGTACCGTCTCGTATGCTGCTCCCACCCATGCTCAACAAGTTCAACCAACTACTACTATGCACTCAGATGAAGTTGTATGCTCTTTCTTTGCACAACAAGCTAGCTTACCTGTCACCTATGAAGATGATCTAGCACAGATTGAAGAGGATGAACTTGAAGAAATTGATATCAGATGGCCAGTTGTTATGATTACTGCAAGGATCAAAAAGTATATGAAGAAGATAGGAAAAAGCATTGACTTCAAACCAAAACAGGGAATAACTTTTGACAAATCCAAAATTGAATGCTTCAATTGTCAAAAGACTGGACACTTTGCAAGGGAGTGCAGGTTTGCTAAGTATCAAGCAAACAGAACATCTGAGAAACCAAAGCTTGAGCTAAAAGAAATTCCACCATTCTGAAACAAAGGCTTTGGTTGCTCAAGAGAATTTGTCGAAGTTGACTGGAGTGAAGAGTTTGATGATGAACCAGTGACTTACTGCATGGTAGCTGTAGAAGAAGAAGTTGAAGATTCAGTGGAAGAATTGGACTGGTGCACTGCTTTTGATGAGGAACCTGAACATGCTGCTTTGGAACCCAGAGATTGTCTAGGAGGATTTGATTGGAGCTTGGAGTGTGAAGATGATCCTGTTCTACTTGCAATGGTAGCTACTTCACCAAGTTCAACCCTTATTACTGAGGGCAACCCAGAATAGGAGCTTAAAGATCATCTGATTGTAGATAGTGGTTGCTCTGGAAGCATGACAGGAGATAAGGAGATTCTGTCTGATTTTAGATCTATTAGTGGAGGAAGAGTTGAATTTAGGAATGATCCCAATGGAGGAAGGATTACTGGGAAAGGAACAATCAAAGCAGGAAGAATAGATTTTGAGAATGTTAGATATGTGAAGGAGCTAAAGTTCAACTTATTGTCAGTCTCTCAAATCTGTGATAAAAAGCATCCTGTGTTATTCACTGACACAGAATGTCTCATTCTTTCATCTAAATTCAAGCCTGTTGATGATGACTTGGTAGTACTCAGAGTACCAAGAACCAATGATGTGTATAGTCTGGACATGAAGAGTCTTCACTCCTATGGGAGAGCCACCTGTTTAGTGGCAAAAGCAACAACTGAAGAAGCACATCAATGGCATAGAAGATTGGGCCATGTTAATTTCATGAATATCAACAAACTGGTCAAAGGCAATTTAGTTAGAGGTTTACCTTCAAAGACTTACAAGAATGATCACTCCTGTTTGGCATACAAGAAGGGTAAACAACATAAAGCTTCATGTAAGAAGCTTGAGGAGAGAACTATTAGAGAACCATTGGAGCTGTTACATATGGATCTGTTTGGACCTATCTCTGTGGCAAGTTTAAACAAGAAGAAGTACTGCTTGGTTATTACAGATGATTGCAGTAGATTCAGTTGGGTATTTTTCTTGGGATTTAAAGATGACACTTTTGATGCTATTCAGACTCTAATCATAGCATTGGAAAACCAATTGAGACTCAAGGTTAGAGGTATTAGATGTGATAATGGGACTGAATTCAAGAACAAGCTGATGGATGAATTTTGTGCTAACAAAGGAATAAAGAGGGAGTTCAGTATTGCAAGAACACCACAGCAGAATGGTGTTGCAGAGAGGAAGAATAGGACTTTGATTGAAGCAGCCAGAACTATACTTGCAGACTCACAACTACCTTTTCAATTATGGGCTGAGGCTATAAGTACTGCTTGCTATGTACTTAACAGAGTATCAGTCACCAAACAACAAATGAAGACACCTTATGAGTTGCTGATGGGCAACAAAACCAACATTCGATTTTTGAAGCCTTTTGGATGCCCTCTCACTATTTTAAACACAATTGATAATCTGGGAAAGTTTGATGGCAAGTCAGAAGAAGGATATTTATTGGGATATTGTACCAACAGCAAGGGCTTTAGAGTATACAACAGAGTTACTAAGAAGGTTCAAGATTGTCTTCATGTTGAGTTTTTAGAAGATCAAGAGAATCAGAAGGGTAAAGGTCTTGATTGGATGTTTGATCTTGAAGTTTTGACTCCTTCCATGAACTATGTACCTGTCAGAGAAGAAAATCAACCTACGTATAATAGAGAAAATTCACAATATGTTGTTCATGGAGTTCATATTAGACCTGATGCTGTTCCTGATGAAGAACCAAAGCAAAGTACTGCTGAACCAAAGGAAAGTACTGATGAACCAAAATCTTCACTATCTGCTGAGGATCAAGCTATTCAAGAGACACTTAATCAGATGCTTTTTCAAGATGTAATGGCACATTCTTATTCTGAAGAACAAAGAAGAGCTTATGAAGAAGCAAAGAAAAAGAATAAGACTGCAGAGTATTCTCACAGTACTTTGGACAGTACTTTCGACCAAAGTACTGTTGCACCAGTTGATAGTACTTTAGATGATTTGGATGATCCTACAATGCCAGGTTTAGAGGAAACTGATGATGAGTTTCAAGATGAAGGTATTTTCTCAGATTCAAATGAAGATGATGATTTCACTAATTTGAATGATACCTATGGAGTTCCACAGTCTCCAATCTTAAGAATCCATAAGAATCATCCAACTGATCAAATCATTGGTCCTTCTACTTCTGGAGTCATGACAAGACACAAAGCTAAGAGTTTTACTACACCTCACAATGCTTTACTTAGCTTTGTGTATAAACAGAACAGGCTGAATCATAAGGATCATCAAACCTGCTTATTTACTTGTTTTATCTCTCAAGAGGAACCCAAGAATATTGCTCAAGCATTGACTAAAGAAAGCTGGGTTGAGGCTATGCAGGAAGAACTTCTTCAATTTAAACTTTAAGAAGTTTGGGTTTTATGTGATCTTCCAGATGGGAAGAGAGTTATTGGAACCAGATGGGTTTTCAGAGTGAAAAGAGATGAAAGAGGCAATGTTTTCAAGAACAAGGCAAGGTTAGTAGCTCAAGGTTACAGACAGGAAGAAGGAGTGGATTATGATGAAGTATTTGCTCCTGTAGCAAGGATTGAAGCTATTAGAATATTTCTTGCTTTTGCTTCATATATGGGTTTTCATGTTTACCAGATGGATGTCAAGAGTGCCTTTCTTTATGGCACTATTACAGAAGAGGTGTATGGTAAACAACCTCCAGGTTTTGAAGATCCTAAGCACCTTAACAAAGTCTACAAGGTGGTTAAGGCTCTTTATGGCCTTCATCAGGCACCTAGAGCTTGGTATGAGAGGCTCTCCACATTCTTACTACAACATGGTTACAGAAGGGGAGCTATTGACAAGACTTTGTTTATCAAGAGAGACAAGAAGGATATCATGTTAGTGCAAGTGTATGTTGATGATATCATCTTTGGAGCTACCAAACAGTCTATGGTGAAGGAGTTTGAGCAGCTGATGCAGAAAGAATTTCAGATGAGTTCAATGGGTGAGTTAACTTTCTTTTTGGGACTTCAAGTTAAGCAGTCAAAGGAAGGTATTTTTATAAGTCAAGACAAGTATGTATCTGACATACTTAAGAAGTTCAGTTTTGATGCTATAAAGCCAGTAACTACACCTATTAAATCAATCAACTCATTGGGCAAAGATGAAGATGGACAACCTGTTGAAGTCAAGTTATACAGATCTATGATTGGATGTCTAATGTATCTTACTGCATCAAGGCCTGATATCATGTTTGCAGTGTGTTTATGTGCAAGATATCAAGTCTCACCAAAGGTCTCTCATATGAATGCAGTAAAGAGGATTTTTATTTATTTGAAACAACAACCCAAGTTGGGGTTGTGGTATCCTAAGGATTCATCTTTTCACTTGGAAGCTTTTTCAGATAGTGATTATGCAGGTGATAACTATGATAGAAGATCAACAACTGGAGGATGCCAGTATCTTGGAAGAAGATTAGTCTCCTGGCAATGCAAAAAGCAGACAATTGCAGCAACATCATCTACTGAAGCTGAATATGTGGCTGCTGCAAGCTGTTGTGGACAAGTTTTGTGGATGCAGAATCAACTCTTGGACTATGGGTTCAATTTTAAGAATACTCCTATCAATATTGATAATGAGAGTACTATCTGTATTGTGAAGAATCCAGTTTATCATTCCAAGACCAAGCACATTCAGATTAGGCATCACTTCATCAGAGATTGTTATGAGCATAGGCTCATTAATGTGGTTAAGGTTCACACAGATGACAATGTAGCTGACTTACTCACCAAAGGCTTTGATGTTTCAAGATTCAATCACTTGCTGGTGAGCATTGGCATGATTAACTACTGAGCTACATTTGAGGGGAGGATTATAAGGTGTTAGTATAGCCCTATGCATTGTTTAAGGGGAGGATATTTATGTATAGTTAGTTTTTATAGAGGAATTTGGGAAAGTACTGCTTTTGTTTTCGTTAAAGTACTGCTTGGAAAGTACTGCTTGGTAAAGTATTGCTTATGTGGAAAGTACTGTTTGTCGTATTAAAGTACTGTTCCAACGGTAATATTGAGAGGTAATTAATACTAACGGTAACTCTGTTATTATGGGTTGTGATTTTTCAAATCTCACCTATAAATAACTACTCTCCGATTTTCCCTCTCATATTGATACTTTAGAATCTTTTCCATATTTCTCTCACCATCTCTTTATTATTCGATAATATCTCTTAATTATGCTCACAAATTCATTAATGGCGAATCGACCTACTGTTTCAAAGCACAACACGGTGGCTAATTTGGAAAAGACTGAGGCGAATGTGGTTTTTCATGATATGATTGATTATCTTACTGGGTTGCCAATCAGTTATGCTCTTTTAGTGGAGCCGGATATAATTGCACCTTGGATTCAAGAATTTTGGGCTAATGCTAGGGATAATATGGAGGAAGATGAATACTATATTCGATCAACAGTTGCTGGAAGAACTGTGAAGATTACAGAAGCCTCTATTAGAGAAGATTTGTTATTTGGTTATGAAGAAGGGGCTATTCGTTTCGACAAGCAACTGATTTGGGATACATTTAGAGATCTTGGTTATGAAGGGTCCTTAACAGAACAAACATTCAAGAAAGCCTTATTTTTTCCTCATTGGAAATTTTTGGTTCATGTGTTGCTCCATTGCATAAGTGCTAAGAGTACCTCTTGGGAGCAGTTTGGGTCAAATATTGCATCTGCTATAGTTGGATTGGCTACTAATCGAGTTTTTAACTTCTCAAGGCTAATTCTGTATGGAATGCTCTCACATATTTCACATGGATCAAAATGGCTAATGTACCCAAGGTTTGTACAGGTTTTCTTGAACAAGCAACTTGCTGATGTGCCAAAGCCTACAGACTTACTGCCTGTTATTGTTCAACAAGCAAAGATTTTTACCTTTATGGCAAGAAGAAGTGATTTATTCAGATGTCAAGATACTCCATTAACTCCTTCTATGATGGTAATTGTACAGGATATTAGGGTTGAAGCTGAAGAAGGTGATGATAGTGACAGTACTGCTTCTCAAAAAGGTACTGCATCTCAAAGTGCTGCATCTCAGAGTGCTGCATCTCAAAGTGCTGCATCTCAAAGTGCTGCATCTCAAAGTGCTGCATCTCAAAGTGCTGCATCACAGAGTGTTGCATCCCAAGGTGCTGCTTCCCACAGTACTGCTTCACAAAGTACTGATCATGGAAATATTGAAGTTCCACCTTCTCCATCTCCACAACCATCTCTTCAAGTATCTCCACAAGTCTCTCCACATGCAGACTCTTTGTCATCTGGGGGAGATGAACCAGCTATGGAGCCTGAAGGTCAAGTTCTCACTAATTATGCTTTAACAAGGGAATTGACAAGGTTGAAGAAATCATTTGAAGATCAGGCTACAGAAATTAGGAGGTTGAAGCTCAAGTATAGAAGGTTAAAGAATTTTGTTGCACCTTTTGTTAAACGTTATCGCTTATGGGTTAAGGAAGAAAACAAGCGCCGAAGGCAATTTAAGAAGAAATCACAAGGCAAAAAGGTTCATAAACCATCTTCTGTCAACTTGGGGAGGAATTTAGAAGAAAAGAATTTGAAAGAAGATGTTGTTAAGGAGAAAGAACCTCAAGGTACTGAAGAGCATGTTATCATTGAAAGTACTGATGAAGATCAAGGTACCGAACAACAAAGTACTGTTTTTCATGGAACCTTCAGACAAGAGTTAATTACTCCAAGAGTATTAGATTTTGAAGATGAAGCTGGTCCTTCAACAACTGTTATTCATGAAGATGAAGATGGTCCTTCAACAACTGCGATACCAAAAGAACCTGTAAGAACTGCAAGTGATGATGAACTTGTTGCAACTATATTGCATGATTTATCAAAGCCAAGGGCTGTTACTATTTCTGAAGTTGCAGAGGAACAAACAAGAGTTTCTCAACCTGCAATAGATCCTAAAGACAAAGGAAAGGGTATTCTGGTAGAAACTAAGAAGAAAAAGCTTACTTTGGCAGATCTTAGAGCAATTGAAGTTGCTAGGAATGAAGAAGCTGCTAAAAAGGTCCAAGAAGAGCTTAATGCTGAAGTAGAGGCTGAAGTTACTAATGAAGAAGCACTGAATGAAGAAGTGGCTAGAAAATTACATGAAGAATTGAATGCTGAAGATGCTGAACCATTACAGTCACCTACTCCTGTTTCTTTTATGCCTAGAAGACCAAATCTTTCTAAAGAAAGGAATGCTATGATGGCTTATTTGAAAGGTCGAGGATATAAGAGATTGCAGAAGCTAAATTATGTTGATATGAAAAGATTGTATGATGCAGAGACAGAGGCTTATAAGAAGAATGTTGCAAGCATCAAGGATTATAAAGATGAAGCTAATTGGACTGAAGCTGAAAGAAAGAAAAGTTTGAAAAGAAAAAGGAAAACTGAAGTTGATATACAGTCTTCAAAGAAAGAGAAAGTTGAGCTAAGAACTGAACCTAGGGATGAACTAAGAAAGTATCTCATAGTAGTAGATTTTGAATATTCTAAAGAAGATGATGATATGAAGATGAACAGATCTCAGATTACTGTTTTTGAAGTTGTGGAATCCAAAGATGGAAGTTATATGATGTTTCATAGAGATGATGAAAGCTTCAAAGTGTTCAATAGACTATGGGATGTACTGCATGCAATTGACAGAGTGGATTTATTTCATCTATATCATTTGGTGCGAGATTATTTTGAACATCATCCATCATAAGGAATTGGTTTAGTTTTACTTGGAGATCTCACAACAGCATGGGAAACTGAAGAGCAGAGCAGTGATGAAATTTGGAAGAATCAAGAGAACTGGGAAATTGTTTGCTGGAGATTCTTTGAAGAATCTGGTATACATGTTCTAGAGCTGGAAAATGGAACAATGATTCACATGTTTGCAGATAAAAGATATCCTCTTATAGTTGAGCTTATGAGGAGGATGCTAGAGCATGGAATGGAAGTAGAAGAGGATAATGAAACTGCTTGTATGGTCATCAATTTGTTTATCAACTGGACTACTATAGTTGATGATGATGCATAACTGGTATGAGTTTTCATTGAATAAATTATTTTTGATAAAACAGTGCTTTATTCAAAGTACTACTAATCAAACAGTACTTTAATCAAAGTACTGCTTGCAGCTTTTAATCAGTTAAATAATTTTTAGAAGAAACCTTTTGCTAAGTAATAAATATTTTGAAACAAAGGTTGAATAAATGGTTTTTGAAATGGTAACATCAATAGGTTATCAATCCACCATGGTTACAAAAGGATTGGCTAATCCATGAGCAAACGGCTCTGGTAAAGATATATCAAATCCGTTTTTAGTTGACAACTTGCTAATAAGTTGTATGGTAATCAACTCACCATATCAGATAATGTGAAGAGTTGGCTAGCCCACAAGAAAATGGCTTGTGGTAAAGGCCGTGGAAAAACCATTATTGGTAATTAGTTCACCATTAGATAAAAGAACTAACTAGTCCAGAAGGGTACAGCTTTTGGTAAAGACAAATCAAATCTGTTGATAGCTGATGGTTTGCTAAAAATCATATGGTTATCAATGTACCATGGTCTTACACACCAAAACATTCGGCTACTCCAGAGTTAATGGCTTTGGTAAAGAGATTAAAATCCATTAATTTTCAATGATTCACCTTTCACAGGCGTTAACACACCTGGAAGTGATGAGAATAGTATGCAACTTAAACTGAATTAATGTACAAATAGTCATATGTTGTTGTGTTCCTGTAAAGATGGAGCTTGCTGGATGATGCTGTGAAAAGAATAGGGATTGAGTCGTAGAATAGCAACGTACTTTTCCAAGTGTCTCGTTCTGGTACGTGTACTTTTTTTAAGATGTAGAATAGCAATATACTTTCTATAAGTGTCTCGTTCTGGTACGTGTACCTTTTTTAAGTTGTAGAATAGCAATGTACTTTCCATAAATGTTCTAATTTGGTACGTCCTACTTCCATAAGTGTTCCATTTTGGTATGTCATCCCACGTACTAAATTGGAACACTTATGGAAAGTACATTGCTATTCTACGACTTAAAAAAGTACACGTACTAGAACGGGACACTTATGGAAAGTACATTGCTATTCTACAGCTTAAAAAAAGTACACGTACCAGAACGGGACACTTAGAAAAGTACGTTGCTATTCTACAACTCAATCCCAAAAGAATAAAGATACTTTGATAAGTGCAGAAACTACAATCCAAAGACAAAGACAATCATTTCTTGAAGCTGGAAAAGTAAAAGATCAATCTACAAAGTAACTTGAAGTCAAACAAGTAGAATTCAAGTTAAGGGAGGATTGTTGGGATATGAAAGTGCTGAACAGTTAAAATACTGAAGATTTACAAAGTACTGCAGAATGGCAAAGAACTGGAAAAAGTCAAAGAGTCAAAGTACTGCTAAAGAGAAAGTCAAAGTACTGCACATGAAGGTCAAAGTACTACAAGATTGAAAGAACTGTTTTATTCGTTTATGGAAAGTCTTGTAATTCTAGAATAGTATATATTAGATTACTTGTCGTACAAGGATACAATTGTAAACCGACTAGGGTTATCCTTGAGCCTATAAAAGGACCCCTAGATTGGCATTAGAGGTACGAGTCTTAGAGTTAACAAGTTCACAAGTTTTAGAAAGTTCGATATTCTTAGAGTTGTTGAAGTATCTGCATAATAAGCAGATTTAGAGTTATTAATAAAGTTGTTTTTCTTAGATTTGTTAAGTAAATTTCGCGTACTTAATAAAGATTACTCAGTGTTTCATTGTTAATAACTTAGGATTTATCCGAGGTTATTAAACCTTAAACAAGCTAGTTAAGTTAGTTTGGTTAGAGTACATCGATCCAACAAGTACTTTGAATACGATAAGCAGTACTTTTAGTGGAAGTACTGCCTTTCTTTTCAGATGACACAAAAGCAATACTGTGTGATTTTTGAACTTGTTTAACCATTCATCTCATGTTCATACACCTTTAAATTGTTGTAGAGATCATCAAAGTCCGTAGTATCCAAACCAGATTGTCCTCTAATCATAGTAGCAACCACATGCCATATGGATGGCAAACTTCTTAAGAACTTCAAATTAGCATCTTTAACAAATACCTTTGCTTCATATAACTCTAGCATACTAAGGAGATTTTGGAATCTGTCATAGGCAGCATCAAGACCTTTTCTTTCTCCAACAGTGAAAGTTTCAAACTGTTGCTTCAACAGGTTTCTATGCATCTTCTTGGAAGCATCATTACCTCCAAATCTTGTCTTGATAGCAGCCCATAGTTGTTTTGCATCCTTAGCATCATGAAACTTTAGGAGGTGACCATCAGGAATAGCAGACAGCAATATGTTGAGAGCCTTCTCTTTATTTCTTTTTGTAGCTGCTGGCAAGGTAGGCATAGGTGGTTTAGGTTGTCCAGGAACTTCTACATGTTCTTCAAGAACGACATTACCATTGACAATCACATCCCACAATGCATGGTCTGTAATAGCAATGTACTGCCTCATCTTCATGCTCTAGAGATCATATTCTCCCTTCTTGATGATAGGAATCCTGAGTGAGGTGATGGATGGGAGTGGTGCAGCTTCAGTCGACATCTTTAGGGTTTGTAGTTAAATCGGTTTTAAGGGTTTCTTCTTAATCAGAGTTTCCACACAAGCTCTGATACCACTTGTTGGATCGATATACTCAGACCAAACTAACTATGTAGCTTGTAAGGGCTTAGCAACCTCTGATAAATCCTAAGTTACTAACAATTAAACACTGATATTACTCTATTAAGTATGCGGAAACTACTTCAATAAAGCTACGAAGAATAACTTTAAACTTCAACGTTTATATTAAAACTTTGAACCTGCTTGACACACAGATTCACTAATAACCCTAATAACTCTAATATCAAACTTGCATGTAAGTCGTATCTCTAATATTCTCTAATGTTGCGCGTATCTCTAATGCCAATCTAGGGGTCCTTTTATAGGCATAAGGAGTACCCTAGTCGGTTTACAATTATAATCCTTGTACGACAAGTAATACTAATCCTAAACTAAGAATATTATAGAATTATAAAGCTTTCCATAAACGATATAGCAATTCTTTAGCTTTCCAGTACTTTGATGCGAGCAGTACTTTGACTTTCTTCATAAGCATTACTTTGACTTTCTTCAGCTGTCACACCCCCAAATTACCTGTTTTGCAGCGGAATGGAATTCCTGGGGATTGACTGTCATAGCATCACAATCACAGTTATATTGAACGACCTAAAGTGTCGTTTGAAAAGAACATCGTTTGATTTAATAAAACAATCAGAGTTTACAAAGTAGGTCCCAAATGAAAATCAACTTGTGCGGAAATAAGTTTGTTACAATTCAAACGATGTTTTAAAGTGCGTAAAACCCAAGTGAGACGCGTCGTCACCACGACTCCATGATGTGTCCAAATGCATGCCATGAAGTGAATGCCTTAGTTACCTGAGATAAAACATGCTAAAAGTGTCAACACAAAGGTTGAGTGAGTTCATAGAGTTTGAGTTGAAATGTAAAGCCTTTAAAAATCGTTTATGCAGCAAAGGCATTGTGAATCCACTCAGTTCCAAGTTCCGCCCATACAAAACTTGCAACCTGTGTGTTCACAACCCACTGCCAGAATGTGTATAGTTTATGTTCAAGCCCACATCGTCAAATGAATTCACAATAGTACCTAACTCGACGTAGAACAATAGCACATAATCAATAGTACTTAACTCGACGTAGAACAATAGCACGCAAACAAGAACAATTGATATAGTATAACCTTTGATTTAGAAACAATGGTAATCATGGTAGCATTTAGCCTTTAAAATCTAAAGTACTTATGAAAAATAGTTAAGCATGTATCTCCCCCAAAAGGTTATGAAAACAAGTAAAAGCAGGGGCCATGAAACTCACTTGGTAAACTGGAATAATGGTAAAAGTGAGTACACCGAGGTATAATGTGATGCGTTAACCGGGACCTATTACGAATGATATGATATGTCATGAGTTGCAATGTAATGTTATGCTATGCATGCATTACGTATGTTATTTATACCATTTGCGAGTTTTGAAAATAGTACTTTTCGTCGAAAAATACTCGTTTGACGTCTTGACCAATCAAAAATCACTTTACAAGTATTTACGTCAAAATGTCATCCTACAATGGTTTTATAATGATTTATGGTGAAATTTTCACTTTTCGTCGCAAAACAATGTCGTCGGAATAATTCATGAAATTAACAAAAATGGCTTCGGAAAACTAGTCGTAAAATAGTGTACGTCGATCGTTAGAGAACGAACTCGACTGTTTTGGAAAGTTTGTATCGAAATCTAGAAGTTTCAGTTCAGGAGTTTTCGTCATCGAGGTCTCGAACATAAAGATAATAGGGGTTACATATGGTGATTTTAGTTACTGTAACACTTATCTCGTAAAAATAATATAGTTTTTCTAAAAATAATAGTTACGGCAAGTTTATGAAAACGTGTATATCTTTGTCGTTTCAAATCCGCTTTCTACGTATAATACGTCCTTAGCTTCGTATCAAAGTATACTAATATATTTTTGACAAGTCGAAATAATTTATGAAGCTTAAGGCTCGTTTTTGACTCGAGTAAATCAATAATAGTTTGCTGAAATTTCAGAAAATATATATTTCGTCGTCAAACTTGAAAAATTCATAACTTCTTCGTTATAACTCCGTTTTAATCCGTTCAAGCCGCCACGGATTCGTTTTAAAGTATATTTTCTAAATATCAAGGCCAAAAATTTGTGCCCACTGTCGGATTTTCCAGAAAAACAAAATAAGGACAGATCACTTTTTATACTTATCGAAAATAGTTTTTATCGTACTAAACCTATTCCAATCCCTTCAAATCAACTCCAAAGCTAATCTAATCCTACCATACACCTTCTTAGGGTGTCATGGGTTCCTAGACATCATCAAGACCAACCAATACCAAAGGGATAATTATAGGATGACCAAATATATATATATACTCTAAAATCATGAAAAATGGTATAAATCACATATGTCTTGCATGTTGCTCCAAAAATAAAAAGATACATATGAAATGATAAGGAAACATGAAAATGAAAGAATCATGCTTACAAGTTAATGTGATGAGGTGCAAGTAACAAGGATTTGCCTAAACACTCTTGGTTTTTATTTCAAAACCTTATAAAGAGTGATAACTAGATTGTAAATAACTTGAACTTGAGAAAGATTTTATGATCCCTTGGAGAAATCTTGGAGGCCGGTTTTGAGGATGAAAGAACCAAGAGAGAAAACTACTAACTTGTATTATTTTTGTGATTGAATGAATGAGAAATGAGTGAACTTTTTCTTTAGAGTGTAGATATAAACAATCAAGAAGCAAACTTTTTCCAACATTAATTGCAACCCTCCCCCCCTTGGCCGGTTTTTAGGGGGAGGTGTTTGTCAAAATTATATATTTTTTTTTTTTTTTTATTACTTGTATATATTGTGTAAGTAAATATTTGATAAAGTGTAAGTAAATGTGTAGGAAATGTACAAGTAAAGGTAAATAGAAATGTTTAGGTAAAAGTAATTGTTAATAGATCAAAATAGAATGTAATGAGATAATAAAAATTGTAAAAATACATTCCTTGTAAAATTTGAGTGATAAAATAATTACCGAGTAGTTTTTAAGAAAAACGTCGTAATAATATAAATTTAACGATTTATATTCAAAATAAATTCCAAACACTAGTTAAACTCAAAATATAGTTTTTATCAACTAACTGTAAGTATAAAAATATGTCGGGATCATTTTTGAAATTAACGGATTAAATATTAAAAATAATAACTCACGCGATAACGTTTATTGAATATAAAAATTACGCGATGAATGTGAAATAAAATGTCATGAATGAATTATCATGATGCAAATGATGTCAATGAAATGTAGACTAATCTTAGTCCATATGAAATGTTCGTGATGTTATGATCATGAATTCGCCGCTAAACCTTTAAGGTTACGCGAATTTGGAACAAGTAAACCAAGTTTACGGTAAATGTTGAAATAATGAAGCAAGAATTGTTTCGAGAAATGACCTGAAAGTACGGGTTGTCACATTCGCCCATCCAAAAAGGAATTCAGTCCCTGAATTCAGTTCGTGTTGGTCTCTCGGGTTTAGGGTTTGATGTGGCAAGCTTTCCCATTCTCGAGCAAAATTTCCAAAAGACTTTTAGGTAACCGATTTTTGCTTAATCCCACAACTCATCAAACAAGAACTGTCATACGATTAGGCTAAATCGGTTTAGGTAACAACTTGTTTCTAGCTCGATCTTTGCAACTCATCAAACAAGAACTGTCACGCGGATCAAGCTGGAAACAAGTGGTTTGAAGAAAATCTTTTGAAAATTTGGCTCGATTACGGAATTGCTTACACATATAAGCCTACTACTCCCTTCATTGCATGATTCTTCCTGAATTAGACATAGGTGATCATGCTATGTATAATTTAGGAGTAACTATGCAATGCTTGGACTAATCGACTCATATGATGTTTGGTGTGGAGTCAACTGATGTTAAAATTGTGATGAACATCGAGGAGAGAAGACATGGAGAAGTGTCGTTAAATGATAGTTAAAGTAAAAAGAATTAAAATACTCGTAAGTGATAACAAATCGGAAAGAAAATAAAGTACGATAGATGAGAATATTTTACAACGAGTGGTTTATCAAATAGAAATACATCTTAGGTTATAAAGATTCGGATACGATGGAAAACATAAACTTAGTACGACATAGTACATAAGGAGAAATAAGACTGTTAGTTTCCGAACTTCTTCAGTCTTCCACGTCGTTGATACCTTGACGAGCTCCTCCTCCTCCTTCTAACATATATACATTCCCATGAGCACCTTCGACTTGTTGACCTTGGTTTTGAGGACATTGGTTCCGATAGTGTCCTTGTTCCCCATATCCGAAGCACGTAACTATGGTCTTGCCCTTACAGTCCTTAGCAAGGTGTCCTACTTTGTGACAGTTAAAACATATACCACATGGACCATTATGATGTAGCGTGCATTGGTGGCATCGCGGTAAGTTTCCTGCATAAGCTCTTCCCTTTGTTGGTGCAGCAACATAGACCCTGGCGACTTCTTGTCTTCTATTCTGTTGTTGATGATGGTTAGTGTTACGGTTTTGGTTGTTGTTGTTATAACCTCCTTGGTCATTTTCCCATTTCCTTTTGTTGTTGTTGAGTTGGTTATCGTCGTTGTTGTTGTTGTTTTGGTTGGTGTTGGTATACTTACCTTTCTTTACTACCTGGGCCATGAGCTTTTGAGTCACCCTAATAGCTTCCTCGATTGTTTGCGGATCAAACGAAGTCGCATCTCCTTGAATAACCTCGGGAAGTCCCCCGATAAAAGCCTCTAGCAACTTCTCGTTATCAGAAACCATGGACGGGCATAACGCGGCCAATTCTTGGAATCTCCGAATGTAAGTGTCAATATCGTACCCAATAGTTACTAGTTCATAGAACTCGGTCTCCAACTTTTTGACTTCCGTTCGAGGACAAAACTTCTTAGTCACCAAACCCTTGAATTGCTCCCAAGTAAGCTTGAAAGCATTCTCCATCCCAATCGGTTGAGCATATGAATTCCACCACGACAACGCTCCATCGAGTAGTGTACTTGTAGCATACTTGACCTTACTATCATCCGGCAATTACATAACAAAAACACGGACTCCAATTTCTCGAACCATCTAACCATGGCAGTGGCTCCTTCAGTCCCTTTAAACTTGGTGGGATCTCCACTTTTGAAATCCTTATACGAACAGATTTTAACCCCGGACCCTCCGCATTTATCTGCAGCAGAGCAGAAGAAGTTTTGCGGCTTCGGCAGCAGCAGCTAGTCACCGTTTCCCTTTCAATCCTTAATGCCTCTGCTACACTATCCCTTACCAACTTTTGAATAGCCGCTTGGGTCATTACAGGTGTGGCTTTCTTCGGTGCCATATTTTCTTCAAAACAAGAGGAAATGTGAGACGTAGCAAAATCCGATGTTAATAATAAACGCTCCAAAGAAATGTGATAAGAATGATAAGTTTGAGGTTATCTTTCAAAATGATCGACGATTTCCTACGAAATGGGTTATGATGTGTTGTAAGTGTTTCAAATGTATAATGGTTTAGTGACTTAATGTGTTAGTAACGTGTAACTCGACATGTTAGTGATGAAACAAAGGAGTGAGAGTGACTTTGCCCTACTTAAGGGTTTATCTCGGCATTCGACGTTATCGGTGATGAGTCAATTGATGTAAAGATTGTGATAGGGAATAACAAGGAATTCTCCACATTAGAGTATGAGAAAAGGATAATGGGATGGGTATTTAAAGGCATCCATGTGACAATCGATCTGAAATGAAAGTAAATAACTCGAAAAAAATGTACTTATAAACCGCATGTAAAGTGAACATGCACTTATGATGAAATGATGAGATGCTATGATGATGTAGTTATAGTCTAGGGTCAATGATGCAACCTAGTTCTCTATAACCGAAGCTCTGATGCCAATCTGTCACACCCCCAAATTACCTGTTTTGCAGCGGAATGGAATTCCTGGGGATTGACTGTCATAGCATCACAATCACAGTTATATTGAACGACCTAAAGTGTCGTTTGAAAAGAACATCGTTTGATTTAATAAAACAATCAGAGTTTACAAAGTAGGTCCCAAATGAAAATCAACTTGTGCGGAAATAAGTTTGTTACAATTCAAACGATGTTTTAAAGTGCGTAAAACCCAAGTGAGACGCGTCGTCACCACGACTCCATGATGTGTCCAAATGCATGCCATGAAGTGAATGCCTTAGTTACCTGAGATAAAACATGCTAAAAGTGTCAACACAAAGGTTGAGTGAGTTCATAGAGTTTGTGTTGAAATGTAAAGCCTTTAAAAATCGTTTATGCAGCAAAGGCATTGTGAATCCACTCAGTTCCAAGTTCCGCCCATACAAAACTTGCAACCTGTGTGTTCACAACCCACTGCCAGAATGTGTATAGTTTATGTTCAAGCCCACATCGTCAAATGAATTCACAATAGTACCTAACTCGACGTAGAACAATAGCACATAATCAATAGTACTTAACTCGACGTAGAACAATAGCACGCAAACAAGAACAATTGATATAGTATAACCTTTGATTTAGAAACAATGGTAATCATGGTAGCATTTAGCCTTTAAAATCTAAAGTACTTATGAAAAATAGTTAAGCATGTATCTCCCCCAAAAAGGTTATGAAAACAAGTAAAAGCAGGGGCCATGAAACTCACTTGGTAAACTGGAATAATGGCAAAAGTGAGTACACCGAGGTATAATGTGATGCGTTAACCGGGACCTATTACGAATGATATGATATGTCATGAGTTGCAATGTAATGTTATGCTATGCATGCATTACGTATGTTATTTATACCATTTGCGAGTTTTGAAAATAGTACTTTTCGTCGAAAAATACTCGTTTGACGTCTTGACCAATCAAAAATCACTTTACAAGTATTTACGTCAAAATGTCATCCTACAATGGTTTTATAATGATTTATGGTGAAATTTTCACTTTTCGTCGCAAAACAATGTCGTCGGAATAATTCATGAAATTAACAAAAATGGCTTCGGAAAACTAGTCGTAAAATAGTGTACGTCGATCGTTAGAGAACGAACTCGACTGTTTTGGAAAGTTTGTATCGATATCTAGAAGTTTCAGTTCAGGAGTTTTCGTCATCGAGGTCTCGAACATAAAGATAATAGGGGTTAAATATGGTGATTTTAGTTACCGTAACACTTATCTCGTAAAAATAATATAGTTTTTCTAAAAATAATAGTTACGGCAAGTTTATGAAAACGTGTATATCTTAGTCGTTTCAAATCCGTTTTCTACGTATTATACGTCCTTAGCTTCGTATCAAAGTATACTATTATATTTTTGACAAGTCGAAATAATTTATGAAGCTTAAGGCTCGTTTTTGACTCGAATAAATCAATAATAGTTTGCTGAAATTTCAGAAAATATATATTTTGTCGTCAAACTTGAAAAATTCATAACTTCTTCGTTATAACTCCGTTTTAATCCGTTCAAGCGGCCACGGATTCGTTTTAAAGTATATTTTCTAAATATCAAGGCCAAAAATTTGTGCCCACTGTCGGATTTTCCAGAAAAACAAAATAAGGACAGATCACTTTTTATACTTATCGAAAATAGTTTTTATCGTACTAAACCTATTCCAATCCCTTCAAATCAACTCCAAAGCTAATCTAATCCTACCATACACCTTCTTAGGGTGTCATGGGTTCCTAGACATC
The DNA here is from genome assembly GCA_910596185.1 of Chrysanthemum makinoi. NCBI lineage: Eukaryota > Viridiplantae > Streptophyta > Magnoliopsida > Asterales > Asteraceae > Chrysanthemum > Chrysanthemum makinoi. Next base: position 54,379,032 of record OU343225.1, read on the forward strand.
ATCAAGACCAACCAATACCAAGGGGATAATTATAGGATGACCAAATATATATATATACTCTAAAATCATGAAAAATGGTATAAATCACATATGTCTTGCATGTTGCTCCAAAAATAAAAAGATACATATGAAATGATAAGGAAACATGAAAATGAAAGAATCATGCTTACAAGTTAATGTGATGAGGTGCAAGTAACAAGGATTTGCCTAAACACTCTTGGTTTTTATTTCAAAACCTTATAAAGAGTGATAACTAGATTGTAAATAACTTGAACTTGAGAAAGATTTTATGATCCCTTGGAGAACTCTTGGAGGCCGGTTTTGAGGATGAAAGAACCAAGAGAGAAAACTACTAACTTGTATTATTTTTGTGATTGAATGAATGAGAAATGAGTGAACTTTTTCTTTAGAGTGTAGATATAAACAATCAAGAAGCAAACTTTTTCCAACATTAATTGCAACCCTCCCCCCCTTGGCCGGTTTTTAGGGGGAGGTGTTTGTCAAAATTATATATTTTTTTTTTTATTACTTGTATATATTGTGTAAGTAAATATTTGATAAAGTGTAAGTAAATGTGTAGGAAATGTACAAGTAAAGGTAAATAGAAATTTTTAGGTAAAAGTAATTGTTAATAGATCAAAATAGAATGTAATGAGATAATAAAATTGTAAAAATACATTCCTTGTAAAATTTGAGTGATAAAATAATTACCGAGTAGTTTTTAAGAAAAACGTCGTAATAATATAAATTTAACGATTTATATTCAAAATAAATTCCAAACACTAGTTAAACTCAAAATATAGTTTTTATCAACTAACTGTAAGTATAAAAATATGTCGGGATCATTTTTGAAATTAACGGATTAAATATTAAAAATAATAACTCACGCGATAACGTTTATTGAATATAAAAATTACGCGATGAATGTGAAATAAAATGTCATGAATGAATTATCATGATGCAAATGATGTCAATGAAATGTAGACTAATCTTAGTCCATATGAAATGTTCGTGATGTTATGATCATGAATTCGCCGCTAAACCTTTAAGGTTACGCGAATTTGGAACAAGTAAACCAAGTTTACGGTAAATGTTGAAATAATGAAGCAAGAATTGTTTCGAGAAATGACCTGAAAGTACGGGTTGTCACATTCGCCCATCCAAAAAGGAATTCAGTCCCTGAATTCAGTTCGTGTTGGTCTCTCGGGTTTAGGGTTTGATGTGGCAAGCTTTCCCATTCTCGAGCAAAATTTCCAAAAGACTTTTAGGTAACCGATTTTTGCTTAATCCCACAACTCATCAAACAAGAACTGTCATACGATTAGGCTAAATCGGTTTAGGTAACAACTTGTTTCTAGCTCGATCTTTGCAACTCATCAAACAAGAACTGTCACGCGAATCAAGCTGGAAACAAGTGGTTTGAAGAAAATCTTTTGAAAATTTGGCTCGATTACGGAATTGCTTACACATATAAGCCTACTACTCCCTTCATTGCATGATTCTTCCTGAATTAGACATAGGTGATCAGGCTATGTATAATTTAGGAGTAACTATGCAATGCTTGGACTAATCGACTCATATGATGTTTGGTGTGGAGTCAACTGATGTTAAAATTGTGATGAACATCGAGGAGAGAAGACATGGAGAAGTGTCGTTAAATGATAGTTAAAGTAAAAAGAATTAAAATACTCGTAAGTGATAACAAATCGGAAAGAAAATAAAGTACGATAGATGAGAATATTTTACAACGAGTGGTTTATCAAATAGAAATACATCTTAGGTTATAAAGATTCGGATACGATGGAAAACATAAACTTAGTACGACATAGTACATAAGGAGAAATAAGACTGTTAGTTTCCGAACTTCTTCAGTCTTTCGCGTCGTTGATACCTTGACGAGCTCCTCCTCCTCCTTCTAACATATATACATTCCCATGAGCACCTTCGACTTGTTGACCTTGGTTTTGAGGACATTGGTTCCGATAGTGTCCTTGTTCCCCATATCCGAAGCACGTAACTATGGTCTTGCCCTTACAGTCCTTAGCAAGGTGTCCTACTTTGTGACAGTTAAAACATATACCACATGGACCATTATGATGTAGCGTGCATTGGTGGCATAGCGGTAAGTTTCCTGCATAAGCTCTTCCCTTTGTTGGTGCAGCAACATAGACCCTGGCGACTTCTTGTCTTCTATTCTGTTGTTGATGATGGTTAGTGTTACGGTTTTGGTTGTTGTTGTTATAACCTCCTTGGTCATTTTCCCATTTCCTTTTGTTGTTGTTGAGTTGGTTATCGTCGTTGTTGTTGTTGTTTTGGTTGGTGTTGGTATACTTACCTTTCTTTACTACCTGGGCCATGAGCTTTTGAGTCACCCTAATAGCTTCCTCGATTGTTTGTGGATCAAACGAAGTCGCATCTCCTTGAATAACCTCGGGAAGTCCCCCGATAAAAGCCTCTAGCAACTTCTCGTTATCGAAACCATGGGGCATAACGCGGCCAATTCTTGGAATCTCCGAATGTAAGTGTCAATATCGTACCCAATAGTTACTAGTTCATAGAACTCGGTCTCCAACTTTTTGACTTCCGTTCGAGGACAAAACTTCTTAGTCACCAAACCCTTGAATTGCTCCCAAGTAAGCTTGAAAGCATTCTCCATCCCAATCGGTTGAGCATATGAATTCCACCACGACAACGCTCCATCGAGTAGTGTACTTGTAGCATACTTGACCTTACTATCATCCGGGCAATTACATAACAAAAACACGGACTCCAATTTCTCGAACCATCTAACCATGGCAGTGGCTCCTTCAGTCCCTTTAAACTTGGTGGGATCTCCACTTTTGAAATCCTTATACGAACAGCTTTTAACCCCGGACCCTCCTGCATTTACTGCAGCAGCAGCAGCAAGTTTTGCGGCTTCAGCAGCAGCCGCGGCCTCGGCAGCAGCAGCAGTCACCGTTTCCCTTTCAATCCTTAATGCCTCTGCTACACTATCCCTTACCAACTTTTGAATAGCCGCTTGGGTCATTACAGGTGTGGCTTTCTTCGGTGCCATATCTTCTTCAAAACAAGAGGAAATGTGAGACGTAGCAAAATCCGATGTTAATAATAAACGCTCCAAAGAAATGTGATAAGAATGATAAGTTTGAGGTTATCTTTCAAAATGATCGACGATTTCCTACGAAATGGGTTATGATGTGTTGTAAGTGTTTCAAATGTATAATGGTTTAGTGACTTAATGTGTTAGTAACGTGTAACTCGACATGTTAGTGATGAAACAAAGGAGTGAGAGTGACTTTGCCCTACTTAAGGGTTTATCTCGGCATTCGACGTTATCGGTGATGAGTCAATTGATGTAAAGATTGTGATAGGGAATAACAAGGAATTCTCCACATTAGAGTATGAGAAAAGGATAATGGGATGGGTATTTAAAGGCATCCATGTGACAATCGATCTGAAATGAAAGTAAATAACTCGAAAAAAATGTACTTATAAACCGCATGTAAAGTGAACATGCACTTATGATGAAATGATGAGATGCTATGATGATGTAGTTATAGTCTAGGGTCAATGATGCAACCTAGTTCTCTATAACCGAAGCTCTGATGCCAATCTGTCACACCCCCAAATTACCTGTTTTGCAGCGGAATGGAATTCCTGGGGATTGACTGTCATAGCATCACAATCACAGTTATATTGAACGACCTAAAGTGTCGTTTGAAAAGAACATCGTTTGATTTAATAAAACAATCAGAGTTTACAGAGTAGGTCCCAAATGAAAATCAACTTGTGCGGAAATAAGTTTGTTACAATTCAAACGATGTTTTAAAGTGCGTAAAACCCAAGTGAGACGCGTCGTCACCACGACTCCATGATGTGTCCAAATGCATGCCATGAAGTGAATGCCTTAGATACCTGAGATAAAACATGCTAAAAGTGTCAACACAAAGGTTGAGTGAGTTCATAGAGTTTGTGTTGAAATGTAAAGCCTTTAAAAATCGTTTATGCAGCAAAGGCATTGTGAATCCACTCAGTTCCAAGTTCCGCCCATACAAAACTTGCAACCTGTGTGTTCACAACCCACTGCCAGAATGTGTATAGTTTATGTTCAAGCCCACATCGTCAAATGAATTCACAATAGTACCTAACTCGACGTAGAACAATAGCACATAATCAATAGTACTTAACTCGACGTAGAACAATAGCACGCAAACAAGAACAATTGATATAGTATAACCTTTGATTTAGAAACAATGGTAATCATGGTAGCATTTAGCCTTTAAAATCTAAAGTACTTATGAAAATAGTTAAGCATGTATCTCCCCCAAAAAGGTTATGAAAACAAGTAAAAGCAGGGGCCATGAAACTCACTTGGTAAACTGGAATAATGGCAAAAGTGAGTACACCGAGGTATAATGTGATGCGTTAACCGGGACCTATTACGAATGATATGATATGTCATGAGTTGCAATGTAATGTTATGCTATGCATGCATTACGTATGTTATTTATACCATTTGCGAGTTTTGAAAATAGTACTTTTCGTCGAAAAATACTCGTTTGACGTCTTGACCAATCAAAAATCACTTTACAAGTATTTACGTCAAAATGTCATCCTACAATGGTTTTATAATGATTTATGGTGAAATTTTCACTTTTCGTCGCAAAACAATGTCGTCGGAATAATTCATGAAATTAACAAAAATGGCTTCGGAAAACTAGTCGTAAAATAGTGTACGTCGATCGTTAGAGAACGAACCCGACTGTTTTGGAAAGTTTGTATCGATATCTAGAAGTTTCAGTTCAGGAGTTTTCGTCATAGAGGTCTCGAACATAAAGATAATAGGGGTTAAATATGGTGATTTTAGTTACCGTAACACTTATCTCGTAAAAATAATATAGTTTTTCTAAAAATAATAGTTACGGCAAGTTTATGAAAACGTGTATATCTTAGTCGTTTCAAATCCGTTTTCTACGTATTATACGTCCTTAGCTTCGTATCAAAGTATACTATTATATTTTTGACAAGTCGAAATAATTTATGAAGCTTAAGGCTCGTTTTTGACTCGAATAAATCAATAATAGTTTGCTGAAATTTCAGAAAATATATATATTGTCGTCAAACTTGAAAAATTCATAACTTCTTCGTTATAACTCCGTTTTAATCCGTTCAAGCGGCCACGGATTCGTTTTAAAGTATATTTTCTAAATATCAAGGCCAAAAATTTGTGCCCACTGTCGGATTTTCCAGAAAAACAAAATAAGGACAGATCACTTTTTATACTTATCGAAAATAGTTTTTATCGTACTAAACCTATTCCAATCCCTTCAAATCAACTCCAAAGCTAATCTAATCCTACCATACACCTTCTTAGGGTGTCATGGGTTCCTAGACATCATCAAGACCAACCAATACCAAGGGGATAATTATAGGATGACCAAATATATATATATACTCTAAAATCATGAAAAATGGTATAAATCACATATGTCTTGCATGTTGCTCCAAAAATAAAAAGATACATATGAAATGATAAGGAAACATGAAAATGAAAGAATCATGCTTACAAGTTAATGTGATGAGGTGCAAGTAACAAGGATTTGCCTAAACACTCTTGGTTTTTATTTCAAAACCTTATAAAGAGTGATAACTAGATTGTAAATAACTTGAACTTGAGAAAGATTTTATGATCCCTTGGAGAACTCTTGGAGGCCGGTTTTGAGGATGAAAGAACCAAGAGAGAAAACTACTAACTTGTATTATTTTTGTGATTGAATGAATGAGAAATGAGTGAACTTTTTCTTTAGAGTGTAGATATAAACAATCAAGAAGCAAACTTTTTCCAACATTAATTGCAACCCTCCCCCCTTGGCCGGTTTTTAGAGAGAGGTGTTTGTCAAAATTATATATTTTTTTTTTTTTTTATTACTTGTATATATTGTGTAAGTAAATATTTGATAAAGTGTAAGTAAATGTGTAGGAAATGTACAAGTAAAGGTAAATAGAAATTTTTAGGTAAAAGTAATTGTTAATAGATCAAAATAGAATGTAATGAGATAATAAAAATTGTAAAAATACATTCCTTGTAAAATTTGAGTGATAAAATAATTACCGAGTAGTTTTTAAGAAAAACGTCGTAATAATATAAATTTAACGATTTATATTCAAAATAAATTCCAAACACTAGTTAAACTCAAAATATAGTTTTTATCAACTAACTGTAAGTATAAAAATATGTCGGGATCATTTTTGAAATTAACGGATTAAATATTAAAATAATAACTCACGCGATAACGTTTATTGAATATAAAAATTACGCGATGAATGTGAAATAAAATGTCATGAATGAATTATCATGATGCAAATGATGTCAATGAAATGTAGACTAATCTTAGTCCATATGAAATGTTCGTGATGTTATGATCATGAATTCGCCGCTAAACCTTTAAGGTTACGCGAATTTGGAACAAGTAAACCAAGTTTACGGTAAATGTTGAAATAATGAAGCAAGAATTGTTTCGAGAAATGACCTGAAAGTACGGGTTGTCACATTCGCCCATCCAAAAAGGAATTCAGTCCCTGAATTCAGTTCGTGTTGGTCTCTCCGGTTTAGGGTTTGATGTGGCAAGCTTTCCCATTCTCGAGCAAAATTTCCAAAAGACTTTTAGGTAACCGATTTTTGCTTAATCCCACAACTCATCAAACAAGAACTGTCATACGATTAGGCTAAATCGGTTTAGGTAACAACTTGTTTCTAGCTCGATCTTTGCAACTCATCAAACAAGAACTGTCACGCGGATCAAGCTGGAAACAAGTGGTTTGAAGAAAATCTTTTGAAAATTTGGCTCGATTACGGAATTGCTTACACATATAAGCCTACTACTCCCTTCATTGCATGATTCTTCCTGAATTAGACATAGGTGATCAGGCTATGTATAATTTAGGAGTAACTATGCAATGCTTGGACTAATCGACTCATATGATGTTTGGTGTGGAGTCAACTGATGTTAAAATTGTGATGAACATCGAGGAGAGAAGACATGGAGAAGTGTCGTTAAATGATAGTTAAAGTAAAAAGAATTAAAATACTCGTAAGTGATAACAAATCGGAAAGAAAATAAAGTACGATAGATGAGAATATTTTACAACGAGTGGTTTATCAAATAGAAATACATCTTAGGTTATAAAGATTCGGATACGATGGAAAACATAAACTTAGTACGACATAGTACATAAGGAGAAATAAGACTGTTAGTTTCCGAACTTCTTCAGTCTTCAGCGTCGTTGATACCTTGACGAGCTCCTCCTCCTCCTTCTAACATATATACATTCCCATGAGCACCTTCGACTTGTTGACCTTGGTTTTGAGGACATTGGTTCCGATAGTGTCCTTGTTCCCCATATCCGAAGCACGTAACTATGGTCTTGCCCTTACAGTCCTTAGCAAGGTGTCCTACTTTGTGACAGTTAAAACATATACCACATGGACCATTATGATGTAGCGTGCATTGGTGGCATAGCGGTAAGTTTCCTGCATAAGCTCTTCCCTTTGTTGGTGCAGCAACATAGACCCTGGCGACTTCTTGTCTTCTATTCTGTTGTTGATGATGGTTAGTGTTACGGTTTCGGTTGTCGTTATCATAACCTTCCTGGTCATTATCCCATTTCCTTTTGTTGTTGTTGAGTTGGTTATCGTCGTTGTTGTTGTTGTTTTGGTTGGTGTTGGTATACTTACCTTTCTTTACTACCTGGGCCATGAGCCTTTGAGTCACCCTAATAGCTTCCTCGATTGTTTGTGGATCAAACGAAGTCGCATCTCCTTGAATAACCTCGGGAAGTCCCCCGATAAAAGCCTCTAGCAACTTCTCGTTATCAGAAACCATGGACGGGCATAACGCGGCCAATTCTTGGAATCTCCGAATGTAAGTGTCAATATCGTACCCAATAGTTACTAGTTCATAGAACTCGGTCTCCAACTTTTTGACTTCCGTTCGAGGACAAAACTTCTTAGTCACCAAACCCTTGAATTGCTCCCAAGTAAGCTTGAAAGCATTCTCCATCCCAATCGGTTGAGCATATGAATTCCACCACGACAACGCTCCATCGAGTAGTGTACTTGTAGCAAACTTGACCTTACTATCATCCGGCAATTACATAACAAAAACACGGACTCCAATTTCTCGAACCATCTAACCATGGCAGTGGCTCCTTCAGTCCCTTTAAACTTGGTGGGATCTCCACTTTTGAAATCCTTATACGAACAGCTTTTAACCCCGGACCCTCCTGCATTTACTGCAGCAGCAGCAGCAGCAAGTTTTGCGGCTTCAGCAGCAGCCGCGGCCTCGGCAGCAGCAGCATCACCGCTTTCCCTTTCAATCCTTAATGCCTCTGCTACACTATCCCTTACCAACTTTTGAATAGCCGCTTGGGTCATTACAGGTGTGGCTTTCTTCGGTGCCATATCTTCTTCAAAACAAGAGGAAATGTGAGACGTAGCAAAATCCGATGTTAATAATAAACGCTCCAAAGAAATGTGATAAGAATGATAAGTTTGAGGTTATCTTTCAAAATGATCGACGATTTCCTACGAAATGGGTTATGATGTGTTGTAAGTGTTTCAAATGTATAATGGTTTAGTGACTTAATGTGTTAGTAACGTGTAACTCGACATGTTAGTGATGAAACAAAGGAGTGAGAGTGACTTTGCCCTACTTAAGGGTTTATCTCGGCATTCGACGTTATCGGTGATGAGTCAATTGATGTAAAGATTGTGATAGGGAATAACAAGGAATTCTCCACATTAGAGTATGAGAAAAGGATAATGGGATGGGTATTTAAAGGCATCCATGTGACAATCGATCTGAAATGAAAGTAAATAACTCGAAAAAATGTACTTATAAACCGCATGTAAAGTGAACATGCACTTATGATGAAATGATGAGATGCTATGATGATGTAGTTATAGTCTAGGGTTAATGATGCAACCTAGTTCTCTATAACCGAAGCTCTGATGCCAATCTGTCACACCCCCAAATTACCTGTTTTGCAGCGGAATGGAATTCCTGGGGATTGACTGTCATAGCATCACAATCACAGTTATATTGAATGACCTAAAGTGTCGTTTGGAAAATACATCGTTTGATTTAATAAAACAATCAGAGTTTACAGAGTAGGTCCCAAATGAAAATCAACTTGTGCGGAAATAAGTTTGTTACAATTCAAACGATGTTTTAAAGTGCGTAAAACCCAAGTGAGACGCGTCGTCACCACGACTCCATGATGTGTCCAAATGCATGCCATGAAGTGAATGCCTTAGATACCTGAGATAAAACATGCTAAAAGTGTCAACACAAAGGTTGAGTGAGTTCATAGAGTTTGTGTTGAAATGTAAAGCCTTTCAAAATCGTTTATGCAGCAAAGGCATTGTGAATCCACTCAGTTCCAAGTTCCGCCCATACAAAACTTGCAACCTGTGTGTTCACAACCCACTGCCAGAATGTGTATAGTTTATGTTCAAGCCCACATCGTCAAATGAATTCACAATAGTACCTAACTCGACGTAGAACAATAGCACATAATCAATAGTACTTAACTCGACGTAGAACAATAGCACGCAAACAAGAACAATTGATATAGTATAACCTTTGATTTAGAAACAATGGTAATCATGGTAGCATTTAGCCTTTAAAATCTAAAGTACTTATGAAAAATAGTTAAGCATGTATCTCCCCCAAAAAGGTTATGAAAACAAGTAAAAGCAGGGGCCATGAAACTCACTTGGTAAACTGGAATAATGGCAAAAGTGAGTACACCGAGGATTAAAGTGATGCGTTAACCGACCTATTACGAATGATATGATATGTCATGAGTTGCAATGTAATGTTATGCTATGCATGCATTACGTATGTTATTTATACCATTTGCGAGTTTTGAAAATAGTACTTTTCGTCGAAAAATACTCGTTTGACGTCTTGACCAATCAAAAATCACTTTACAAGTATTTACGTCAAAATGTCATCCTACAATGGTTTTATAATGATTTATGGTGAAATTTTCACTTTTCGTCGCAAAACAATGTCGTCGGAATTTTTCATGAAATTAAAAAAATGGCTCCGAAAACTAGTCGTAAAACAGTGTACGTCGATCGTTAGAAAACGAACTCGACTGTTTTGGAAAGTTTGTATCGATATCTAGAAGTTTCAGTTCAGGAGTTTTCGTCATCGAGGTCTCGAACATAAAGATAATAGGGGTTAAATATGGTGATTTTAGTTACCGTAACACTTATCTCGTAAAAATAATATAGTTTTTCTAAAAAAAATAATAGTTACCGCAAGTTTATGAAAACGTGTATATCTTAGTCGTTTCAAATCCGTTTTCTACGTATTATACGTCCTTAGCTTCGTATCAAAGTATACTATTATATTTTTGACAAGTCGAAATAATTTATGAAGCTTAAGGCTCGTTTTTGACTCGAATAAATCAATAATAGTTTGCTGAAATTTCAGAAAATATATATTTTGTCGTCAAACTTGAAAAATTCATAACTTCTTCGTTATAACTCCGTTTTAATCCGTTCAAGCGGCCACGGATTCGTTTTAAAGTATATTTTCTAAATATCAAGGCCAAAAATTTGTGCCCACTGTCGGATTTTCCAGAAAAACAAAATAAGGACAGATCACTTTTTATACTTATCGAAAATAGTTTTTATCGTACTAAACCTATTCCAATCCCTTCAAATCAACTCCAAAGCTAATATAATCCTACCATACACCTTCTTAGGGTGTCATGGGTTCCTAGACATCATCAAGACCAACCAATACCAAGGGGATAATTATAGGATGACCAAATATATATATATACTCTAAAATCATGAAAAATGGTATAAATCACATATGTCTTGCATGTTGCTCCAAAAATAAAAAGATACATATGAAATGATAAGGAAACATGAAAATGAAAGAATCATGCTTACAAGTTAATGTGATGAGGTGCAAGTAACAAGGATTTGCCTAAACACTCTTGGTTTTTATTTCAAAACCTTATAAAGAGTGATAACTAGATTGTAAATAACTTGAACTTGAGAAAGATTTTATGATCCCTTGGAGAACTCTTGGAGGCCGGTTTTGAGGATGAAAGAACCAAGAGAGAAAACTACTAACTTGTATTATTTTTGTGATTGAATGAATGAGAAATGAGTGAACTTTTTCTTTAGAGTGTAGATATAAACAATCAAGAAGCAAACTTTTTCCAACATTAATTGCAACCCTCCCCCCCTTGGCCGGTTTTTAGAGAGAGGTGTTTGTCAAAATTATATATTTTTTTTTTTTTTTATTACTTGTATATATTGTGTAAGTAAATATTTGATAAAGTGTAAGTAAATGTGTAGGAAATGTACAAGTAAAGGTAAATAGAAATTTTTAGGTAAAAGTAATTGTTAATAGATCAAAATAGAATGTAATGAGATAATAAAAATTGTAAAAATACATTCCTTGTAAAATTTGAGTGATAAAATAAATTACCGAGTAGTTTCAAAATAAATTCCAAACACTAGTTAAACTCAAAATATAGTTTTTATCAACTAACTGTAAGTATAAAAATATGTCGGGATCATTTTTGAAATTAACGGATTAAATATTAAAAATAATAACTCACGCGATAACGTTTATTGAATATAAAAATTACGCGATGAATGTGAAATAAAATGTCATGAATGAATTATCATGATGCAAATGATGTCAATGAAATGTAGACTAATCTTAGTCCATATGAAATGTTCGTGATGTTATGATCATGAATTCGCCGCTAAACCTTTAAGGTTACGCGAATTTGGAACAAGTAAACCAAGTTTACGGTAAATGTTGAAATAATGAAGCAAGAATTGTTTCGAGAAATGACCTGAAAGTACGGGTTGTCACATCAGCACTTTGACTTTATTCAGTACTTTGTCTTTTATATCCCAACATAAAGGAGTCAAGACGAAGGCATTAGTGAAAGGTGCCAAGCGATCGTGTCAAGGGCATTAGTGAAAGATGCCTAGGAGTCAAATCAAGTGGCATTAGTGAAGGATTCCAAGGTCGTATAATCGATGAGGTACATCGTTATACAAATAGTGATAGTTTGTTTCCAAGGATATTGATATCCTTGATGATGTTGTAATAAGGAGTGGGTCTCCTTTGGGGTTAGGTGTTGTGTAGTGTTGGGTAGTAGTTCCTCCATTGTAATAGAACTCGGTACTTAGCCTAGTACCGGATAAAGGGTAGGCGACGTTGTGGTAGGTGTGGTTCTCCTTTGTAAAAGAACCCGGTGGTTAGCCTAGTACCGAAAAAAGAGTAGGCGACGTTATGAAGGCGTCTCTGCCATAAGGAGTTGGTGTCGTGTAGTAATTACAAACTCTCGAGTAGGTGACTCGGGGAGTGGAGTAGGGCAAGGAAGGTGTCTTTGTAGCCGAACCACTATAAATACTCGTGTCGTGGTTATGTGCTTCATTTCATTACACATTTATATATCTATATATCAATGTCCAACATACACATCTAAATGGATTGACATAAGTCGATGTAAATATTTTATAACATAGTTTTAATTGGTAAAACTATTCCCCCCCCCCCCCCCTTCTAGATTTCCACGCATGGGTTCCACAACACCTTTTGTAAGATGGATAGAAGACTACCCTCTACCCGACGGGTTGAAAATGCCCGCACACATTGGTACTTATGATGGGAAGGGGGACCCAGATAATTTCTTACATCTGTTCGAAGGGGCTATTAGAATGCAGAAATGGGTTATGCCGGTTGCTTGCCACATGTTCACATATACCTTGCGAGACTCCGCTCGTATATGGTGGAATGGGCAAAAAGCAGGTAGCATAGTGAATTTGGATGATCTCAAGGCCAAGTTTAGATCACACTTCAGCCAGCAGAAAAAGTTCACAAGGACTCATTTGACAGTACAAAACATCAAGCAGAGGGAAAACGAGAGCACTAGGGCTTTCGTTACTAGATACACTGATGACACCTTGCAGATTCTGGGTCTGCACGAAGACCAGCGCATCTCTGGTTTTGTGCATGGCCTGCGAAACAGAAGTCTGGTGGAATTCCTATCCACTGACCTTCCCGCAACCTACAAGGGCCTAATGGAAAAGACGTACACTTGGACCAAAGCCAAAGAAGTGCCACTAATGGGGCTCGGATCGAAAGTAAAGAAAGTCACAACAAGATCCCAAAGCACTCTTTGTGGGAAGGGTCCAAAAATAGACACAGAGGCAGGGACAGGCTCAAACCCTACAACAAAAACATCAACCACGGGCTCTTAGCAAATCTGTCTAAATCTCCAGGGGAAATACTTGCTATGAAAAGGGTTGCGAAGGCCTTCGAACCTCCCCCTCGTTTGGCAAGTAGAGGAAGAAGCAGGGATACATCCAAGTATTTCTATTTGCACGACGATTACGGGCATGACACCAACAGTTGCAGAGAGCTCAAAAATCAGATAGAAGAGGCCGTGTAGTCTGGCCAATTGGGACATTTGGTGAAGGGTATAAAGAAAGGTAAAAATAAGGTCTCCGACACACAGTTGGGGAAAGATACCACGCCTGTCGAAGCTCCAATCCTCATGGTTCACAGGGATGATTCTGGTTTAAAGGGAAAAGCAGCAGAGAAAGGATTTGCGGGGTAGGGGATGTTACGTTCACTTCGATCACTGGTAGGGTTCTCTCAAATGACCCCGTGGTCATCCAGGTCTTAATCTCCAACAGAGAAGTAAATAGAGCCTACTTGGACTACGAAAGCTCCTGCGAAGTCATCTATGAGCATTGTTTTCTAAAGCTCAAGCCTTCGATAAGGTCGAAGATAGTAGACTCGAAGGTGCCTTTGGTAGGATTCTCAGGGAGCATTCATGGACTCTGAGGGAAGTCCCTCTAGAGGTTACGATTGGAGAATGAAGGATAAAAAGAACAGAAACCATGGTTTTCGTGATCGTAAGGTCTGAATCTCCCTATAACCTGTTAATAGGGAGAACCGAAATGCAGAAAATGGGTATCGTTGTCTCCACCATACATGGCGATCAAATTCCAAACACCCTACGGTATTGGAACGGTTTTCTCTAGTTACAACGCGAAGAAGCGTACAGATGTAGTCAAAATGGTCAAACAAAATCCTGAAAAAGTTCCGAAGGATATTCTCAGTTGCACTGATGCCGAAGAGCACATTGTAGTAAATGACCTACATCCTGAACAGACGGTGGTCTTTGGAAAGCAGCTCCCTGCCACCTTTAAGGCATAACTGGAAAAGTTACTAAGGGCTAATGCGGATGTCTTCGCATGGACATACTCTAACATGACGGGGGTCCCAAGAACCCTCATCATAGATGGAAAGCCCTTCGGCACTGAGCATAAGCTTAACGAGTTCAAGCACATTGAACCTATCAAGCAGAAGCGTCGAAGCCTTGCACCCGAAAGGAATGCAATAGCATGCATGGAGCTGGATGAGCTTTTAGCAGCAGGTATACTCAGGGAAGTGAAGTATTAAACCTGGGTATCCAATCCAGTGATGGTTAAGAAGCATGATGGAGGATGGCGAATGTGTGTAGATTTCACCGACATCAACAAGGCCTGTCCGAAGGACTGTTATCCTCTACGAGAAATTGATTGGAAGGTGGAATCCTTATCAGGATTTTGACTGAAATGTTATCTGGATGCTTACAAAGGTTACCATCAGATACAGATGGCATAAGAGGACGAAGAGAAAACAGCCTTTTTTACGGATGCCCTTCGGTCTAAAGAATGCAGGTGCCACCTACCAAAGGCTAGTGGACAAAGCCTTCAGCAAGCAAATAGGTAGGAACCTCGAAGCGTACGTAGACGATATGGTCATCAAAAGCAGAACGGAAGAGGACATGATCTCCGACATAAAGGAAACCTTCGATCAGCTTCGCGCCATCAACATGAAGTTAAACCCTAAGAAGTGTTCTTTCGATGTGGAGGAAGGCCAATTCTTGGGACACCTGATCACAAAGTAGGGTATCAAAGCCAACCCTTCGAAGGTCAAAGCTATCACAGACTTGCAGGCTCCTAAGTCTCTCAAGGATGTACAAAGTTTGAACGAAAAGCTAGCAGCCCTCAGCAGATTCTTATCGACGGGTGCTGACAGGTCCTTGCCATTCTTCAAGACACTTAAAGGATGCACAGATAAAAAGACGTTCCAATGGAGCACAGATGTAGAAGCTACCCTTCAAAAGCTCAATGATTTCATGGCAATCCTACCTACACTTAATGCCCCAATCAAAGGCGAAGTGTTATTTATGTACATCGCAGCCTCTTTCGAAAGCATCAGTGTTGTTTAGTCGAGTTCTCTAGCGAGCTGAGCTAAATTACCAGAGTTAGAAAAATTAATCCTAACTTTGGTTCATGCTGCGAGGCGCCTTCGAAGGTACTTCCAGGCTCACTCCATAACCGTGCTTACTGACAAGCCAATTAAGCAAATACTATGAAAGCCAGAAAAATATGGAAGGATAGCTAAATGGGCCATCGAACTAGAAGAGCATGAAATTGAGTACAAGGGTAGGAACTCGGTCAAAGGGCAAATACTTGCATAATTTTTAGCAGAGAAACCCTCCGAGCCAAAGCAGGACAACAAAGTTGCTGACAAGAAGCCTGCAAAGACAATCAAAGGGTGAAAACTTTACACCGATGAGGCCTCCAGCTCAAACGGATCAGGTGCATGGTTGATGCTAGTTAGCCCTGAAAGAAAGGAGTACACTTATGCACTCCGCTTCGAATTTGATGCTACTAATAATGAAGCGGACTACGAAGACTTGCTAGCAGGTCTCCGACTGGCTAAAGACATGAAGGTAGAAGACTTGGCTATTTTCGTTGACTCACAACTAGTGGCCAACCAGATCAAGGGCTCCTACGAAGCAAGACAGCATGTCATTAAGCAGCACCTAGACAAAGCCAAGGAGATGCTCGAAGGATTTAATTCCTACGACATAGAGCATGTTCGAAGAAACAGAACAAAAAGGGAGATGCACTTAGCAAACTAGCATCAATGGCATTCGCTCATTTAACTAAGGAGGTTCTTGTCGAAGTATTGGAAGAAAGGTCCATCGTCCGAAAGGAGGTGTCTGACGTAATACTGGAGGACGAGTCAAATTGGATGACTTCGATCAGAGAATACTTAATAAGTGGCATACTGCCGGAGGATCAAAAGCTAGCACGAAAGGTCTGCATCAAGGCACCACAATACAGGATTATAAGGAATTAAATGTACCGAAGATATTTCTTGTCTCCATGGCTCCATTGTATAGGACCTAGGCAAGCTTCAAACATAATTCAAGAGGTGCACGAAGGGTCTTGCGGGCTACATGCAGGACCTCGCTCCGTTGTTTCTAAGATAATGAGGATAGGGTACTATTGGCCTTCGATGCACAGGGACGCAGTGGAAATTATCCAGAAGTGTGAAGCCTGTCAAATCCATTCAAGGGTACCAAGGCTACCAAAACAAGATATGACCTCCGTGACATCCACATGGCCTTTCAGCCAATGGGGGATAGATATCATGGGCCCTCTACCGATTGCTCCAGGAGGGGTAAAATTTTTGGTCGTAGCCATCGATTACTTCACGAAGTGGGTCGAAGCCAAGCCTTTAGCATCAATCACATGGAAGCATATGGAAAAGTTTGTGTGGGAGCACATCATTTGCCGGTTCAGAGTACCTCATACCATCATATCAGATAATGGGAAGCAGTTTTCTGAAGGAGTGTTTCCCATGTTTTGCAGAGGCCTGAACATTAAGCAGTCCTTCACCTCCGGTTACCATCCTCAAGGTAACGGGCAGGTGGAAGTCACAAATAGGGACATCATCCAAGGCATAGAATGAAGGCTCAGTTGCAGCCACCATGGTTATGTGGATGAGCTGCCCCAAGTACTCTGGGCTCACAGAATGCACACTAAGTCAAGTCAGGGGAAGACACCTTTTAGATTGACATATGGCACAGAAGCTGTCATTCCTTTGGAAGTAAGTGTCGAAACAGAATGAGCCATGAACTTCGAAGCAACAGACAACGAAGAAAGACTCCGTAGCAATCTGGACCTACTTGAAGAAAGAAGGGAAATAGCCTGAATCAGGGAGGCTCTCCATAAACAGAAGATTGAAAAGTATTACAACAGCAGGGTTCAACCATCGACATTCAAGCCAGGAGAATACGTCCTCCGACTCAACAGTGCAAGTAAAGCTGAGTATCAGGGTAAACTAGGGCCTACATGGGAAAGGCCCTACATTGTAACGGAAGCATATGGCAACGGAGCCTACAAGATGGAAACCCTTGATGGAGACGCTATTGATAGGACTTGGAATGGCACTACCCTTTGTAAGTTTTACATATGAAACTTACAATGTCTAAGGACATTTTTTAAATTGCTTTCAATCAATGTATTTACATTCTTCTCACTTGGGGAAAGAAGCATTAATAGTAGGCGTCTAGTATTCATTTCTTAAAATGATGTAATCCTCCCTACGCACTTAATGATATAACACATTTCCTTCAAATCTCTTATTTCGTTCAATACAACAAAGATTTTCCAAAGAAAGTCGTTTTATAAGTTTCAATGTCGAAGGGATGTAAAAAGACTAACAATACATCTTGCACATATGCTTAACATCCATCTCAACTTCACATTAACTTTCCTATGTGATCTTAAGGTATTTCAAGATTTTTGCTACCCAAATGATTAAGACGGAGTGGGTCGCGACCCTCTATCAGCAATTAAATTATACGATTGCTATATTCTTGGTGTAGAAATTACACACAATGAGGCTATGCATCTACCATACGCCTTAGGTTGTAAAAAGTTACGTGCAAATGAAACATAAAAGAATAATCAAAGTCAAGGAAAATATAGGCCCTAGTGGCCATCAGTAGATATTCATTAACAACTAGTCTAACTAGTCTAAAGGCCGAAGCCTTAACAATCATAAAGCAAATATTGTATTAGGCCGTAGCCTTCACCACATACAAAAAATAAATTGTATCATCAGGCATCATACCTGTAAAGGAACACAAAGACAAATTGTTTAACAGGGTACATACCACGCTGGAAGATCAAATAACTACCACATGGTAGCCTTCATCATACCTTCGAATGAGTTGGATCAGTAGAACCTGGGGATGGGACCTTTGTAGATGGTGTCTTCTTGGAGGGGGAAGCAGGTTGAACCTTCCTTAGCTTCTTTGACAACAGGTCCTCAATGGAGGTCGTTGGGTCCTTCGTAGCCTCAGCAAGGAATGGGAACTCCGCAGTGGATAAGGCATTGCTTGCATCATCGTATTCCTTCTCGTGGGTTTCCCTATAATATGGAACACTTGCAAGATCCACTGGTTTTCCTGTCTTGGCCACCTCCTCAAGAGTAGTGCATTTGCCATGAAAAATGGCTGCATTCACCAACTTCCCAATCATTATGCCCACATCATCACTGTGGTACACTCTATAGCAATGTAAGGGATAACCTTGGTCACCAGATCAACACTGTCCTTCTTGAGCATTTTGAAATGAAGATCCAACCCATCCACCTTTTCTCTGAGCTTAATCTCTTGGTCAATCAGCTTTGCTCTCTCCTCTTCAAGGACTCCACACTTGGTAGTCAAAACGAAAATTTGCTCTTTGTACCTTATGACCTTCGTGCCTTCGAGAGATAGCCTGCTGCACTCAGCCTAGCTTTCGGCTAACTGACCTTTGAGCCTCTCGACATCCGCTCGGAGATCTTGGACCAAAGGATTCTTGTTGAAATATTCTATAGCATCCTCACATTTTGCTTGCAGGTCTGCGTATTGTTTGTCTCTTGCCTTTTCCCTGGCAAGCATCACGTCTATCTCTTCCCTAGCTTTGGTGACAACACGAAGAAGCTCCCTTGTCCGAGTATTGAGCTGGTTATCCAATATGCATTGCCTCACATAGCTCTTATCGTGCAGGTCGCATAGCATCTCCAAAGACATATTATCCATCACCCCTTCCAATTGGGTGGGGTCACACGCTCAACGAGAAAGTGACAAGCTAGGGGGACGGAAGCTCCTTCATATCAGGGAGACCTGCAATAGAAATAAACTTATTAGTATAACACAATATGCAAAAAAAATTTGCAACAGGAAAGAAGATTTACCATTAATGTCATAAGTGTTGGGCCCTTCGATGGCTGGAAACACAACAGCCTTACCCTGTGCACTCTTTTGCCGGGTAGTTCGAGATGGAGGAGTGGGCAAGATGAGCTTCCTCTTGGAGGCAGACTTTGCAGATTTTGAACTTGATCCTTTTCTTTTGTAGGAGGAGCATATGACACAGGTTCAATTGGTTGAGCATCCACATCGTTATTGTTCACTGAAACTGAAGGAGAACCCACACCATAACTGACTTCATTTGGCACCACCAGCAACAACGAAATTACGGAAAGATATTTCTGCAAAAAGGAAGGAAACAGATAAATATCATAAAGATAAGTTCCTATATCTTATTTTAATTAGAAACTTACATACTTTCTCCACAACAAATAATTTCAAGATGTAACAGAGACCCCTCCCAACTTTCAGCAATGCCAGCCATAAACAATATTGGCTCTCGAAAGGTCTGGCAATCAGCTGGATGGTGAGCTAGGCACTGATACAAAGGATCCCTCCTCACAATATAGGGCAGGGGATCGTTATCTCTTCTCACCAAATTGAAACTCTGGGTCTAACAACGCAGGGTATTGTGGAGGTACAATTGTATCTTGAATGTAAAAGAACTTCCCTTTCCAGTTTTTGATATTTGTAAAAGGCTTCTCAATCAGAATGGGTTCATCCCGTTTACCCCTTTTGGCCAAAGTCAGCCAGTCTCCTCCAAGGTAAAGATTCACAAACCCTCTAAGCACAGGCAAGGATGGTTCAAACCCATACGCTTTACACATGACACTGTACGTTGTGAGCTTGGCTAGGCCAAATGGGTTAAACCTAGATATGTGTACTTCATAATATTGAAGGTGCTCTAAAATTACAGGATGCAACGGTATCCTTAAGTTGGAGGTGGTGAATGCATGTGTATACAAGCCTACATAATTTTTTGGAGCATCATAAATACCTTGGCGTTTGCTGGGTAACATGATCTTAAACTGTTTGGGAATGGGATAATCAGTAAGGAAAGCTTTGAGCTCTTCCTTGGTCATGGTACAACCTTGTTGCCTGATTACGAACTTAGAATTGGCAGCCATGGTACTTTCATTCAACAAAAAAGTAATGAAAATGTAGTGATACGAAGGAACACTTTACCTTTTTTGTTCGAAAGCTTGCTCGGAAGACAGGAAAGTAGCTGTAATTTTTTGGGCGAGGGATAAAAATGAGTTAGGGTTTTACTATTTTGAATTTATATACCCTAAGGCATCTTTCATCCTAGCCTTACACGTATCTTTTGGGGTCACCTAACTTTCAGATTTAAACCCTTTTTAAACTTTGAAAGGACATTTGGATTTACCGAGATAAAAGGTGGTTAGGATAAGTACTATGCATTTAATACGCACTCAAAATTTATCCAAATTTTCATCTTCGTTCAGTTCTGTGACGGAGGACAGGTTTTGTATATATTTTTGAGTCGTAAGCAATATATCCTCGTTCGTACATATCACTTTCGACTGAGGGGCTTGACGACGTACCCTCTGATCAGGTTGAAGGACTCCCCTTCGACCTCAGTTGAATTTTCATTATGAAGGTCCAAGTTTATCTTCATAAGTCATCGTTGGCGTAAAATCATTCATCCTTGATATGGTTACCAGTTGGGAATTCGCCAACCGAAGGCCTATGCCCTTTGGGGTCTTACCTTGAAGACACTAAGACATGGGAGAACATTGACATGGTATTCCTCCACGTTCCCACTATCTCCTTAGCCTCCTAGCCAAGACAGAGAGAGTGGGGATGAAGCCCTAGCGGTTACCGCAAATCATGGGACGCCCCCATGATCTCTGAAACGTGTGCAAACACTCTCCAAGCTTATTTCTATATCTATAAATAGGTTGGACGAGTCATTTCAATGGTATGTTCACTCAACACAGTATTTCACATACTCTACATTACTTACAACACATATCACATACTTACTCTCACACCGGAGGTGGTTCGCAGGGTCCAACCCCTGCGCAATCACTTAACGAAGTGTCTACTATTTCTTATTGCAGATTGGCTACAAGTTTGGCGCAAGCATGTCACCCCTCATACCCTTCAATCACCATTGAAGGCCTGGTCGTGCGAATTATTGTACAATCTAATACTATGGCATTGCAAAGACTTCCTATTACCAGACTTGCGCTCCTGATGGTTATAAGGCCTGAAAACACGCAACTTGCAATGTGGTAACAACAAAAGTGTTACCCATTCCTCAATAGACGTTGGCATAGCCGCCACCTTACCTAGAGCAGCAACTAAAGTCTGAGAAAACACCATACGACAACTATGAGGGATGTTCTTAACCTTCATGATAGGTAGGGAGAACACACGGTCAATGGAGAACCTCATCCACCACTACCCCTCCCACAGGAACCACTTGTGATAACCAGCAAAATTCCTGACATGTTCTATACGGAGAAACGACACTTTATTTGGAGTTTGGCATTATTTTCGAGAAACTTGGCGTATTTATTGTTATTTTCATCATAAATATTATTCTGAGCGCGTTGGTGTAACTCTCGGGTCATGAATCCATCGTTTTCTAGTCTAAATGAGCCCTGAATCGCTAAATTACAAAAGATAACAAAATTACAACTATGGTCCCTGCACTAATTTTACCCCACCCCCTCATCTTTCTAGGGCTACAAGTTTAGTCCCTCATAGGGTATAAATACCCTCATTTCTCTCTCTTTTCTCACTTTTACACACACACAATCACACTTTCTCCCCTCTCTCTACCCATCACCGGGCACCGCCGACAACCACCACCCGCCGCCGTCTGCCCTCATCACGCGCCGCTGTAAAAATACACCACCTCTCCCAAACTATAGATTGAGACCCTGTGGTTACTCTCATGTTTCGCACGTGTGTTCAGACCTCCCCACGCGCTGTAGATGTAGGATACAAGCTGAGTTGTGGTTTCGAGGGTGTAATATTGTAGATTGGGTTTAGTAGTAACGTTTGGTTCTACCTAGCGTTGTCGATTGGATTTTGTTTGAGACATGGGTCACGGCTAGGGTTTGGCTTGTGGCTGTTGGAGGTCGTGAGTTAGTAACACACCGCCATCATCTCTCATCTTTCTTTTTCTCTCGTTCTTTTGGTAAGCCGACAAACCGTAACTCATCTTTGTTATTTTTCTAATAAAAATGATTAGTAATCGGTTTGATTGGTTTTTGTGGAATAAAATTGGATTAAAACATTTTAATATGATCTCGTGTGGTAAGATTCGATTGTAAAAAAGGATTGTTTGTTTGCTTTCGGTTTCGTTCGAGTCAACTCGAGGTATGAGTCAACTCGACTGAGTCAACTCAGTGAGTTGAGTTGACTCGGGTTTGAATCGGTACTGTTTCATATGGCCATAAATCTGTAAATGAGTTGTAGTGTTTTGGTTGTGAGTTGCTCGATCACGAGGTATTTATTGTTCTCGTTCAGCTAGAAATACCCGTGTGGTGTGAGGACTGATTGTTCGGTCTATAATATCGATTTGGGTTTTTGGTCTTGATTTGCATTGGTATTTGCTTACTTAATAGTTTTGTTCATTGAGTTTTGAATTTGACATCCTCTTAAGTGTTGTCTTGTTTATCTACTTGTAGTCGTTTTGGCTAGGTTGCATCGCGACACCGTTATGGTGTCAAGAGTATGTTCATAAATCGGTCTAGCGTGTATTTGGTTGTCATTATCGTTGAGATGTTGTGGTGTTTTGGTTAGTCGAGTCAAAAAACACCAAGCGGTGTGTCTAAGTTCGGTTTGTTAACAGCCTCGAAAAGAATATTTTTTATTTTATTTTTTTTATAAAAAGGAAAGAATATTATTCCATATTAGATAAGATTACATCTTTAGTCATCCATACATTCGCACAACTTGGAATACTACCGACTAAGATAAACTCATTAGAACAACTCAACGCCAAAAAAGCTATGCTATGAGCTACCCTATTTCCCTCCCTTTTAACAAAAGACCACTTACAATCGTTGAAAGCCATTGAACGTGACAATATCTCTGAGAAAAGACTCGCAATTTCAAGCAAGATGACTTTATTATAGATTGCCTTAATTAGACACAATGAGTCTGTCTCGAATATAACGTTATAGTACCCTCTATTGAGTGCATGACTCATAGCCCAACGAACGGCTTTAGCTTCAGCTTCCAATGGAGAACTTGCATAACATTCAAAACGAGCACCTGAAAATAAGACCTCGCCGTTGTAGTCACGGGCTACAAAGCCCAACCCCGCCTTTCCAGACTCTTTTTGCCACGCAGCGTCACTATTAATTTTTATGTGCTGAGAATTTGGCCTTAACCACACATCCGTATGAATATTATGTACCCCATTGGTATTGCTCATAATTCCTCTCTGATTTTCCTTCTGATAATCTAATAACATAGATTTCGCTATTTCTTCCATGTTCCCTTCCCTACCATTCAACTGGCCATGAAAATGTTTGTTTCTTCTCGTCCACAATCCCCACAATATCATCATAAAAACCTCCCATTCAGCTGGAAAATTGTCAAGAATTACCTGACAAAAATCATGAAATGTGATAGCTCCTTCTGTATCATAAAAACAACCAAGAGTACAACGGTCCCATACCTCTTTTGCTGCCGAACATTTGAACATGACATGAGATAAATTTTCAGATGTTTCGCCACAATGAGTACAAGAAGATGTATGATTTAGCCCACGAGACTGTAGGTTATCAATAGTAGGTACATAATCATTCCAGGCTCTCCACATAAATAATTTGACTTTACCTGGGACTCTCGCTTTCCACACAGCACGCCAAAATTCAATCAATTCATCAGAGATAGCAGTGCGAACCATGTCTTCATCTGCTTCAAGTGCCAAGAAATAAGCAGATTTGCATGAAAATCGACCTCCTGGATTTTTGTGCCAATAAAGAACATCATTCGTAGAATTACTTACAAAACAACAAGCAATCTTGCTTGCAATATTATGAGGAAATAATGAATACAGAAGCTCATGATTCCAATCATCGCCTTCAAGATTTAATAAATCACGAACCTGATCAACATCACAATTGTTCGGTTTTGGACCTTGATTTGTGTGATCATCGACCCAAACGTCATTCCATACATTCACACTATGACCATCACCGATATTCCATTTGCACCCTTTACGAACAATATCTTTAACTGAAAGAAAACTACGCCAAATATAGCTTGGTCGATATCCAATCTTGGCATCAAATAAACTCGATCTTGGAAAATAACGTGCCTTAAGAATTCTAGCTGCCAATGTTAATGGGGATGTAATTAAGCGCCAAACTTGCTTTGCGATAAGTGCTCTATTGAACAATCCCAAGTGACGGAATCCAAGGCCTCCCTAAAACTTTGATACACACATCCTTTCCCACTTACACCACCGAATTGGGTTTTCTTTAACCCCGTCCCCCCACCAATATACATTAAGAGCCTTGTGAATATCATCAATTAAGTTATCTGGCAGTAAAAAGATATTCATAATATACATAGGCATCGCTTGCGCTACTGACTTGATAAGAACTTCTTTCCTCGCGATCGATAAAGTTTTCTCCTTCCATCCACCAAGTTTCTTTTTTATTTTATCTAGAATAGCTTGAAAAACCACCTTTTTAGATCTTCCAATTACTGATGGCAGTCCCAAATATTTATTTTGATGAACAACTTCACGAACATTCAAGCATTCACTTATACGATTTCGAACATGAATATCAACATTGGCACTAAAAGATATTTCTGATTTTTCATAATTAATAACCTGTCCAGAAGCTTGGCAATATCGTGTGAATATACTTTTCAACCTGCAACTTTCCTCAACCGAAGATCGTGTAAAAAAGATGCTGTCATCAGCAAAGAACAGATGAGAGATTTCTGGTGCTCCCCGACAAACTTTAACTCCATGTATATGACATTCCGTTACCGATTTCCTTATCATGGATGATAGCACTTCTGCACACATAACAAAAATATAGGGCGGGAGAGGATCTCCTTGGCGAAGACCTCTAGTTGGGGTCACATGACCTGAAACTTGCCCGTTAATATTAAAGGAAAAGGAAACCGAAGAAACACAAGCCATAATCATGTTAGAAAAATGTGATGGGAAGCCAAATTTGCTAAGAACAGCTCGAATAAAAGGCCATTCGACTCTGTTATAGGCTTTGCTCATGTCTATTTTTAGTGTTAATGCACCTTTTCTGCCATCCTTTTTTTTCTTAAGCAAATGGAAAACTTCAAAAGCTACTATTGCATTATCAGTGATCACACGGTCTAAAACAAAAGCCGATTGGTTTTCTTGAATTATGTTTGGCAAAATTGGTTTTATTCGATTAACTAGAACCTTGGAAATAAACTTATATAGTACATTACACAAGCTAATGGGGCGTAAATCTTTAAGAGACTCTGGTTTTGAAACCTTAGGGATCAAAGTTACAAGAGTTTTATTAATGTTATGAGGTAACACTCCTGACTCGAAAAAAGAAGAGACCATATTAACTATTGTATTACCCGTGAAACACCAAAATTTTTGATAAAACAAGGCAGTCATTCCATCAGGTCCCGGTGCCTTGGACGGGTCCATTTGCATTAGTGCCTCATAAACCTCTGATGATGTAACACGCCTCTCAAGTGCTTGTCTTTGATTTTCTGTCAATCTTCGATCAATGTCATTCACAGCAGACTCACAATCTTGTGGTGACGAGCTTGAAAAGAGTTCAGAGAAGTAGACTGACACCAAATTACATACTTCATCATGCTCCTCAACCCACCTTCCATCCGGGTCCTTTAGTCTCAAAATACTATTTCGTCTTTGTCGGTTGCTTGCACGAGTGTGGAAGAATCGTGTATTCTTGTCACCCTCACGTATCCATTGAACACGACTACGTTGTTTCCACATCAGCTCTTCACGTGTAAGGAGCTCTTTAATTTGTTCTCATAAGACTCGTTGTTCAGCACAGGTCGACCCATCAAAGCGACTCTGCAGTATTTGAAGACTCTTTTGTTTCGATTTAATGGACCGTTGCACATGACCAAAGCTCCTTTTATTCCAATCAGACAACCTTTTAGCACACTCACTCACAATACCGCACGGTTCATGTTCCATACCAGCTGCCAAACCATACGCCCAAGCATCTTTAACCACGTTCTGGATACTCTCATCACGTAACCACATACTTTCAAAACGGAACATTCTGTTTTTTTTCTTCTCCATTGGAGATAAACGGCAAATTATTGGGGAATGATCAGATGCAATTCTTGCTAAATTCTCAAATGACGCACTTGTGTGCAAGTCAAACCAGAGTGAGTTTGTTAAAAACCTGTCAAGCCTTTTTTAACATTTGCATGACCTCTACGACCGTTGCTCCAAGTAAGTTTAACACCAGTAGCACTCATATCCTCCAAATTGCAAAAACTACAGGCCTCACGAAAAGCCAACATTTCTGTGCTATTGCATCCTCTTTGCCCATCCTTTTCAAAGGCATACAAAATTTCATAAAAATCCTCGAAGCAAACCCAAGCTTGGTCCTGATTTGTCCTCAATGAACGCAATAATGCCCATGTTCGATGCTTTTCTTGTCGTCCAGGCCATCCATATATTCCAGTACCCCTCCACATATTACTATTTTCATTTTTTACAACAAAATCTATATGGTTTTGAGAGAAACTTTTAACAGTTAAATCACACTCCCTCTTCCAAAAAAGTAACAAACCACCTGCTCTTCCAACAGAATCAACCACTAGTAAATTATATTCCGGAAACATGTATCTAAAACCCGTTACCTCACTGCCATGAAGACGGGTTTCCATGAGAAACATAATAGTTGGGCTATGCTCATTAACCAAAGAGCGTATGTGTTGAACAGTCCATGGGTTGCCCAATCCCTGGACATTCTAGCTTAAGATACTATTTGGGATTAATGGGTAAATATCGAAACTACCAATTGAGTTATTTATTGAAGTAATTATGTGTCATTATGGTCTTGACATCTTTCGTGTCATTGTCTCCTCGACATGAGTCTTCATCAAGACTTTCTTGACTATTTCCTCATAATATATTGGGATATATACTATGTTTTGGCGTGAGTTCCACTTGGTGCAAGTCACACTTAAGAACTATAATATACTTTTGCGTGAGTTGTATGTCGAGTCTATGTTTTCTTACTAACACACGAAATGTTAAAACTAAACTTTTTGGAGATTGATAATAAACTTTTGAAAGTAATGACACAAATAAATCCACGAAAACTATGACACATTATCTTTTATTGACTTCGTCATCATATGAGCCATATTTTGAGATAATCATACACGCATTGTTGCGCCATTTCTGTTCTCTCTTACTCGTCGTACCTTCTTCTGGATGCCATGGAGATAAGCCTTAGATGCCAGACGTAAGTAGTGCATTGTTGTGGCTAAGGTGAGTTCATAGCCCCTATTTTCAAAGGTTTTTAACACTATTTTGGGGGAGAATACATGTTGGTTTTAACCGAACATAATTGGATATGTGAGATGTTATTTGAGAATGACTGTTGATTAGAATATTTTTGATTTGGTGATTGAATGTTTTACGTGTTTATTAGAAGTAAATGTGAGTTGCAAACTACTCTTGGACCTGCCACTACTCTTTTGAATTGCTAATGTGTTGACTAGGTAAGGTTAGACATGTGAAAGATGTTGACTTAGACTAGGGTAGCAATCCTTTCCTATACCGCGATATCTAGCTAAGAATAGACATTTGTATCCGACCTAGACCAGGGTAGCGTTGTTCTAGGCTTTGCTATAGCTATGGTGCCTGGCTAGAGTCGCTCGGGGCCCTACTAAGATCTCGATTGTGTTATTGGATTATTGATGGAATGTTATTGGAATATTGTTAGAATGTTTATTGTATATATCTTCCTTAGTCGCACATAGCAATTAAACTTTATCAAGTCCACTCCTAAATTTTGTGATTAAACTCTATGAACTCACCAGCGTAAGCTAACCTTTTTTAGCATGTGTTCTCAAGTTTAAGGCGATAGCTCACTATTGGAAGACGCTTGGCAAAGGGCATGGTCATGGGCTACTCTGGTAAATAATTGGGATCGCTTTAAACTTCTTTATGAGCCTATTTCCGCACTACTTTCATATAATGTAAACTTAATATTTTTAAATAATGAATTTTATTCTAAATAAATGAAATAAAAACCATTCTTTGTATCTTATGTTGTGATACCAATATGGTAGCACCCCAAGGTTTGTATGCTTCCGCTGGACCCTATTTTGGGGGTGTTACACCAGTACCCTCTTAACATGTGGTCTAGCGATCCCTACTATAAACACCTCCACATATCCCGCAACCTACTTGAACCGGACCAACCTATCAGTATGATCATATGCCCGGCTAAGAGCAAGTGAACATATACACTCCCCACACAACCACTGATCCGGGACCTTTAAAGCCTCCCTAACCGAAACAAATCATTCACAATCCATGGAGAGCGCCTCTTGCAAGTCCCCCCTCCGATTGTCCGATGACAAATGAAGACGCTTAATATCCGTAACCAACCGAGGAACCCCCTTGGACCCCCCTATTTTATCTGAGCAACAATGGAAACCTCTAAATGAATACGGTCAAACACCCATTGAATAACAACCACTCACCTCCATGGAAGGAGCCCCAAAAGAGAGAAACAAACCCTGTTTCACAGACCGAGAAGGTCCAAGAAACCTGAATCAAACTCATATTTTTATTCTTTAACCAAGATGGTCAAAGGATCAAACTAAAAAGGTTTTGTTTGGCTGAGGCAATATGTCAAACACTTGGTGTGCAAATTGAAACTGGTTGTTAGAAATGTTGTTTTGTTGTTTGATATAGTATAGATCGAAGATGGTTTTGTTGGATTAAATTAATGTGATTTTGTTGGAGTAAATTTGTGTAGGGATAGGATGAGGTTTGTTGTTTTAATATAGTACAAATCAAAGATGAACAACAAATAGAGGTTTCCATTATTGCCCTATTAAGCTGAAAAGGCAACTTCTTATCGCATGGGCTAATATTCATGCGAGAAATAGCGACAACCATCCCTAATTTACCACCAGATATGATCTTTGCCTCGATGTTATTTACCCTCATTATAATTATTTGTAACCTTGTACCATTACAAAGACCACCTTTTTTTTCTATGTCGCGCAAACACATTATTTGAGCACCAATCTTCAAAACTAACTTATGATGTGGAATACCGGACATTCTTATTGTGTTTAAGAATTATGTGGTATATATCGACTCGTCATAGTTGAAATACACATCTACATCTGACACAGAATCAAAACTATAATAAACCTTCTCCCTACTATGTAATTGGGACATCATTCGATCATTGACTTTGTCCACCTCTTCGTGTGTGTGTGCAAGAATAGCTCGATCTTGAAAATATATCGGATCACAAATTTTTCTCCCAATTGTCATAAGTTTCTTTGATAATAGCAT
This sequence comes from Chrysanthemum makinoi, assembly GCA_910596185.1. NCBI lineage: Eukaryota > Viridiplantae > Streptophyta > Magnoliopsida > Asterales > Asteraceae > Chrysanthemum > Chrysanthemum makinoi. The sequence continues at coordinate 54,408,670 of OU343225.1, forward strand.
CCACATGATCATCGGAATCAGGAATTAGCATTTTTCAGGGAATTCTACCTCAGCATGACCGTAATTTTTACCACCTATTTTCCCCACTCTTATAATTAAAATCCATTCAGCGAACTCATTTATTTATGTTGCATCATTTGGATTGCACAGAACACGAAGCCTCATGTTTTGTGTAAGCTTTAGAGCTATGCAATGCTTCCATAAATAAGACATGTTGAATGAAGTGTGTACAACGTCTTGCCTACTACCGTTTGGAATGACAAGTAGAATTTGGCAAAAATCTCCACCAAAAACCTTATCGGAACCAGCAGTGGAAGTACATGAAGATATGTCTCTTAATGTTTTGTTAAAAGCTTCATAAGCAAGTTTATTAATCATTGGAGCTTCGTCCCATATTATTAACTTTGTCTCCCTTATCAACTCAGCAAGGTCACCGTCAACAACAATCATACACATAGAATCCTCAACAATATTGATAGGTATAGAAAACCGATAATGGGATGTTCTTCAACCGTCAATAAAAAGGGAAGCAATACCACTTGATGCAACATTTAAAACAATATGACCTTTAGACCTTAAAGCCGCAGTCAACGTCTTGTACAAAAATGACTTACCAGTGCCTCCGTAACCATATACGAAAAACATTCCTCCACTATTATTGTTGCATGCATCAATAATAGTTTCATAAATTCCTTTATGCTCGTTGGTTAAACTGTTGTAAAGGGATTCATGTTGGATAACGAGTTCTGGTATTTTATAGTCGAATTCATCATAAATCAACCTGTTGTATCCTTCCATCGTAAACTCATCATTCGGGTAAAGCATGTTGACTATATTTTTAAGACTCTTTCCGCAACTACGTAGCTTTTCCTTAATGTAAGTTAAACATATATTGTATCGCTGAGTATCACTTAGTTGAAGATCTGAAAGCAAAAACCAATATGTTATTTAATTTAAATGAATTAAACAAGTACGTTTAGACATATGTTATTATGAAGAATAGAAGTGATTAAATACCTGGATGATTTAGTTTTTTCCTTTCTAATTGTAACACATCATCAACTAAAAGAGGCCATGTCTTCTCCCATACAATCTTAGGCCGCGACATATTGTCTGTTATTATTAAACTTACTAAAAGGGTTCATAAGTAATCTCCTATTCCCCATTCATTTGCTTCAATAAGTCTGTCGATGTACTCCTTGTCCTCATCCAACAATTCATGGGCATAACATGCATATTTACATGTAGGATATACTACATCATCAAACTTCCTAAAGTCTTGCCACTCTCGAGCACCTCTGACATGGTTTACTAGCCTTTGTAGATAAAACAATACGCCCCAAAAGGAGGAACGTGATGAATTCGTCCAATGCTTTAACCTATTTAATTAAAACATAGGCCTATTGGAAATTGCATGTGTAAAATAAATAAAAGTGTGTTATCAATAATATGAGACATTGAATAATATGTTTGTTTACAGTTTATATTTTACCTTGCTTTCTTGGAGTCTAAATTTTGTCGGTTTTACTTCAAACATAGGATTTTGGGATTTCCATATACAATAATTCTCTCGCTTTGACATCAGTTTCATTTAAATCCATCCATGCTAAGAACTTAGAAGTGTTTGCTGAAACCTTCTCAAATTGAAAGACAATGCTTTCACTTGTGATGGATCTAAACACACACCTTGTGTTAGTGATACTTTGATTTATATTAATAAGTAAGAGGAATATACTTAGTAATACTCAGAATATGGATTGTATGATGTATTGTAAGTGAGAACAATGTAACACAAAGCTTCAATATTATTGAGAATAATACGAGGGATCTTGCTTATCACTAGGGTTACACCTTGAAGCATACGTACCAAGAACAATGACCTAGGATCTCCTTTTATAGCATAAGGAGTCCTTTACAAGATAAGTATAATGCTAACTATATAGAATATACATAAGATCTTTTCTATACTTATCTATATACGACTACATAACAATTATCCTAATAGCAGTGGTAATAATATGTACTAGCAGTGGTAATGTGTTTCCACTGCTAGTGCATTCTTCAGCAGTGTCTTCCACAAGCCTATCAGTGGTAACTGTTAGCTTTATTCCCAACAATCCTCCCCTAAACTTATGATTTCTCTGCAAATCAATAAGTTTCTTCAATCTTCATCATCTGCAAGGATTTGGGAATTCTTCCAAACACTTCACTTTCTTTTTAAATCTTGAATAGCTCTTGAACATTGATCTCAAAGCCTATGTAACAAAGCTCTGACCTTCTCAGTATCTTCATGAACTCTTATTGTTGTAGACAACATCATAGTGAGAGTTCCAGCTCTGAGTGGGTATTCTTTCTCAGCAAACATAAATGCATCCACTCTGGTATTTGTAGAAACATGATGAACTTCACATGAATCATAGTAAGTCCATGTAGTACCAACACATTGAGCTTCAAACTTCCAGAAAGTATCATTAACATCTGGTTCATAGAGCCTTCTTAGATCAACCCATAACTGTATTTCCTTCATATCTTTAAGCTTGTCAGTATCAAACCTTGCTTGAACTAATCTCCACAATGTATCCAGATCATGTCTGTCACATGCTTTGATAAGGTCTTCAAACAAAATGAATGACGAAGTTTCACCACCTAGCCTTGTAATCTTCCATGTCGGAGCAAAATTGCTAGCAGTGTACACTTCCCAATCAACAATAGGATGTCTGACTTGCAAAGGGTTCAGGATAAAAATCTTCTTCTTCAATCAAAATCATACCAGTCAGCTGTTCTTCAGTGAATTTCTTAGATTGAACTTCTTGTTCTTCAGCAAATTTTGTTTTCTTATGTGTCTGAGGTTCACTATCTTTGGCTTTTCTCTTCAGATGAGGATATCTTCTTTCTTCTTCTTCAGATTTCATAGGAATAAAGTCTTGTGTTAATACAAATAAGCCGTAAAAATGTTTATTTATATTTTACAATCTTCTAATGTTTTGTCGATATCAAAACGTAAAATCATATTAACGAAACAAATAAAATACGTAAATGGTTTGAACTAATAGTTTTCTAACATATTCACTTTTCACATAAAACACTAAAACAAGTATAAGTGATTCTATGATCTAGATATATATATGTACAACAACTAGTGTTTACATATTGGGTTAACAAGTATAAGTGATTTTATGATTTAGATATATATGTACAACAACTAGTTTTTACATATTGTGTTAACATATACTTAAGCTAAGTATACTAAAATGGGTAAAAACAAGTATGTACTAAAATGGGTAAAAACAAGTATATACTAAATAGATAAAAACTAGCAAATGGTTTTGACCCATAACCCATGGTTTTATATATACCACTTAACCAAGTTCAATGTATCCTTAAGGTACATTGTATCTAGAAAGAAAACCATGGATCAACCCATAACCCATGACCCATGACCCATAACCAAAAATACCCATGGGCAAAGAGGAGCGTTCCACGGATCCCTAGCTTTGTGCTAGCCGGATCCCAAGTGGAAGGGATCCGTGGGATCCGGGGAACAGTAGGTTTTTTCCTCTATAAATAGTGAGCCATTTCTTCATTATTTTTCACCCCTTTCAACCCTTTCTAACATACTTTCTCCCCTGAGTTAGATCTCACTAATCTTAGATCCAAGAGATCTATGTTTGTAGTTTTGTTTTTGTGTGATCTTCTAGGTTCCTCTTAAAGGAAAGATCACCACTTCTTGAAGACGTGCAAGCTCAAGTCCATGAGTTGCCATGCTTCGTCATCATCAAGACAACGAAGGTTCTCTTGTTGATAGATCTACCTTTCTCCATAGATGTTGGGTTGAATGCATTAGTGAAGAATTCCGAAAGTGTCAAGATGAAAGCATTAGTGAAAGGTGCTCATCATCCATGTCAAAGCATTAGTGAAGAATGCTAAAGGTGTCAAGACGAAGGCATTAGTGAAAGGTGCCAAGCGTTGTGTCAAAGGCATTAGTGAAGGATGCCGAAGAACCAAATCAAGTCGCATTTGGGAAGAATGCCTAGGTCGTATAATCGATGAGGTGCATCGTTATACATATAAGTAGTTGTTTATTTCCAAGGATGGTGATATCCTTAATGATGTTGTAACAAGGAGTAGATCTCCTTGATATTAGGTGTTGTGTTGTGAAGGGTAGTAGTTCCTCCATAGTAATAGAACTAGGTGCTTAGCCTTGTACCTAATAAAGGGTAGGCGATGTTGTGATAGGATTAGTTCTCCTTGGTGTGAAAGAACTCGGTGGTTAGCCTAGCACCGTATAAAGGGTAGGCGACGTTGTGTTAGTTGTGGTTCGCCTTGGTGTGAAGGAACTCAGTATTTAGCTTTGTACCAGAAAAAGGTTAAGCGACGTTGTGAAGGCTTCTCCGCCATAAGAAGTTGGTGTAGTGCTTAAGAACTCTCGAGTAGGTGACTCGGGGAGTGGAGTAGGGCAAGGAAGGTGTCCTTGTAGCTGAACCACTATAAATAACTTGTGTCGTGATGATGTGCTTCTTACTTTTTATCTTTCATTACACGTTTATTTATCTATCTATCAACGTCCAACATAAACAACCAAATAAATTGACATAAGTCGATCTAAATATTTAAAAAGGAAGTTTTAAATTGGTAAAACTATTCAACCCCCCCCCCTTCCCCTTCTAGTTTCCCACAATTGGCATCAGAGCTTCGTTACCAAGTTTTTTTTATATTGTACTTTGAAAACTTGATACGATCCGTGTATGTTTGAAAACTACAAAGAAGGGAATTTCTTAAAACAAAAAGTCATGTTTTTAGAAATCATCATATGTTGGATAGTGATAGATCATTCTAACATTTTCCTTTGAGAAGTCTTCATACTAGGATTTGGGAGTCTTAGAAGATCATGAAGTATTTCGCGTCTATGGTTTCTAAAACCATAAAAAGGGAATATAGCAAAGGATTGGGGTATCTTAGAAGATCATGAAGTATTTCGCTTCTATGGTTTCTAAAACCATAAAAAGGGAATATAGCAAAGGTATGTTTTCTTAGTTACAATTTTTTGTCAAAAACGTGCTAAATTGCTTGTGGACAAAATGGTGATATATGCTTCTATCTTATAATAAGCATAATATGAAAAAGTGTTTTAGTGATTTTTTTTTCTTTGAGGTTTTGTTGTTAGATATCTTGTTAATCAAGCTTGAATAAAGGTAAAAATGGGTAATATAACTTCACTAAAAAGTCTACAAAGACTAAACCTTTTCGTCGGGTCAAAACGTACATTTTTGTAATTCTGTGTCAGATCCGCGGATCCCTCAGGTTACACTGGACGGATCCCTCAAGCAAGGGATCCGTGGGATCCGTGGTACAGAAGACAGTTTTTGTCTGAATTTCAAAAATTCATAACTTTTTAACCGTAAGTCGTTAGAAGTCGTGCCACCTATCGTTTTAAAGGTATTTGAGTCTACTTTCATTTAAAAATGATTTCATAAACTGATTCAAAACAATAGTTTACAGAATCATTGATTTATAATAGAAAGTCATTTTTCGGTCATAACTTTTGCACAAACTTTTGATCTAATTGGAGACGGATGTTTTCGCTTTTGAATAACAATGTGTCCTCTATTGAAATTAAAGTTTTGATCATATTTATAAATATAAAAGAAACTAATCAAGCTTGGTATACATGTTTATATTTAACACAAAGCGATGAAAAGAACTTTCGTATGCTATGCTAAATGATAAATTGTCTTCTTTGCATTACTTGATTATTTGCTTATCTCAAATAGCTTTTATGCTTGTTTGATTGAATAACATATGTGGTTTCCTTACCTTGCTATTCATTCTCTTGTTTGTCGATTTAGTAATGTTCTACTAATCAATGTGCTATTTGAAGGAGTATTTGGGATAACATCTAGTTGTATCGAAAATGTTAGTTTAGATACTTAGATAAGTCATATAGGATGAAAAATGTTTAAAACATATAACACACTAAATGGATTTTTGATTGAGTTTGTCATGTGTGCAACATAAATGTTTTATGTGCTTATATGATTTATTTTGTTCTTGTATCGTTTTCTAAAAACAACAAGAATGTACATCGGATCATAACCTACACTTGTGTTGATGATGTACTCTCCCATTTTCCTTTTCGTGATCGCTCTCCAAGCTTCATAGTAGGATTGAGAACTTGATTATTTCATCCGATATACTCAAGTAAATTATTTTGCAACGCAAATATAATTGTTCATATCCGAAAGTCCAAACTCAAAGCTTTCCAACAACATATGTTGAACTAGCTCATCCAACCATTTTTTGTTGTTTACCATATGGACAACTTTCAAAATTATTTTTAACATGACGCCTTCGTCACCTTAGTTGTCTCAAGAATAATATTAAACGAAGCAAAGTATCATCATTGTTACTCTTCGATAGGCCATTGTAGGAATATAAATTTTCCTAACTTGAGAATGAATACTAGAGAACTTATTGCACTAGAAACTCAATTTGACCTAACGGTTGAATTGCTTCCTTGATAGAAGTTGGGTATGTGGAATCACCCGTAAAAATGGTCGTGTTTAGCCGTAATTGAGCACCGCTAGTAACAGTCTCATATTCGTTCTCTCACCTGGGAAATTTATACTCCTATGTTTTCCTAAAGTAAGTTTACAATAGAAATACTTTGCATTGTCTTAGGATTACTAATCAAACAAGTTGTAAAATTAATTTTTCTTTTAGTTAATCACAACCACTTGCCTCATCAAGCGATTATCTTGCTTTGATCGAGAAGAGCTACATGACTTCATGGACGAAGTTCATTGTATGCTAATCACCATCCATAATGACTATACATAGTTCATTGCTTCCGTTGGCCAAAACAACCCTATCGTCTTGAACACCATCATCTAATCTGCACGCCATTGTTAATACAAACGATTTACTAATATAGATCGTAAATCTATTTTGAGCTTCTTGAATAGCGCCTGTTAAGTTTGATAAACCTCTGTATTACTTGTGAGCTAGATCTCATTTAATTGCTTGTGTGCTATTTCTACATGATACTTAGTATGTTTTACTTGTATACATGTATGCTTACTGTAGAGATCATTAGTTTCTAATTTCGATACTTAGAACAAACGCTCACTGTTAAGTAAAACTGTCCCAGATGCTGGATCCCTAGTTTGTAACTAGCCGGATCCCTCAAGTGAAGGATCCGTGGGATCCGGGCGAATAGAAGTGGAGTTTCAATCCTTTACACCTCAAACCATGTTCCTAGACTACTTCACACTAGCTGAACTTAATACCTTAGGATCTCTTAAGTCCTTATCAAGCTTTATAAGCTTCACACTCACTCATAGCACATTAAGGATCACACTCAAAGTGCTTTTCGATCTATCGTTTCACCTAAACTCATTACTCTTCCGCTCTCTAGATCACTCATTATTTCTCACATGATCCCTCACATCTAGACTTAGAAATCTTTCGATTATGGCAAAATTGATCATAATCATCCTTACCTCAAAACTGGTCGAAATGGATCAAATTCTAGTTCTTCCACCTTAAAACCTTTAGGATCTTCTCCAAGACATTATCCTAAGTCACTATCTGATCACTAGGATCATTTAGCTCCATTTGACACTCTCAAGATTTTAGTGTCATCTTTGTTCATTCATTGGTACTCACAAAAGTTCCAATTTCTTCCATATAAGGCAATCATTAGCTACATCACTCATTGCCCTTGAACATTTAAGTACCTTTCCATTTAAAGACACTTAGGAGAACTGAAACACTCAAAAAGGTATAGGCTTTAGACCTTTCAAACATCACTTCTATCCTTTCCTAGCTGCTGAGAGCTGGATCCCTAGGATTAGCCTAGACGGATCCCCCATTGGTGGGAACCGTAGGATCCGGATGACAGTCTATGACAAATCTTGCTAAAACAATCATTTCAACTCATCTTCCTAACTCAAACACTCCATCTCATCTTAAATGAGTTCCTAGAACAGCACAACCTCTGTAGTTGACTCTTGTGCATGCTAATCATCACATTCCAATGAATCTTAGTGGCTTAAGGCTTAAATGCACTTGCCAAATCTCTTAGTTTATAAACCGCCTTGTTAGGACCTCCATAGTCATCACTCTCATCCTAACTTTCAGCCCTTACAACCTCTTAAAATCATCCCATCATGAGGAAAACCCCAAGTAGCAACTTATCCACCAAAGAACCACCCACGAAAAAGGCTCGTGATATACACGAAATCTCTTCAACCGAATCATCTCCGGTCAAGCCAACAAGTGATAGGATCCTCCCTCATCCAATCAAACCAATTCCTAAAAGGATAGTACCCACAAAACTACCAATGCCAAACACCACCATACCTCCTAGGCCAAACAATATCATCTCCACTAAACCATCACCATTGGTTCCTAGAGCTATCTCATTTACATCCCCACAATCATCACCTCACCTCTACAATTTAGAGGACTTGCCACCTAGGCCGTCTCATCCGCTTCCGCCGACAACATTCTCCTCATTAGGAGGAATAATGTGTTGGGAATTCTGTGAAGTAGGAATTCTGCTGAAAATAACGCTGAAGGAATCTGCTGAAGTACATGGATTCTGCTGAAGGAATCTGCTGAAGTACATGGATTCTGCTGAGTTATATTACAGTATAGTTGGTTTCTACGGATATAGATATTCCGTATATTTATTAGTTTGTTAGGATATGCATGAGCTATTTTAGGTAGTGATATGCATTTATTTTATATTATTGTTTATTTAGGGTTCCTTGTGTATAAAAGGAACTGATGTCTTTTGTATTGGAGAACTCGGGAGATAGAACTGGTGAAAACATTCCAGGGAAAACATCATAAGAGAGAGTGAAAAAGATCCATAGAGGATCATTGTTTTATTAGAAAAACCTTGTTGTTAACTTTGATTGTGTTAATTATTATCCGCTGTGCATCTGTTCAATCATTGTTATTATACCCTAGTTGAGTCCGGATCTTGGTTTCAACATAATGATTCAAAATCAAGGTGTTAAGGCAACACTTGCTCCGGCTTCCTTTTCGCCGTTTCCATCATATAATCCCATTTGGATTATAAATCATCAAAGTCAACCACCCGATCATATGGAAGTTGACACTTCTCTACCACCACTATCATCCTTGCCTTGGTCGAGCCATTCTCAAATGTGCCTCCACCAATCCCTCCATCATTTGAAGCTCCACAAGCCGCTTCACTTGATCCGTTGCATCAAGCCATTTCATTTCATCCACCACCACTACCTAGCCATGACAAAGATTGCTATCATTGTTAACATGTTGAAAGTTTAATACATGAAGTACGAGAAGACCAACGTTTCATGTTCTATCATCTCCTCGAACGTTTCGACGAGATCAAACCTAAACAAAACTTGAGCTAGAAGATTTTAGTGGTGTCCTAGCATCAAGCGTTAGTTGGTTTAGAAATTCCTAATCATGTATTTTCTTATTTTAGTTTTTAGAGTCATGTATGTCATAACTCTAGTTTTATTAAATGGAATTACATGCTACTTGTTATTTTGTTGAGCATATGTTTACCTTGTATTCATATCTCATTTATGTGATAACATTACTTGTTATATCACCTTTGCTAAAATTTATCAGCTAATACGGATCCCTCATAATTGCCTAGACGAATCCCTACTAGGAGGGAACCGCGGGATCTGTGAGACAGAAAGCTTTCTTTCTACTAACTTGGACCACATTTGCAGGAAATTGTGAATTATACTTGTTTTCGAACCTTTGTTTTGTAGTTGTTCAATTTACACGTGAAGACTTTGACATCCCAAAGCTAGGGGAGCTTTACGTCAAAGCAATACATTGCAAATTATTTGCAATACTAGGTTTACATTTCGTGTCTTCCCGTTGCATAATTGCAATCATCTAGGGGGATCACACCCGTCACATAGACACAATCTTTTGCAAAAGTTAGTTGCAAATGAACTAGATTAGAATTACTTTCTTGACGCCCTTAGCTAGGGATGGAATCGTCAAGGGGGAGTAAAGACGAGATCCTTCCCGTTACTTGCTCTCTATCTACTTTTATTTTCACATTTTTTTTCTTAAAAACGATGTGTTGCTTTTCTTCAAACACTTTTTGTTTCGACAAAAAGGGGGAGAAGAAAGTAAAAACTACAAATTCAAACGTTTACGAATTTTAGCTTTTCCTTAAAATAATTTTATGTTTTGTCATCAACAAAAAGGGGGAGATTGTTAATACAAATAAGCCGTAAAAATGTTTATTTATATTTTACGATCTTCTAATGTTTTGTCGATAACAAACGTAAAATCATATTAACGAAACAAATAAAATACGTAAATGGTTTGAACTAATAGTTTTCTAACATATTCACTTTTCACATAAAACACTAAAACAAGTATAAGTGATTCTATGATCTAGATATATATATGTACAACAACTAGTGTTTACATATTGGGTTAACAAGTATAAGTGATTTTATGATTTAGATATATATGTACAACAACTAGTGTTTACATATTGTGTTAACATATACTTAAGCTAAGTATACTAAAATGGGTAAAAACAAGTATATACTAAAATGGGTAAAAACAAGTATATACTAAATAGATAAAAACTAGCAAATGGTTTTGACCCATAACCCATGGTTTTATATATACCACTTAACCAAGTTCAATGTATCCTTAAGGTACATTGTATCTAGAAAGAAAACCATGGATCAACCCATAACCCATGACCCATGACCCATAACCAAAAATACCCATGGGCAAAGAGGAGCGTTCCACGGATCCCTAGCTTTGTGCTAGCCGGATCCCAAGTGGAAGGGATCCGTGGGATCCGGGGGAACAATAGGATTTTTCCTCTATAAATAGTGAGCCATTTCTTTATTATTTCTCACCCCTTTTCATTCCTTTCTAACATACTTTCTCCTCTGAGTTAGATCTCACTAATCTTAGATCCAAGAGATCTATGTTTGTAGTTTTGTTTTTGTGTGATCTTCTAGGTTCCTCTTAAAGGAAAGATCACCACTTCTTGAAGACGTGCAAGCTCAAGTCCATGAGTTGCCATGCTTCGTCATCATCAAGACAACGAAGGTTCTCTTGTTGATAGATCTACCTTTCTCCATAGATGTTGGGTTGAATGCATTAGTGAAGAATTCCGAAAGTGTCAAGATGAAAACATTAGTGAAAGGTGCTCATCATCCATGTCAAAGCATTAGTGAAGAATGCTAAAGGTGTCAAGACGAAGGCATTAGTGAAAGGTGCCAAGCGTTGTGTCAAAGGCATTAGTGAAGGATGCCTAAGAACCAAATCAAGTCGCATTTGGGAAGAATGCCTAGGTCGTATAATCGATGAGGTGCATCGTTATACATATAAGTAGTTGTTTATTTCCAAGGATGGTGATATCCTTAATGATGTTGTAACAAGGAGTAGATCTCCTTGATATTAGGTGTTGTGTTGTGAAGGGTAGTAGTTCCTCCATAGTAATAGAACTAGGTGCTTAGCCTTGTACCTAATAAAGGGTAGGCGATGTTGTGATAGGATTAGTTCTCCTTGGTGTGAAAGAACTCGGTGGTTAGCCTAGCACCGTATAAAGGGTAGGCGACGTTGTGTTAGTTGTGGTTCGCCTTGGTGTGAAGGAACTCAGTATTTAGCTTTGTACCAGAAAAAGGTTAAGCGACGTTGTGAAGGCTTCTCCGCCATAAGAAGTTGGTGTAGTGCTTAAGAACTCTCGAGTAGGTGACTCGGGGAGTGGAGTAGGGCAAGGAAGGTGTCCTTGTAGCTGAACCACTATAAATAACTTGTGTCGTGATGATGTGCTTCTTACTTTTTATCTTTCATTACACGTTTATTTATCTATCTATCAACGTCCAACATAAACAACCAAATAAATTGACATAAGTCGATCTAAATATTTAAAAAGGAAGTTTTAAATTGGTAAAACTATTCAACCCCCCCCCCTTCCCCTTCTAGTTTCCCACAATTGGCATCAGAGCTTCGTTACCAAGTTTTTTTTATTATATTGTACTTTGAAAACTTGATACGATCCGCGTATGTTTGAAAACTACAAAGAAGGGAATTTCTTAAAACAAAAAGTCATGTTTTTAGAAATCATCATATGTTGGATAGTGATAGATCATTCTAACATTTTCCTTTGAGAAGTCTTCATACTAGGATTTGGGAGTCTTAGAAGATCATGAAGTATTTCGCGTCTATGGTTTCTAAAACCATAAAAAGGGAATATAGCAAAGGATTGGGGTATCTTAGAAGATCATGAAGTATTTTGCGTCTATGGTTTCTAAAACCATAAAAAGGGAATATAGCAAAGGTATGTTTTCTTAGTTACAATTTTTTGTCAAAAACGTGCTAAATTGCTTGTGGACAAAATGGTGATATATGCTTCTATCTTATAATAAGCATAATATGAAAAAGTGTTTTAGTGATTTTTTTTTCTTTGAGGTTTTGTTGTTAGATATCTTGTTAATCAAGTTTGAATAAAGGTAAAAATGGGTAATATAACTTCACTAAAAAGTCTACAAAGACTAAACCTTTTCGTCGGGTCAAAACGTACATTTTTGTAATTCTGTGTCAGATCCGCGGATCCCTCAGTTTACACCGGACGGATCCTCAAGCAAGGGATCCGTGGGATCCGTGGTACAGAAGACAGTTTTTGTCTGAATTTCAAAAATTCATAACTTTTTAACCGTAAGTCGTTAGAAGTCGTGCCACCTATCGTTTTAAAGGTATTTGAGTCTACTTTCATTTAAAATGATTTCATAAACTGATTCAAAACAATAGTTTACAGAATCATTGATTTATAATAGAAAGTCATTTTTCGGTCATAACTTTTGCACAAACTTTTGATCTAATTGGAGACGGATGTTTTCGCTTTTGAATAACAATGTGTCCTCTATTGAAATTAAAGTTTTGATCATATTTATAAATATAAAAGAAACTAATCAAGCTTGGTATACATGTTTATATTTAACACAAAGCGATGAAAAGAACTTTCGTATGCTATGCTAAATGATAAATTGTCTTCTTTGCATTACTTGATTATTTGCTTATCTCAAATAGCTTTTATCCTTGTTTGATTGAATAACATATGTGGTTTCCTTACCTTGCTATTCATTCTCTTGTTTGTCGATTTAGTAATGTTCTACTAATCATTGTTTATTTCCAAGGATGGTGATATCCTTGATGATGTTGTAACAAGGAGTAGATCTCCTTGATATTAGGTGTTGTGTTGTGATGGGTAGTAGTTCCTCCATAGTAATGAAACTAGGTGCTTAGCCTAGTACCTAATAAAGGGTAGGCGATGTTGTGATAGGATTAGTTCTCCTTGGTGTGAAAGAACTCGGTGGTTAGCCTAGCACCGTATAAAGGGTAGGCGACGTTGTGTTAGGTGTGGTTCGCCTTGGTGTGAAGGAACTCGGTATTTAGCTTTGTACCGAAAAAAGGTTAAGCGACGTTGTGAAGGCTTCTCTGCCATAAGGAGTTGGTGTAGTGCTTAAGAACTCTCGAGTAGGTGACTCGGGGAGTGGAGTAGGGCAAGGAAGGTGTCCTTGTAGCCAAACCACTATAAATAACTTGTGTCGTGGTGATGTGCTTATCTTTCATTACACGTTTATTTATCTATCTATCAACGTCCAACATAAACAACCAAATAGATTGACATAAGTCGATCTAAATATTTAAAAAGGAAGTTTTAAATTGGTAAAACTATTCAACCCCCCCCCCCTTCTAGTTTTCCACATCTTGATCTTGCCTTTTAACTCTGTAGTAGATACTTTCAACCTTATCATCAGTCATCCCTTTGAACTGATGCTTTTTCCAGCCACCAACACTGCAACAATAAGCTTTCATCATTGAGATAACTTGTGCCTTGGTTGGTTGTCTTGGTTTCTTTTGACCCTTTTTGACTAAACCAATTGCATCCTGAAGTGCTTGATTATTCTTCATATGAATGAAGTCCTTCAACTGTGTTGTTCTTTGTTCTTCAGTTAAAGACTTATCTGCAACTAGGTCAATTTCTTTCTTCCTCACTATTGAATCATTAGTAATCAAGAACTCAATCTCTTGTTCTGTAGGTACATAGCTAAACTCTGGAGTCTTTTCTTTGAATATTGTGGGTGGAACAGTGGAAAGTGGATTTTCACCCATTTGATCAGTGGTTTACATTATGTCCAGCCTTTTAGCCTCCATGAAGTCTGCAATTTCTAGTTCATCTAGCTTTTTCTTGTTTGCAACTTCTTCTTCAGTGAGTTTTCTAGCAACTTCTTTATCATGAGCAATTTGAGCTTGTTCTCTCTTTGAAACTTTCCTTCTTGATTGCTCTTCACATTGCACAACTGCTTTACCTTTCTCCTTCTTCTTCTTATCAAATTCTTCATCTGCAGTGGTAATATGTTGTCCAGCAGTAGGAACTGGTTGCTCTGCAGTAGGAATTGTATCAGTGGTTGTAGCAGTGGAAGTTGCTTGCTCTGGTTGTTGTTGAGGAATTTCTTCTTGAGTATCAACTTCCTCAGTAACTCCAAAAGTAAAATCACCTTCATCTCCAAAGTCAATTTTCCTCCCCTTGGATTCAGCAGCTATTTTCCTCCCCTGTTTGGGAGAATTACCAAAATCTCCACTGAAGCCCTCTGAGTCACCATCAAGAGGTGAGGAAGGAGATGATGTCACAATCTTTGCAGGTTTCCTTTTCTGTTTTAACCCCTGCAACTCTTTCTTCAAAGTCTGAATCTCTGCTTTCAATTGTGTAACATCCTTGGCATGTTGCTCCTTTACTTGTGCCAAGTCTTTCTCCAGAGATTCAACCTGCTTAGTTAACCTGGTACATAGTTCCATCAATTCCATAGGTTGCCCACTGCCCTCAACACTTCCAACTGTGTGACCTGATGGGAGAGGTGAATCATAGGGCATTGGCTCAGACTCACTCCTAGTTGGACTAGGTGGAAGCCTGGAACCACCACTGCTTATTCCTAAACCAAGAGGATCAGGAACATGCTGTGTTGTGATGAGAGGATTTGGCTGTTTTTCCCTCCTCTCATAAGTGTGAGTAACTGGTGGAGTGTAGTTATGTTTGGAACTGTGATTGTGGGTGTGTTTTAGGATACAACTGGGATTGTTGCATCTTCACCTGCACTGTGAAATTTTTGCAAGCATTTGAGGAAAAAGTGGTTTAACAACCCTATTGCCATCCTTATTCATGTTTTGAAAAACTTTGGGCTTAAGGCAACGGATTTTATAAACTCTTGTTGTGGGTTGCAGTTGAAATTCATTTAACACTGCTTGCACAAACCTTGGATACATCAAAAATTTTGTTGAACTCTTTACATAGCCTTGCATACTTGTAAAAATATATTTAGACCAATTAAAAATCCTATCAGTGGCTAGACAAACCAAAGGGTAAACCATTGTTGAACTGAATTGTTAATAAGAAGTTTTCTTAGGACTTAGGCAATGTAAAAGAGTATGTATTAAAAATCTCCAATGAGGACAGAAACCACTCTTTTTGAAAGTAGCCTTTTTGTCAGTGGTATCATACCTCATGGATGAAAGATGTTCATGAATTTCTGGCATGGGTAATGTGATGATACCATTGAGATCATCCAGTTGGAGAATTCTCCTCAATAATGACTCAGTAACATCAATAGATAACCCATCCACTGTCGCTCTAAGAGCATCCACAGTTTCATGTGTGTCTCCATCTTTAATAGTGATGGACGTAACAGAGGTCCAAAACTGTTTGATTTGAGAGACATAGATTGTGGGATTGAGAAGTAAAGCATACCTCACATGAGTAGTGTTTAGAAAATCCACAATCTGATGAAAAACAGGGCCATTCTTGTCGTTTGACTTTTCCAAATAGGCCACTTGGTTGTGCTCATCTGACAAGGTGATTGGTGCCATAGTATCTTTTGATGAAAAATATGTTATGTTAGGATGAATTGAATAACGAACTTGCCAATTGAGAGAAAGAGATATATACTCTTAGGGTTTAATAGTGTTGCGCAAGAAATATTATCTAAGGAATAGAAGAAATTGCAAGTAGGAAAGTAGATAATCTTCTAAAAAATTTACCCTATAAATATAGAAAGTAGTTACTCTCAACGGCTAGTAAAAAATTTGTTACTGACACACAGTTGTAACGGCTAGTTCATCAGTGGTAAGAATAACACTGGCAGTGGAAACTGTGAACTAGCAGTGGTAATTTTTCACAAAAATTTGCAAGAGCAGTGGTAAGTAAAACATATAAAAATTTGACTAGTCTTATAATAGTTTTAAGCAAACTACCAACTAACAACAGATTTGATATGTCTTTACCATTAGCCGTTTGCTATGGAATATCCAACTCTTAATCATATAGAATATGGTGAGTTCATAACCATATAGTTTTTGGTAAACTATCAACCATAAACGGATTTGTTAAGTCTTTACCAGTAGTCGTTTGCTCTGGACTAGTTGATTCTTATGTGGATTAGACATGGTGAATCAATAACCATTTGTTGTGTGTCTCAGTTACACACCTTTTATGATCAACGCCCAGCCAAGATTGGTTATATACCTGCAAGTGTTAGTATAATACAAAGAAAATGCATAACCAACTTATTTTAACCAAAGTTACTGCTAGCCAAGCCATTATCTTAAAATATCTTTCCAAAGTCAACCCGATAATATCTATATTTACTCTTCAACCTACCAAAAAAGGGAAAAATAAATATACCCTTTTATGAACTCTTTTGACCGACTTTGGCTATAAAAAAAAGGGCTCAGATCTTCATAATCAAAATACGTTCTAACTTGCACAAGAACCCTAAAAATCACCATGAGTCATTCACACCCTATCAATCTCTCATCTGACAGCTCCTTCTCTGATAATGCTTGGGATGAATTTGTTTTGAACAATCCAAGTAGAGTGGAGAAAGAGGAGTTCGAAGAGGTTACTTCTAGAAGGAGAACTCATTCAGGATCTTTAGTGAAGACAAACCCTGCAGTTGCTGGTCCTTCATCTCTCCAACCAATGCCTCAGAATGCTATCAAGGAAGACAGCTCAGACATAAGTTCCTATGTGTCTCCTTATGAAGATACAGATGATGAAAACATCTGCAAGAGTCCTTATTGTTCCTCCCCTTACTACAGTGCTTCCACCAGAAGAGCTGCAAACACTACCTTCTCAAGCATTATTGACAGCTCCACCACCAGAGGGACCATCTTCTTCCAAGAAGTCAACTAAGAAGAATGCCAAGTCTGCACCTGTTGCCAATCCTGCACCTTCTCTTGAGTTCTACTCCAGCTCATCAGATGATGATGATGATGATGAGACCTACTCCTTGTCCAAGAAGTTGTCAAGGGCTCTGACAAAAGCATTGAGAGCAGCTCTCTCCAACATGAAGCATATTTCCATACCAGAGAAGCCTGCAAGACTACCAAGGCCTCCTCCATAAGTTCTTGGTCTTGCTTGTCCAAGAATGCAGTCAACCTTTGAGAACAAGAGGAAGAGAGCACAGAAGAACAAGCATGACTATGAGGGCAAGGGCAAGAAGCCAATGGAGTAGCTAGTGTAGGATGTGGTGATGTAGGTTGTTAGGTTTTTATCTTTTGTGTTTTGATGGTGGTTGAAAGCACTCTCTGTTTGATGTAATGAACCTTTTCTTATGCAATTGAAGTTCTCTATTTTACTTTTTCCACGATGAGAGTAACTTGTACCACTGCTTGCATTTTATTTTCCACTGTTAGCCTTATTTTCTACATAAAAGTTAGTGTACAAGCAAAAATACAAGCAAACATATACAATACAAACTTATACAACAATATTAGTACCAAAAACCTCCCCTCAACACCAAAGACCATTAGACACAAAAATTTTATGAATTAAGCATTCCAATACATGTTACCAAGTACTGAAATCTACCCATATCAAGTCCTTTTGTTAATAAATCAGCACAGTTATTATCAGTATGGATTTAGACAACTTGAATTAGCCTTTTCTCATAACAATCTCTTATAAAATGGTGTATAATTTCAATATGTTTAGTCTTTGTGTGTTGAACTGGATTCTTAATTATGCAAATGGCACTGCTATTGTCAATATAAATGATGGTATTCATGAAATTATACCCATAGTCCAAAAGTTGATTTTGAAGCCATAGAACTTGAGCACAACAACTTACAGCAGCCACATACTCTGCCTCAGTTGATAAATTTGCCACCATTGTTTGTTTCTTTCACTGCCATGACACCAGTCTATTTCCAAACTAGCTCCAAAGATAGTCACTATCTGAGTAAGTAACCAGTTCTAGAGGTGATTCTCTAGGGTACCATAATCCCAGATTAGGAAATGCTTTAAGATATCTGAAAATCTTCTTCACAGCAGTCAAGTGTGAGAACCTGGGAGTGACCTGAAACCTTGCACAAGCATACACTGCAAACATAATATCTGGTCTAGATGATGTAAGATACATCAAAGAACCAATCGTAGACCTGTACATGTGCACATCAACTGCTTCACCACTATTCTCCTTCAAAAGTTGATGTGTAGTCTTGTCTGCAGGGGTGTTGGATGACTTTGCATCAGAGAACTTGAACTTCCTTAGTATTTCCGCCACATATTTATCTTGATTGATGAAAATACCATATGGACTTGGTTGTACTTGAAGTCCCAAAAAGAATGTGAGTTCACCCATAGAACTCATCTTGAACTCATCATTCATTAGCTTCTCAAATTCTTTGCACATCTGTGTCTTTGTAGAGCCAAAAATAATATCATCAACATATACTTGAACCATCAAGTTATCATTTTTGTCTTTCTTGATGAAAAAAGTATGATCCACTCTACCTCTATGAAACCCATTATAAAGAAGATAAGTAGTTAAGGTCTCATACCATTTTCTTGGTGCCTGATGCAAGCCATACAAAGCTGTAACCACCCTATACACTTTGTTTGGATAGTCAGGGTCTTCAAAGCCCTGAGGTTGTGAAACATATACCTCCTCATCAATCTGCCCATATAGAAAAGCGCTCTTTACATCCATTTGATAGACTTTAAAGCCCATAAAGGATCCATTGGCTAAGAACAGCCTGATTGCTTCAATTCTTGCAACTGGGGCAAACACTTCTTCATAGTTAATACCCTCCTCCATAGTGTATCTGATAACGCTCAGATTGTACATGTTTCTTGTAGCGTTATGAGTGCTTTTGTATATGTTATTTGGTTATATTTGCGTGATTTCAGTGCTTAATCGCATCAAAAGATGTTTGTCTAGTGTTTATAACCAAGTGCAGGGAAACGGAAGGAAAAGTAAAGTAGTGTTCGACATATAGAAGATTCCTAATTCAGTGAAGCATGTCAAGCACATATCAGTATCTCAAGTACCTTTGAAGGCCATAGTGATCGAAGAACCAAGTTCTACAAGACAAAAGAAGTAAAGATCAATTTTCTGTAACTCAGAGAATCCAACCGGATCGGTTGCCATTGCAACTGGATCGGCTGGAAAATGACCAAAAAGTGCCAAAACGCCATCCCAATTGTTCGGTCGCCACCCGCAACCGGAAATGGTTGGCCCCTTTTGTAGAAGACCAACCGGAAATGCTTGGCCCCTTTGTAGAAGACCAACCGTAACCGGAAACGGTTGGCCCCTTTGCCGAGGATTTGATTGTGTTTCAACAAGTTTTAAATCCCCATCAGTCGATTCACTTCAAAAAATTTCTCAGAAGCTTCAACCGATCCGGTTGCCTTACAACCGAACCGGTTACACCTTTTAACCATATCAAACTGATCTAACCGATCGGTCGCAACTCGCAACCGATCCGGTTACCCCTTCTATCCCAGAAAACTGTTTTCGTTGTTTGTCCGAGTGTTTAGATATTGCCTGGATTCTCTAGGAAATTGTATGAACACTCGTGCAGCGGGAATAGAACCAATTACACCTCTTACCAACCCCGAACGTTTGATTCGAAGAAGAAGAAGAACACTTTTCATACCTTTGGAAAATCGTTTACCAAGAGTACCAAACCCACCATTTGATAACCTCGTAGAAGCCAAAGTTTTTTACAACCCTTTCACCAATTTACCTTTTCCCATGGTGGACGATCAACCCATGTGGGGAACCAACCGAGCTGTAGCACCAACCCCCGGGAGTGCTATTGTTGCTGTCAACCTTGGTGACAACTTCACCGTGAAGGGTCATCATCTTTCTATGATCAAAGACCGCCAATTCGATGGCCGCTGCGCCGATCCGCATAAGCACATTGCCGAATTCATCGAAATTTGCGGCATGTTCCGTTATCGCGACACCGATGTCAATGCCATCAAACTCAAGCTTTTTCCATCATCACTCGCCGGAGATGCTAAAGTATGGTACAATGAATTAACCCCTGGAATTATCACTACTTGGGAGGAGATGAGGCAAGCCTTTGTAAGCCGATTCTTTCCACCTGCCATGTTTGATCGACATGGGAGAAATTCGTGCTTTCACACAAAATCCAAATGAATCACTTGTCGAAGCTTGGCTTCGGATGAAAGATTTGCTTCGTAGTTGTCATGGACATGGATTATCCAAAGGAACCATTATCCAAATCTTTTACCATGGACTAGATGAAATCTCTCAAGGCATCCTTGATGCTGGAGGAATTTTTCTTTATAAGACTCCTAACGATGCACTCCAATTACTCGAAGATCGAGTACTTCTCAAACTCGATTGGTCCAAAGATTCCAAAACCAAACCTCTCCGAAAAACCGTTGCTTTTGTCGAGAACACCGATACCTCAAAACTCATGAAGAAAATGGAAGCCTTAACCTCAAAAATCGACTCGCAATACAAAGATATCAAGGATGAAATGAAGGAAATGCGAGACGAATTAAACAATTGTGGAGGAAATCATCCATCGTCCGAGTGCGACGATAAGCCTATGGGTGGACCTAAAGAAGGAGAAGCGAATTATGCCCAAGGAGGATACCGTGGAGGAGGATATCATAGTAATTATTATGGTCGAAATTCTAGAAATTGGCAAGATCGACGACCAAAGGATGACAACCGTGATTCTCGACACCGAACTGACGATCCACCACCACAAAACCCCGACAAAAAGATAGAAGAAACCGAATTCGAGAAAACCATGAGAGAATTCGTGGCTAATCAAAAATCTGCAAATGATTTTATCAAAAATAAATTCTTCAATCTCAAAGCCAAAGTTGAGCAAGGACAGAAAAATCATCAAGCATCTATCCAAGATCTTGAAAACAAGTTTGGCAGACTTTCTGACCAACATTCCTCTCAACCAACTGGTTCGTTGCCAAGTAACACCGAATCCAACCCAAAACCTTTAAATGATAAGACGTACCATCCGCCTCAATCAAGAAACGAGCATATCAATGTTGTCTTCACAAGAAGTGGTCTCTCGTACGATTCACCATCGAATCCCAATGAAAATACTCTTATCACCGAAGATAATGAGGATGAAGCCGAGGAAACCAACACAACTCAAACCACCAAAAAGAAAACCACCCCATCTGTCAAGGCGTACACACCAAAAATTCCATATCCTCAACGCCTTAAGAAAGAAAAAATGGAAGAGCATTATAAGAAGTTAATTGAAATAATCAAAGAGGTTAGACTCAATGTTCCTCTCATTGATGTCTTAGCCGAATGCCCATTATACGGAAAATTCTTGAAAGAACTTCTTAATAACAAAAGCAAGCCGAGCAAATATCACTACTTTCCTTAACGTAAGAATGCTGCCTATTGTCCAAAACAAGATCCCACCAAAGCTCGGAGATCCCGGAGCTTCCTTATTCCATGTACTTTCTGAATAATATTAAATGCGATGCTTTAGCCGATCTTGGCGCGAGTATCAATTTGATGCCTTATTCGCTATATTCCAAGTTGTACAACAAACGTTCTAAAACCAACAAAATGAGCATTCGATTAGCAAATCATTCTTATCAATATCCTGTTGGTATTGCCGAGAATATGCTTGTTCAAGTCGGTAAATTCATTTTTCCTGTGGACTTTGTAATCTTAGAAATAGAAGAAGATAGTAAAGTCCCACTCATCTTAGGAAGACCTTTCCTAAATACCCCCGATGCAATCATCAAAGTGAAAGGAAAAGAACTCAACCTTTGAGTTGGAGAAGATCGAATCACCTTTCTAATCGATAAAGCGATGCGCTATCCACATTCCAGTGATGACACTTGTTTCAACATCGATGTTATCGATGAAGTCACTGACGAAGAATTTGATGCATTACTTAGCGAATCCGATCCATTCATGACTACTTCTGAAAAAATCAATGAAATAGACTTTGACAAAGATTTTGATGATTTCATGAAAGTAGAGTTCGAAGGAGATAACTCGGAAGAAGAAGAAATGGAGTAAGAGGAAGAAAACTTTGAAGAAATAACTTTCAATGACGAGATGCGAATTAAATCCTCTATCGAAGAACCACCCACAGATCTCGAACTCAAACCTCTCCCTGATCATCTTGAATATGCTTACTTGGAGGAAAACTCACTTCTTCCAGTAGTCATATCTTCATTGCTCAAGGACAATGAGAAAGAAAGTTTAGTTTTTGTCCTCAAAAATCACAAACAAGCTTTCGCTTGGAAAACATCTTATATCCCAGGAATTAGTCCCAATTTCTGCAAACACAAAATCAATTTCGAAGAAGGGATTAAACCTGTTGTTGAACGTCAGCGTCGAATCAATCCCAACATGAAAGAAGTTGTTAAAAAGGAAATCATAAAACTTCTCGATGCTGGTATCATTTACCCAATTGAGGATAGCCCTTGGGTAAGTCCTGTTCACTGTGTTCCCAAGAAAGGAGGAATGACGGTAGTGACTAATGAATGGAATGAACTGGTTCCAACTAGAACTATCATGGTCTGGCGCTTTGTATTGACTATCGGAAATTAAACAAAGCCACCGTAAAAGATCACTTTCCACTTCCGCTCATGGATCAAATGCTTGAAAGACTAGCAGGAAATAAATTCTTTTGTTTCCTCGATGGATTTTCAGGATATATCCAAATTCCAATCGATCCTAATGATCAAGAAAAGACCACTTTCACTTGTCCTTTTAGAACTCGCGATATCGTATGTATGCCTTTTGGTCTTTGCAATGCACCTGCAACTTTTCAAAGGTGTATGATAGCCATATTCCAAGATATGCTATAAACCTCCATGGAAGTTTTCATGGATGACTTTTCGCCTTCTGAGACTCATTTGAAGCTTCTCTTTCTAATCTTGATAAAATGCTCGAAAGATGCGAGCTGCACATCTTGTCCTTAACTGGGAAAAATGTCACTTCATGGTGACCGAAGGAATTGTGCTTGGCCACAAGATCTCCAGTGTAGGAATGGAAGTAGACAAAGCAAAAATCGAAATTATCTCGAAACTTCCACCACCAACTAACGTCAAAGCCGTTGGAAGTTTTTTAGGACATGCCGGTTTTCACCGCCGCTTTATCAAAGATTTTTCAAAAATATCTCGTCCGATGACAAAACTTCTTGAGAAAGAATCTATCTTTGACTTCAATGCTGATTGCATAAAAGCTTTTGAAACATTGAAATCAAAACTGATTAGTGCTCCGATCATGGTTTCACCAAATTGGTCACTACCTTTTGAGCTTATGTGTTGTTGGGAATTATGTGAAAGTCTGGATTATGCTGAAGTGTTTCTACTGAAGTGAAGTGGATTCTGCCGAAGACTTATTCTACTGAAGTATAATAGTGACTAGTTGGTTTCTGCGGAAGTGTTTATTCCGTGTTTAGTATATTTAGTGTGGATATACATGAGCTTTATTAGGAAGTGATTGTGTATATCTTATTTAGTTTTATGATTATACGTTTCTTGGAAAACGGTTTAGAGATATTGTTTAGGGTTCCTTGTCTATAAAAGGAACACATTAGAAAGAGTTAGGTATCGATTGAAAAACTCAGTTTTAGTTAATATAAAGATCCATAGAGGATCAAGAAGTTCTTAGTTATAACTTGTGTTTATATTCCGCACAACATAAGTTGTAGAGATTATCTTTTATTGTGCTTGTGATTACATAGGCATACATAACGATCCACGAGCTCAAGATCTATCAAGGTCTTTGTTTGTTTCAACAAGTGGTATCAGAGCCTCGTTAGAGTCTCTACGATACTAAGGACAAGCTTTTTCTAAACACCCATACAACCATAACAAAATCATCATGCCTGGTTCAGATGTTGATACTGAACTCACCAACAACTAAAACTCCACCCATCGCAAGAACAACTAAGTCTCTAATAGCAATGCTAAGTTTCCTTACCTTAAAAGGGAGGAATATGATCTTTGGGCGATGAAGATGCAGAATTGGATTTCCAATATTGATTGGAATCTATGGCAGATAATTTTAAAGGGGAACAGTTTAAAGAGAACTACCACGGATGCTGCTGGGAACATGATTAATGTTCCTCCCAAAACTGCCAAGAGTTGCTAGCAGCTCAGAGAGAAACAAAAGTCTAACTATTCTTCAAGCTATTCCCCGAGGATCACTTGAGTGATTTTCACTTCATGCATGACGCCAAGGATATATGGCTAGCTATTAAAGCGAAGTTCGTTGGGAATGAGGAGTCTAGAAGGTCAAGAAATCCATGCTAAGACAACAGCCAGACTTTCGATCTCTCAAGAGGAAGGAATTCACAAGGGCTATGATAAGTTTCACAAGATCTTAAGTCAGTTGAATCAGCTTCAAGCTAAGCCGATAATGATGATCAGAACTCTAAGTTTCGAGGTCATTGCCTCCATCCCGCTACATGTAAGCATAGCCTTAAAAGCTAAAGGTGGTTTGGACATGATGACCTTTGATGAACTTTACAACAAACTTAAAGCTCTTGAACATGATGTAAGAAGCCCTTTTCGATCATCTTCTTCTCGCTACTCATATCGCCTTTGTTGGAGCCACTACTCCAAAGTCTTGCTATGGTCCAAGTCCATATCCATCATCATCTAATGCTGCTCCTTCATCAAGTTCTCACTCTAAATCAAGCAACATTATGGAAGATGTACTTGGATCCTTCTTTGCTGATTATGATCCTCAGCAGGAACTAGCTTATGAGGATTTTGATCAGGTGGACCCGCTTGAGATGGAAGAGATGAAGTTGAGGTGGCAAGTGGCCATGCTTTCCATGGATATCAAGAGTTTTGAAAGAAAAGCTGGAAGAAGGTTTGGATTTAAAGGACGTGATCCAAAGAAGGTTTGACAAGAGGAAGGTTAAATGCTTCACATGCCAACAGATGGGGCACTTTTCCAGAGAATGCAAAGACAGAAAGCCGGTGATGAGACAAGATACACTTCTTATCGCCAGATCAAGGAGGCAGGAACATCAAAGGGATCACCGCTTTGGTCACTCTGGATAGCAATGTGGACGGAAGCAACATGAGGAGTCCGATAATGATGGTCCCGATAATGTTGGGTTGATTGCTAGTCAGACTTCAGAGGATAGGCATGATAAGATTGCCTTGATGGGCATCTCTCAGGTACAAAATTGTTTGTTTGGTTGTAGTGAGCGTTATAATGAACTTAAACAAGCTTATGATATTTTGGAACCTAAATATAATGAATATTATGTGGAAGTAGAAGCTTATAAACAGCTTTTAAAACACTAGAAAGACAAAAGGTTTGGTTTCGTAAGAATGAAATAGCTTATGGTGAAAAGATAGGTGTTTTAGAAAGAGATCTCGAATGTGCTACAAATGAGTTAAAATGGTCTGAGAAGTTAAGAGCACTTAGAGTCGAAAATCTAGAGCTTAAGGAGAAACTTAAAGAGGAAATTGCTAGGCATAAAGAATGGATGATGAATGGGAATAAGTTAGCTGGTTTTATTTATAGTAGTCAAGCTTCTAACTCTACAGTGGCTTTAGGGTTTAAGAAATATGTTGGCTTAGAAGCTAGGGATGACACACGTAAATCTACACCAGCCAAGCTAGCTAATTTTGTCAAAGAAGGCCAATTACATTCTGTCCCCTGTCCTATTAGAGGTGAACATATGCCTATTGATGTGTCCAAAATTCAAGACTTTGATGGATCATATCATCCTGTATGGCAAAAGTCAAGAGACATGCCGACCCTAATACTTCTTCTAATGACTTTGTCTCTTGTGTTAACAAGGACAAGTCCACCAAGCAAGGGTCTACAGAGAGTGATTCAAATGACAAGTCTGACCTTCCCAAGTCTGACCTTCTCAAGTCTGACCTTCCCGAGTCTACACCCCCTCTGTCCCAAAGACTACCAATAAGAGTGTCGAGTTGCCGCCAGGAATCCACTTCCAAGACAGTTGCCTCTGAAGACTTAGTTTTTAATTCTTTGCATAATAGTACTATTAAAAACAATTCTTTTCATGGTTTTGGTTTGAATACTTCTGCTTGTAAGAATACTTCTCTTGGTTTGAATAAATCTTCTTCTAAGAAATGTTTTGTGTGTGGAAGTAAATCCCATTTAATTAAGGATTGTGATTATCATGAGCAAAGAATGAGTAGGTTTGGTGACTCTAGGAATACTAGGCCTATGTGGACCAATGTGAATGAAATACCACCTTATGTTTCACAAGCCTCTAATTATAATACATCTTTTCCTTGTAGAAGATCATTTGGAAAACCATATGTTCAATCAACCAGTGAATATTTTAAAATGGTTTTGGCCTAGATATATAAATCCTATGAGTGATGGGAGAGGGTACTGGGGTACTGCTGTCAAGACCTCAGCAGGTTGTTCTTGGAATAAACATAGACCTAAGTTTCATTGGAAACCCAAGAACAATAGTGGATCTTATCTTTCTACCTGGTATAACTCATATGATCCATTAAGGCGTGTTCGTCGAATGACTTGAGCCTCCATAGTGTACTAATATTCTCAGATATTTTGTTGTTGTTGTAGGATCATCCCCTTAAGCATAAAGATGTTGGAATTGTTGACAGTGCTTGTTCTAGAAGTATGTCGGAAACAGGACATGATGCATAACTTTATACCTATTGAAGGTGGAGGCAATGTAACCTTTGGAGGAAGTGATGGACGAATTACAGGAAAAGGGACCATCAAAACACCTCATCTGGACTTTGAGAATGTTTATTATGTCAAGGAACTTCAACACTTCAATTTGTTTTCGCCTCACAAATCTGTGACACTAAGAACAAAGTACTCTTCACAGAGAATGAATGTCTTGTGCTGTCTAAAGACTTCAAACTCCCAGAAGATACTTCAATTCTTCAAGGTTCCTGAGTCATAATCAGATACATTTAACTTAACTAATGTCCAACCAAAGAAGTGACTTAACATGTTTGGTGGCTAAAGCATCCTGTGGATGAGTCCACCAAATGGCACGTAAGGATGGCCCATGTCAATTTCAAGACCATCAACCAGCTCTCTAAACTGGGCCTTGTTCAAGGACTTCCTGCCAAAGTATTCACTAATGATCATAACTGTGTTGCATGCAACAAAGGAAAGCAGCACAGAGCCTCTTACAAAGGTGTTCCAGCTACGCAAGAACCATTATTTCTCAACCTCTTCACCGCTTCATATGGATCTGTTTGGTCCAACTAAAGTGAGAAGCATTGATCATAAATATTTTGTCCTGGTGATTACTGATGGTTTTAGCAAATTTTGTTGGGTATTCTTTCTAAGGACCAAAGATGAAACATCTAAAATTTTGAAAGACTTCATTACCCTTATTGAGAATCAGTTGAACAAAAAGGTGAAAGGAATTAGGTGTGATAATGGTACAGAGTTCAAAAATGCCATTCTCATAGAACTCTGCAGGTTGAAGGGAATCAAAAGGGACTATAGCACTCCAAGAACTCCTCAACAAAATGGGGTGGCGAAAGAAAAATAGAACCCTAATAGAGGCTGCAAGATCAATGCTAGCAGACTCTAAACTTCCTACCATGTTTTGGACTGAGGCTTTTGGTACAGCTTGTTATGTACTCAATAGAGTGTCCATTACAAGACCACATCTTAAAACACCTTATGAACTTCTTTTTGGGAAAGTTCCTGTTATTCATTACCTTAAACCGCTTGGTCGTCAGTGACAATCTTGAATACCAAAGTGATCCTTTGGGCAAATTTGATGAGAAAGCTGATGATGGTTACATTGTGGGGTATTCTGCTCATAGTAAGGCATACAGAGTTTACAATATATCTGCAAAGAAAATTGAGGAGACATTGAATCTGAGGTATCTTGAAGACAAGCCTAATGTTCAAGGTCGTGGTCATGTTTGGTCATTTGATCTTGATTACTTGACCGATTACTGGGATATGCTAGACATAAGGCTGATCAAAATGCAGATTCAGAAGTATCTACAACTACAAACGCAGACAATTTGGATGTTCATTCTGACAGTGGGTCTGATGATGAACAACCCATTATAGTACCTTCCTTTTCTCCTAACAATTTTGTAGGTGACACTTCTCAAGCTTATACTGATGTGGGTGAAGATGAATTCTATTATGCTGAGGACCTTGCAAGACTGAAGAAACAAGAGTAAGCAGCAAATTTAGATATCGAGAGGAATGCCAAGCGAGTTCTAATGCAGCACTCGGCAGAAACTTCAATTCTCGGAAAGGGAATCTGGTTCTTCTCACCTCTCAATTCGGCTGAAAGACATGTTGACTCTACTCCTATGTCTACTAAAGTGTCAACAGATCTTGGTGAACCTTATACAAGGTTTCCAACACCTTCGTGATCTTGGTCATCATCAACCTAAAGTAGGCATCTTCAACACACCTTCCTATGATACTGACTTTGAACCTACTGTGACTAATCTTGATGATTCCATTGATGTCAACACCACCACTACAACAAGGATCAACAATGTACATCCACAGTCAAATATTATTGGTGATCCTGATGCACCTGTTAGAACGAGAGGTACCTGTGCGCGTTCTAAATATGGACAGGTGGCTTTTGTCTCTTATGTCTCAAATCAATAGAGAGACAATCACAAGACTATGAA
The DNA here is from genome assembly GCA_910596185.1 of Chrysanthemum makinoi. Lineage (NCBI taxonomy): Eukaryota > Viridiplantae > Streptophyta > Magnoliopsida > Asterales > Asteraceae > Chrysanthemum > Chrysanthemum makinoi. Next base: position 54,437,648 of record OU343225.1, read on the forward strand.
CATTGTCTGTTTGCTTGTTTTCTCTCACAAGTGGAACCAACTAGTGTTACTCAAGCTCTTGAAGACTCAAGTTGGCTTGAAGCAATGCAGGATGAGATGCAACAGTTTCAAAATCAGCAGGTTTGGATATTGGTACCACTACCTGATGGTAAGTATGCTATTGGGACAAAATGGATTCTGAAGAATAAGAGAGATGCTCGGGTGTTGTCATCAAGAACAAAGCCGCATTGGTTGCACAGTGGTTATAGACAAGAGGAGGGGATCGATTATGATGAAGTGTTTGCACCAAGAGTGCAAGAGTTGAGGCTATAAGGATCTTCTTAGCTTATGCATCCTATATGGGCTTTATGGTCTATCAAATGGATGTTAAAGGAGCCTTCTTGTATGGTGAAATTGAAGAGGAGGTGTATGTCACTCAACCTAAAGGATTTGAAGATCCAGATCATCCGACCTATGTTTATAAGGTAGTCAAAGCTCTCTATGGACTACATCAGCACCTAGAGCCCTGGTATGCTAGGCTCTCTACATTTCTCCAAGCACTACAGTAAGAGGTGCAATTGATAAGACTCTTTTCCTAAGAAGAATTCCACCGACATTATTCTTGTGCAAGTGTATGTGGATGATATTATCTTTGGATCCACAAAGGAAGCTTGGTGTAGGGAGTTTGAGGAACTCATGAAGGGAGAGTTTCAGATGAGTGCAATGGGAGAAATGACTTTCTTTTTAGGTCTTCAAGTTCAGCAGAAACCTGATGGTATTTTTATAAGTCAGGACAAATATGTGAGGGACATCTTGAAGAAGTTTGGTATGGAGGGTGTACGGACTGCTACTACACCTTATGAAGCTCCAAAGACGAAGACCAACAATGAAGCTGATCCACCTGTGAATGTTCATTTGTACAGGTCTATGATTGGGTCTTTAATGTATTTAACAGCTTCCGGCCCGATATTACTTTGTCTGTGAGTGTTTGTTCGCGGCATCAAGTTACTCCACTGACTTCCCATCTCAATGCTGTTAAGAAGATCTTTAAGTATCTCAAAGGCCAACCTCTTTTAGGTCTTTGGTACCCAAAGAGTCTCCTTTAAGTTGGAAGCCTATAGTGATAGTGACTATGCTGGTGCTAATCTGGATAGGAGGTCCACTACTGGAGGTTGCCAATTCCTTAGAAAGAGATTGATTTCTTGGCAATGCAAGAAACAAACTATTGTGGCTACCTCATCTACCAAGCGAGTATGTGGCTGCTGCTAATTGTTGTGGATGTGTTCTTTGGATTCAAAATCGCTTGTTGGATTATGGGTATAATTTCATGAACACAACAATTTTTATTGATAATCAAAGTACCATATGCATTGTTAAAAATCCAGTTTTTCATAGTCGAACAAAACATATTGAAATCAAGCACCACTTTATAAGAGATGCATATGATAAAAATTTGATAAATGTGGTCAAAATACATACTGATGATAATGTGGCCGATTTGTTAACAAAGGCTTTTGATGGACCAAGGTTTCAACACCTTGTGGTCCATATCGGTATGCTTAACCCTTAACTCCAAAGTTTAAGGGGAGGCATAGGCCTCAGGGGAGGCATATGCCTCAGGGGAGGATTTGTGTATAACTTTGCATTTTTTGCTATTTAATTTTGTATATTTGGTTGTTTTGGTAACTAATTCTAACCTGCTAATGTAAGTTTAGTGTGTTTCTTTGTTTTGTTTGTGCATGTTTCTGTGTTTGTTTTGCGAATGGTTGTCTCTCGATCAGTTGTGTTATGGTCAAGAAAGCTCAAGCTGGTTTCTTCCGAATTCATTGTGCTGAAGTGTGCTATTTGTTTCCTCTGAAGTTGAAGTATTGAAGTCATATGATTCAATCAAAAGAAGTACAGAAGCAAATAGATCATTCATTCATTCAAGAAATAGTTTACACTTACAGACACAGAGTACGGCAACATCAAAAGCATCTACATGATCTAATAGTCCTAATCTATTACATATCATCTGTTCCAACATCTTAAGATGAGCACGATGAGCATGACTGCTCACATCTTTCACACTAATAGCTGTTGGATATGCATGATCGCTCACATCTTTTGGCACTAAATGCTGGCTACGCTTTTGTGATGAGCATAACCAACTCTAACAGATGCTAAGGATCAAAATGGAGAGGATGGATTGATGAAAACGAAGAAGCTGAAGCTGATTGTGGTAGAGAGATGAGAAGGAAAGATTTTCATTTATGCATCATCTACTCTTTCAATCATACATCAACTTACATCATTTTCCTTTTTCCATTCCTTGATACGATATGTGATGATGCACCAAAACATGATGCCAAGAGACCAAGCACCACCTTTCTTCCCATAGGAAGTGGTGGATTTTTGGCCCGTGACCTTCGTTGAGGCCTAGGTGCTGAGGGTTGGGAATAAGATATTCCCTCATTATAGGCAGATACATTTGGTTTCTCAACACTTTCATCTTCTGATGAGGAGAGAAAAGGTGACTTCTTTGGTAGTGGATATGGTTTTGGAAAATAGTTAAACCATGTATTGGTATCTTCACTAGATGATGAGGATGTTGTTGTGAGATCTATGATCTCAAGTTTGGTACTCATGATGAGTTTGGTTAATTTTGAAGGATTGAAGAGATTAGGGTTTGATATTATTTGGGGATTTTTGATGAAGAAGTCTATGTGCATTGGGATTATTTTATAGACGGGTTCAAGTGGTAAGAGAATTAATGCGTGTGGGTGAAACAAGAAAAGATATTTACCAAGCTTCGTGAGTAAGTCTTCTGCTTTCTTCGAGGGTTCTACTTCAGCAGACGATTTCCGTTTCTACCGGGTTATAAGTGAATTCGAGGAAAAGTAGAAATCCACGCCACTTTAGTCAACTTTGACTAAAATTGAGAACTTTCTATTTATTCTCTCCGAATATTTTCGCCCATATTAATTGATTCAATTACTCTCTCATTAAAAACACTTCCTTTTGTGAAAAATCGTAACCCTAATCCTCAAAATCACTCATGGCACTTCAATTTAAACACGATCATAACAAGGTTGCTTTTCTTGGACCTGCCGAGGAGATGAGCTTTATAGGCCGATGATTTCTTTCTTACTAAGATCAAAGATTGTATATGCATTGACGCATTATCCTGATGCAATATATGAAACTTTGATTACTCAATTTTGGGCGTCGGCAGAAAAGAGAGGAGATACTGAGATAGTTGCAAGTGTTGATGGACAAGTGTATGTGGTGACAGAGGATTTGATCCGAAGCCAACTTCGCTTGGACGATGAGAATGGGGTTTATCATTCTGACTCTACAATGGTGCTTGAAGGACTTAGAGCTATTGGATATCAAAGTACGAGGACAGATATGTGGTTGAAAAATAAGCTCTGTCCTATGTGGAGATTCTTGGTTCATACTTTGGTGCAGTGCATGAGCAATAAGTCGAGGTCGGGATCAATTTTCAACACAAATGGGATGTGGTATTGTTTGTTTATCTAAGGGTTTAACTTTTAATTTCTCTAAGTATTTCTTTGATAATATGGTAGAAAATATAACTAGGACAAAGGGTAAGTTTTTGATGTACCCTAGGTTCTTACAGATGATATTGAATATTTCTACACAAACCCAAGCCTTTTATCCTATAAGTGTTCTGACTCCCAAGTTATTTGCTACAATGAGAACTAAATTTGAAGGGACACATTTTCCTTTGTTAGCTGCAATGTTACCTCGTGAAAATGAGATTGATAATGAGCTTAATGTAGTTTTACCTTCCTCCAATCCTACTGATGGAACTCCTTCAGGAGATGGTGGTGAAGGTCCTTCTGTTGTTGCTGAAGCATCTATACTTTCACCAAGACCATGTTCTAGTCCAGTATTTATCCAAGTTCCTATTGAAGCAGTTCAGGATCAAATTGATGAAGTTCAGGTTGATACTGACAGATTGTCCACACCAAGTCCTGTTAGGACTCCATTTGGTGAAGGTTGTTCTAATGTTGATCGATAATGTTGCTTCGAACAGTCTACTGAAGTTCCAATTTCAACTGCACAATCATCTGATGATGATGAGGATCCTATTACACTTACCTCATTATATGCTCTGGTGAACAAGCTTACAGGTGAGGTGACTGGTTTAAAGAAAGAACTTGTGAAACCAAATCGTTCTTGGTGATAAGATTGTGGGCTTGGAGAATAAAGTTGAGCACTTGGAAAACTGCTAAGTCGAAAGGTACAAAGAGAAGTTTGATTTCTTCTGATGAGGAGGACACAGAGAATCTTAATGAATCTCTTGCAATATTGGCTGATGTGGCACTTACATCTGATGTTCATTCTTCTATTGATAAATCTTCAAAGAGCAAGGAGCCTATTCTATATACTAGCAAAAGACGAAGACAATATTTGAATATTGTACATGCTGATACTTCAAAGGAGCCACATTTGGTTGATGCATCTGCTGATGTCCTAGTGAAGGAGGTTACTACTAGTCATGGTCAAACTTCGTCTATCCCAGAACATTCAAATGTGTCACCTTCCGCAGATGATGAAGAGGTTTTTATTGCGGGGAGAATGTACGAGTTGCATGATTCATCTGAGGTTTTCTCTACACCTATAGAGGAATTGTCTCAACCTATTTCCTCTGATGTGGATTTGATTGCTTCTGAAGCTCACATTGGTTCTGCTGAAATTGGTTCTGAGATATCTTCTCGAGACAGGACAGGACTCTGTGATTGCGATTTGTGAAGTCAGGAAAAGTGACTAAAGAACAATATCAAGCTCAGGCTGGATTATTTGCTGATTATGAGAATATCCAAAAGAGTCGTGTTGTGGCTAAATTTTTTCAAGATCAGTATGCTTCTGATTTGACTCCTGAAAGGAAATTAGAGCTTGATGAATTCTTTCCTACGACATCGATGATCAATGGGATGGTTATATTTCTCAAGGTGCTTCTGATCCTTCTCTTGCAAAACTTATCTTAGGAGATTCTTTTAATGATGATGATTTTTTGGAGAAAATGAAGGCACTTGGTAATCAAAGAAAGCTAGAATCTGCTGCTAAGAGAAGAGCTCTTATTGATCAAAGAAATAAAGCTAAAAGAGACAGACCTATGACCGTTGCTCAGAAGAGGAATTATATGAGAAGAGTTGTGAAGAATGCTGCTATGTATAATTCTGGTATGTCCATGAAGCAAATTCTGACTTTGTCTAATGATGCTTTGATTCGACAAGATAATCTGGTTATGAAGTTTTCTTCACAAGGTACTATTTCTTCTTCTTCATTGGAAAATCGTGATTCAATGCCCGATGTTCCTACACCAAGAGACAGAAAACAGTTGAAATTGTGGATAATTTTGATACTGTTTTGCCTTCGGTAGTATCTTCATTTGTTCCTTCGAAACACATTCTCGATGCTACTCCTTCTTCTGCTTGGTTGTTTCTCTGAATCTTCTTTAATTTCTTCCGACATGTTGTCTAGTGTGGATCTTAATGATTCTCGATTCAGAGACTGATTTACGATTGGTACTGACCACATTGATGGTATGGAAATGAAGAGTTTGGTTACAAGAAGTTGACTGATTGGCTAAGAAACATGCTTCCGGAATACCGATTTTGATATCCAAGCTGATGAATCTACTTTTATTGAAGTTGGAACTGTTGATGATTTTCCTGAAGGAACTCATGTGCTTTTGGTTGATTGGAAAGCTGGAAAGCTGAATACTGTGTCTAGGCTGGATAATACTGTTCTTGAGTTCAACTTCTTGAAGGATATTCTTCATTTAGTGAATAGACATGATTTACAAATGTTGTATAATCATGTTATTCCGTATTATAAGTATCATTCAAAGAACTGGTTCGGGTTTATATCTTTTGGGTGATCTTCAAGTTATGTTTGATTCTGATTCTCCAAATGGTAAAGGGTATTCTATTTGGAAGAATTCTCATAAATGGGAGATTGAGAGTTGGAGGTTTTATGCTTTGCCTTGTGTTCGGTAGTTCGACTACATGTGGGATGATTTTGTGTATGCTATCAGATAGGCTTTATCCTTTATCTGATACTTTTATGGAAAGGTTGCTGAGACACAAGTTGGACGTGCCTCCTAATCCGGTTGGCAATGATGACCTTCATGCTATTCAATGTGTTGGTTTGATTAAGAATCAACTTCTATCACATAAAGGTTCATCTTGATTGTAATACTTTGTAATATTTGTTTTCTTTCTTTCTTTTCTATAAAAAAAAAAAAAAAAAATGATTTTGGTTTTATCTAACTTTTATTGCAGGTTTGTTGTATATTTTTTGGTTCTTGACTCACCTGATATACTTTGTGTATGTCCAAGAGTTAGCTAGTCCAAAGGGTACAGCTTTGGTAAAGACACATCAAATCTGTTGATAGCTGTAATGATTTGCTGAAAATCATAGGGTATGCAACCACCCATGCTTAATTGAAGAGTGTTGTATGGTTTTCAATTCACCATGTTTTATTCCTATTTGGAATCCAAGAATTGGCTAGCCCACTTGTATATGGCTTGTGGTAAAGGCAGTGGCATATTCCATATTTGGTTCTTAATTCACCAATTCTAAGAATTAACTAGTCCTGAGCAAACGGCTACAGGTAAAGACATTTCAAATCCGTTTATATGGTTTCTGGTTTGCCAATAAATCAGATGGTTATCAGTGTACCATAGTTTACGAACTTAAACATATGGCTACTCCAGTAGTGATGGCTATTGGTAAAGAGACATCAAATCCATTTATTTTCAATGATTCACCTCTCCCAGGAGTTCACACACCTGGATGTGATGAGAATAGTATGCAACTAATTGTTTTGATGTACCTATTGTCATTTGTTGCTGCAAAGATATAGAGTTTTAAAGTTTCTTCATCATAGAAATTTTTTTGGCTTCTTTGCTGTTGCTGTTGTTGTTCGTGTTCAATCCTCTGGTGCTGTCAGATCTATCAAGAAACTGGAACTTAACAAGTCAAATTCCAGTTTAGGGGAGGATTGTTGGGAATTATGTGAAAGTCTGGATTATGCTGAAGTGTTTCTACTGAAGTGAAGTGGATTCTGCCGAAGACTTATTCTACTGAAGTATAATAGTGACTAGTTGGTTTCTGCGGAAGTGTTTATTCCGTGTTTAGTATATTTAGTGTGGATATACATGAGCTTTATTAGGAAGTGATTGTGTATATCTTATTTAGTTTTATGATTATACGTTTCTTGGAAAACGGTTTAGAGATATTGTTTAGGGTTCCTTGTCTATAAAAGGAACACATTAGAAAGAGTTAGGTATCGATTGAAAAAACTCAGTTTTAGTTAATATAAAGATCCATAGAGGATCAAGAAGTTCTTAGTTATTACTTGTGTTTATATTCCGCTGCTGAACATAAGTTGTAGAGATTATCTTTTATTGTGCTTGTGATTACATAGGCATACATAACGATCCACGAGCTCAAGATCTATCAAGGTCTTTGTTTGTTTCAACATGTGTGATGCAAGCGATTTTTCCCTTTGAGCCGTCTTAGGCCAACGTGAAGGAAAACACTTCCGGCCCATATATTTTGCTAGCAAGACACTTAATAGTGCTCACCAAAATTACACCGTCACCGAAAAGGAATTACTGGCCGTAATTTTCACATTCGACAAATTCCGATCCTACCTTGTGCTCTCAAAGACAGTCGTTTTCACCGATCACTCAGAACTCAAATATATGTTCACCAAACAAGATGCTAAACCGCGTCTTATTCGATGGATTCTGCTACTCCAAGAATTTGCTATCAAAATCAAAGATAAGAAAGGAGCAGAGAATCTAGCTGCTGATCATTTATCTCGTCTTGAAAACCCCGATCTTGAGGAGTTAAAGGAAGAAGAAATCGATGATTACTTCCCCGATGAAACTCTCATGACCGTCGATGGAACTGACAATCCTTGGTTTGCTGACTTTGCAAATTATCTCGCTGGAGGAATTCTCAGAAAAGGTTTAACTCATGCTCAAAGGAGCAAATTCTTTTCGAAACTGAAATACTATTTTTGGGAAGAGCCATATCTTTTTAAAATGTGTCCTGACAGAATGATCCGAAGATGTGTTTCTGGTTCTGAAACCTCATAAGATTCTTGACGAATATCATCATGGCCCAACTGGGGGACATTATGGTCCTTCCACCATAGCTAAAAAAGTTTTTGATGTTGGATTCTATTGGCCAACAATATTCAAAGAAGCACATACACTTGTTCAAAATTGTGACGCTTGCCAAAGAACCACAAATCTTTCACGAAGAGATGAAATGCCATTGACAAGCATCCAAGTATGTGAAATATTCGATATTTGGGGAATAGATTTCATGGGACCTTTTCCTAAATCCCACAAATACGAATGCATTCTCGTTGCTATAGATTACGTGTCCAAATGGGCAGAAGCTGAACCTTTACCAACGAACGATGCTCGTGTCGTCGTTAATTTTCTCAAAAATCTTTTGGCTCGTTATGGAATTCCCAAGGCCTTGATAAGCGATCGAGGAACCCATTTCTGTAACCAGCAAATGGAGAAAACCATGAAAAGATATGGAGTTCATCATTGATTCGCAACTGCCTATCATCCACAAACCAGTGGGCAAGTTGAAAACACCAACAGAGCTCTCAAAAGAATACTCGAGAAAACAGTGAAGGACAATCCTTCAGTGTGGGCGAAGAAACTTGATGATGCTCTGTGGGCATTTCGTACGGCTTATAAAACTCCAATTGGTACAAATCCTTATAGACTCCTGTATGGGAAGACTTGTCATTTGCCGTTCGAAGTTGAACATCGTGCTTACTAGGCTCTCAGAAACTGTAAAACCGATCTCAAAATAGCTGGAGAAAAGAGATTCTTGCAATTGCACGAACTCGATGAATTAAGAATCCGAGCTTATGAAAATTCCAAACTGTATAAAGCTAGAACAAAAGCTTATCACGACAAAAAGCTAAGAGTTCAAAAAGAATTCAAAGCTGGAGATAAAGTTCTGCTTTTCAACATGAAATTCAAGTTCAAAGCTTCTAAATTATAACCAAGATGGTTTGGACCATATATCGTTAAACATGGATATCCATTCGGGTATGTCGAACTTTATGACAAACAGGGTGGAAGTTTCATTGTTAATGGGCACCGAATCAAGTTATATTACAATAAGGAGCAAATGAATGAAGTTTGAGTTGCAACAGTTTCCCCATAAAATGAATTCGAAACCATCACCTTTGTAGCACCTTTTCCAGGAAGAATCCCACAAATTGTTCCTTGGAAACCATCTGCTGAGTTCGTCTGGGACGATATTGAAGCTACAGGTGAAGAATTCATGTATATCCCTGAACTTTTCAAAATGTTCCAGGCTGCGTCTGTGGCCAAGTAAATTCGGGAAGATTCGAGTCAGGCTGATGATTTGGTAATAAAACAAGCGCTTCTCGGGAGGAAACCCGTGTGTTTCTGATTTGATTGTCTGTGGTCACGCCCAAAGGTTTAAACCTTTGGTTGAACTTAAGTGTGGGGGGTGCCACCTCTTAATAAAACTCTTTTGTTTGTTTATAAGATTTTGTGCAGGTAATGATTACTCCAGTGGATGCTAGGAATAAAGAGAATTTATGCTGATAAACTCATTGTAATATCTGGTTTCATCTCTATTTTCCCTATTTCTATACTTTGAAGTTCATTTTTCACATTAAGGACAATGTTTAACTTAAGTGTGGGGGGTGAATAGGAAAAATTAGAGTTTTCATGCTAAAATCAAAATTTTGTTTGCCCTTGTGATCTAGTTATTTTTCACACTTTTAGGATTATATATTAGAATAACCGGATCAAACCACTGGTACAACTGGTAATATTTGAAACTTCGAGATGTGTTCCGATTACTATTGCAATCCATTTTGGGATCGATAAACATTTGCTAGCACAAATTATATCCCTTCCACTAAATTGTGAGGATTTGAGCCTGTTTCATATTTAGCATACATCTTTTATGCTTGGATCTTTTGCTATGAGTGTGCCGGGGATTTTATTTATTCTAGAACTTGTACATGTAAATCATTGCCAGACCGCAGTGAGATCACATTCGTGTGATATAAGTGAATTCGTGTGATAAAGAAGCACCTTAGGATTTACCCAAATGGCCTTCCATTTTTCATATCATGTTATATTAGCTAGCCACACTGGTTAGTTAACCACCTACATGGACCCATTTGTAGTGCTCATTTTTAGCATTAGATACCCTTAGTTACACCCTCTAAGCCATCCTTTTCATTTTTGCTTCACCCAGAAAATATAAAAAGATTTTACACTTTAAACCTTAGCATAACCCTTATCAATGTCTAAACGGTTGGTTGCTAGTCACTTGAAAAGTGAAGATTGTTCAAATGATTATGAATACCACATCTTGTGAGATTGATTGAGCCATATCATGAAAGTTCTATGTTCAAAAAAAATGTTGAAAGTATGAATGTATTAGCCAATGTGCTATGTTCGAAGAAAGAAAAAATTGTCATGGCAAAGCAAAGCGAAGAGCTGTGGAAATCCAAAGAGAATAAAATGAAGCTTTAATCATTTATTTGTTCACGGATTGTTTGGTAGCTAGCAACACGGGTATTAGACTTGATTTTATTTTTATTTTTAACACCAATTCCATAAAACATTCCCATGCCTTATCTATACCCTTATCCCAAAGAAATAACATTATAACCCGAATAAAAGTCCTCTTTAGATGATTTTGCTTGGTGCTCACGCCACGTCGGTGGAGTTTTGTTTCTTGTACAAGCTTATGGTAATAATCTAATCATGACTGAGCTATGAGTGTGATTTATCTTGTTACTCCACTAAAATTGAGTGATTGAGTGAATTATATTCTGTTCCTTTTTCGTGAGGTGTTTTGAAATGTTAATCGCGCAAGAAAATCATTGGATATCATCAAACATCTTGAAAGTTTCACTTTTATAAAGCATAATTGATGAATCTTCTCTCGTACTTGTACTTGGTTGATTTGCATCACATCTTTCTTAATCATGATCTTATGCCAGTGGATATTTTTCCTAGATTTGCTTGAGGGCAAGCAAAGTTTAAGTGTGGGGGAATTTGATAACGTTCAGATTGTACATGTTTCTTGTAGCATTATGAGTGCTTTTGTATATGTTATTTGGTTATATTTGCGTGATTTCAGTGCTTAATCGCATCAAAAGATGTTTGTCTAGTGTTTATAACCAAGTGCAGGGAAACGGAAGGAAAAGTAAAGTAATGTTCGACATATAGAAGATTCCCGTTTCAGTGAAGCATGTCAAGCACATATCAGTATCTCAAGTACCTTTGAAGGCCATAGTGATCGAAGAACCAAGTTCTACAAGACAAAACAAGTAAAGATCAATTTTCTGTAACTCAGAGAATTCAACCGGATCGGTTGCCATTGCAACTGGATCGGCTGGAAAATGACCAAAAAGTGCCAAAACGCCATCCCAACCGTTCGGTCGCCGCCCGCAACCGGAAACGGTTGGCCCCTATGAAGAAGACCAACCGGATCGGTTGGTCATGTAACCGATCCGGTTGGAGGACCTGTATCTGCCAAATCTTCATCACTAAGTTTCCCCTTTGCATCCAAATGATTCTAGGTCCTTCTCTTGGTGTATTCTAGTCCCTTCCTTACTCCTTGGAGGCCAAGTTCAGCAATTAATACCCTAGGCTTCGGAACTAGTATAAATAAAGGCCTTTTGTGAGCATATGAGACACACACTTCAATACAAATCTCTCTACTCATCAAACAAAGCTCTTAAGCTCTCAAATTCGTCCTTAGAAGTTCAGGAAGGCTTGGAGTTCCAGAAGTTCCACATTTGGAGGCCAAATCACCAAGAAGTCTTCCCCAATACTTTGGGAATCATTACTTCATCATTTGTAATCTTATTCCAAGCATTGTAAGACTTTTAATCATGTTTTCTAATGTTCAAAGTTCTGAGTTTATGTTCATGTTTGCTATGAGTGGCTAGTTTCTTTATACACTTGCTTAAATGATGTTGATTATCATATGATTAGTTAGTGATTGTGTTAACATGTTTTAATCCAATTTCAAGTTGATTCTAAGATCCAATTGTGCTAAAGTTTCATAGTGACATTTGTTAATCAAGTTTGACTAGTTGATAGTAATCGTAGAGGTCGAAAGAAATTATTGTTATTCAACTAGTTATAATCTTTTTTTCTATGGACGATTGTTTTTACCCATTATTCTTGATTAAACAAAGGAACTAAGGTGTGGTTGTAATAAAAACGCTTTTTTGATTATGAAAGTGGATTGATTGGAAACATCTAAAAGGTCGTAAGATTAGTTGTTGAGAATCAATTGTAGCCTTTTGTCTATAATCGGTTACCTTTTGTATTGACCATTTCTTAAGCAATTTGATGAACCAAGTGGATGTTTTTGTGTTTAAGTTTATGAAAGTGAACTTATGAAACTTGAATTGATCTTGAATTGATTGGTTAAATGTAATGCTTGTTTTTATGAACTAAAATCTTGACGAAGGTTTAACTTGTAAGAACAATAGATTAGTACACCAACTAATTATCTCAACCAACATGTTAAGAGGTTAACACAATCACATTAATCTAGGATATGAAACTAGTTTAAGCAAGTGTAGTTTTTAATCATCTGAATTTCATTATATCTATTTGCTTTGTTATATGTTCTGGATAGACTCTGTTGATTCAAACTTGTTCTTAGATTCACTCAAATCCCTGCGAACGATCTCGACTTACCTTCATAATCTTGCTATGACGGACGAGTACACTTGCCAGTATGTGTTATTGGTAACTTTGGTAATTCACCTTTTATAAATTTAAAACTTGTACATACGTAGCACATCAGTATCCTTGAGCCACAAGCCTAGCCTTGTTTTTAATAACAATTCCTCTTTCATCCTTCTTGTTTCTGAACACCCATTTTGTACCTATTACCTTCTTGCCATGAGGTAAATCACATAGCACCCAAACATTTTGAATCTTGAACTGTAGCAACTCTTCTTGTATTGCTTCCACCCAACTTTCATCTTCAAGTGCCTTGTATACATTCTTTGGCTCTATTTGTGACAGAAAACACATGAATAGACATTCATTCTTGCCTTTATGATTCTTATATTCATAGATTTCACTAATAAATCCATGGACTTCAGGAAATTTTGATTGTCTTCTAGTCTTTACTGGTGAATTGACATCCCCAATCACATTTTCAAGAGGATGTGATTTATGAATTGAAGTATGAGGAGTCTGAGGAACTGCAATCTCATTTGGCATATTTGAGATTTCAACATCATTGTCTTGAGCTTCCTCTGTAACTGGAGTTGTATTTTCCACTTCTGGTGTTGCAGTGGGAACTTCTGGCCTAGCAGTGGAATCTAAATTTCCACTGCTTTCAGGATTTGCAGTGTTCATATTGCCAGCTCCTTCTTTTCCAGAATCAGTTGAAGGTTGAGCATCTCCAGTCCTTATAATATCATCATTATCTGCATAGTCCCAAAGTGGCAAAATGAATTCATCTTGATCTTCTACTTGATCCTTGCTTGGTTCATCATCATTAAGAAACTCTTCTGAACCTGCAAAATTATAAGTAGATGTACCTGTAGAGATAGGTACATAGTTCATGGTATGGGTTAGAGTATCAAGATCAAACAACTTTTCTGGACTAGTTCCTTTGACATTCACTTTGTTTTCTAGGAACTCAACATGCATATTCTCTTCAATCTTTTGGGTTCTTAAGTTGAATACTCTAAAAGCTTTACTAACCATTGAATACCCAACAAAATACCCTTCATCGGCTTTTTCTTCAAATTTGTCTAGATAAACTATGGCATTGAGAATAGTGACATGACATCCAAATGGTCTCATGAAGTCTAGGATAGGGGGTCTACCTCTAAATAACTCATAAGGTGTCTTGTTCTTTGTTTTCACTACTAAAACCCTATTTTGTACATAACAAGCAGTGTTAACTGCTTCAGCCCAAAAAGTGATTGGCAATTTTGAATCTGCCAACATGGTTCTAGCAGCCTCTATTAGTGTCCTATTTCTCCTCTCAGCAACACCATTTTGTTGAGGAGTTCTAGCTACACTAAATTCTCTTTTAATACCTATATCTCTGCAAAAATCATCCATAACTATATTCTTGAATTCTGTCCCATTGTCACATCTAATGATTTTAACTTTCATATCATATTGGTTTTCTACTTCTACAATGAAGGTCTTAAGGATGCCAGTTGTTTCATCCTTAGTTCTAAGAAAGAAAACCCATGTAAACCTCCTAAAATCATCAGTCACAACAAGACAACATTTTTTAAGATTTAAGCTGCTCACAGATGTAGGACCAAATAAGTCCATATGTAACATATGAAGTGGGTGAGCAATAGAGTTAACCAATTTTGACCTGCAAGAAGCTCTGTGTTGTTTCCCTTTAAGACAAGCTGTTGGGAATTATACGTTTGAGTTGATAAAGACAAAAAGAATGAAACAAGAGGGACTTAATATGACAAGAAGGAAACCTACTAAAAGATGGAAGGACTTGCTTGCAATGGAAGTTTTATTATTTAGTCCTTATCCTCTAGTATATAAAGAGGACATAGGTGTAGGTTTTTAATAAAGTCTTCCAATATGTAGTCGACTAAAGGTGTGTGTTTAGCCTAGACGTTAGGGAAGAACGTCTAGGGTATTGGTTTTAGAATTAGAGTTTTAGAGAAAAGTTCGATTATCTTAGAGTTGTATTAGAGTATCTGCATAATAAGCAGATTTAGAGTTTATAATAAAAGGTTATTCTTCTTAGCTTTGTTAAGTAAATTCCGCGTACTTAATAAAGATTACTCAGTGTTTCTTTGTTAATAACTTAGGATTTATCCGAGGTTATTAAACCTTAACAAGCTAGTTAAGTTAGTTTGATTAAAGTATATCGATCCAACAAGTGGTATCAGAGCTTGTGTGGAAACTCTGACTAGGAAGAAACCCTACTTCTATAATATTCAAGATGTCGAAGTCTGCATCAACTCCTATCACAGAGGTATGTTCTAAGTGTCATGATTTTATCATAAATTACTTCGCAGTTATGTGATTGAGAGAAATAATTGTGTTAAGGCTAGGGTCGAGGTAGCAAGTTATCAAATAACCTTAGAATCTATGGAAGCCAAAATTTTAGCACATGAAACTAATGAAGTAGCTTGGGGTGAAAAATATGCACAACAGGATTACCAGTTAAAGCTTAGTGAATGGAAATTAAACTGTAAAATTGCTGAAATTGAGAAATTAACTAAGGAAAGAGTTGATTTGTTAGCTAAGTTTGCTGCTTGTAGGGTGAAGTGCATCACATGTTTCTTATGTTCAAAAACAGAAAGAGCTTATCTTAAAACTGGATTAGGTTTTGGTATGGATTTTAGTAAGATAGAAGAAAACCAATCTAGTAATCAGGATGAAGGTAAGTATGAGGATATAACCACTAGTGATGAAGAACTCATTAATTATGTAGATACATCTAGTAATGAGGGTTCATTAAGTGACTCACCTCCTGCATATAAGAAAGCTAATGATTATCATGTTGTTCCACATCCTACTGGCATTCATCAACCCCTTAGGTCTGATGTTTCTCGTTTTGGAATAGACAGTCTAGAGTTTAGGAAAAAGCTAGTTGCTAAATCTAGGTCCGAGACACCCAAAGAAACTGTTGAAAACGGTGTTCAAAATCAAGCAGTACCTTTAAATCAAAGTATCTGCTTCACAAGCAGACCTTCTTCAAAATCTTTTCAAAACAGATCTGCTAAATCTTTTTGGGATAATTTTGGGCAAAACAAGTTTAATCACTCACCAAGAAGGCAAAATAATTTTGGGCATAGACATCGAAGATGTCACTTTGAAAGATGGGTCGAAACTGTGTTTTGTGTGTTTCAGTCCTACTCATCTAATTAAGGATTGTGAACATGACTCAAAATACCTTAGAAATTTTCCAAAGAACAGGATGCCAATCGAAACCTAGAGAGTACAAACCGTTTGGACTAATTCAAATAGGGTTCATCACGAAACTTCACATCGGATCCTAGATACCCACAATGAGAAGACCGTCAGTATCTCACAAGACTTTCCAAAGTATGTTAACTCTGCCCAAGACTTTCACAGTAATCGCCGACAAAACAAGATACTGATCACCATACTTGGTATAGAAATTCTAGCCAATCTCACTATCAACCTAGAAGGTTTTCCAATTCACATAGGAGATTTAGATCAGAGGAACCAAGTGTTAAAACAGAATGGGTTAAAAGGGAAAGTACTGCAGAGAGACAAACAAGACGCTTCAACAAAAAGTGAATCTGATGTTTGTGTGACACAAGAAAATGCTAAAAATCTGGTGAAAGAGATTTCTGTTGACAAACCAGAAAGTTTTGAAAATCCACATGCTAAAAATCAAAAGATAATTTTGGATCATCATTTGAAAGATAGTGGGAATTACATTCTCAAAGAATTTGAGTTTGTAACTCCACAAGGGGAACACAAGTCAGTAATGGCTTGGGTTCCTAAAAATTTATAACTCTTTTCTTTATGTGCGGGCAACCCGAAGAGGAGCTTAAAGATCATCTTATTGTGGATAGTGGTTGCTCTGGAAGTATGACAGGAGACAAAGAGATCCTGCCTGATTTTAGGAAGATTAGTGGATGAAAAGTAGCATTTGGGAATGATCCCAATGGAGGAAGGATTACTGGGAAAGGAACAATTAAAGCTAGAAGAATCGATTTTGAGAATGTCAGATATGTGAAGGAGCTTAAGTTCAACTTGTTGTCAGTCTCTCAAATTTGTGATAAAAAGCATCCTGTGTTATTCACTGACACAGAATGTCTCATTCTTTCCTCTGACTTTAAACCTGTTGATGATGACTTGGTAGTACTTAGAGTACCAAGGACAAATGATGTGTATAGTTTAGACATGAAGAGTCTACATTCATATGGCACAGCCACATGTTTGGTGGCTAAAGCAATATCTTGGAAGAAGGCTAGTCTCCTGGCAATGCAAAAAGCAGACAATTGCAGCAACATCATCTACTGAAGCTGAATATGTAGCTGCTGCAAGTTGTTGTGGTCAAGTTTTGTGGATGCAGAATCAACTCTTGGACTATGGGTTCAATTTCCAAAATACTCCTATCAATATTGATAATGAGAGTACAATTTGTATTGTTAAGAATCCCGTGTATCATTCCAAGACAAAGCATATTCAGATTAGGCATCACTTTATCAGAGATTGTTATGAGCATAGGCTCATCAATGTAGTTAAGGTTCACACGGATGACAATGTAGCTGATTTACTCACAAAAGGTTTTGATGTGTCACGATTCAATCACTTGGTCGTGAGCATTGGCATGATTAACTACTAAGCTTTGTTTAAGGGGAGGACTATAAGGTGTTAGTATAGTCCTGTGTATTGCTTGCGGGGAGGATGCTTGTTGATACTTAGTTTATATGAAGATATTTTGGCAAAGTACTGTTTTTCCTGAAAGTACTGCTTGGAAAGTACTGCTTGGGAAAGTACTGCTTATGTGGAAAGTACTGTTTGTCGTATTAAAGTACTGTTCCAACGGTAATATTGATGGGTAATTGATAGTAACGGTAACTTTGTTATTATAGGCTGTGATTTTTCAAATCCTACCTATAAATAACTATTTCCCGATTTTCCCTCTCATTATTACTTTACATCTTTTCCATACTTATCTCCCAATCATCATCTCTTCTTTCTTCGACAAAATCTTTATTGTGTTCACTTATTCAACAATGGCGAATCGTTTAACTGTTTCAAAGCACAATATGGTGGCTAATTTGGACAAGACTGAGGCGAATATAGCTTTTTATGATATTGTTGATTATCTTACTGGGTCGCCTATTAGTTATGCTCTTTTAGTTGAACCGGATGTTATTGAACCTTGGATTCAAGAATTTTGGGCTAATGCTAGAGATAACATGGAGGAGGATGAATATGATATTAGATCTACAGTTCTTTGGACGGACTATCAAGATTACCGAAGCCTCTATTCGAGAAGATTTATTATTTGGAGATGAAGATGGGGCTATTCGATTTGACAAGCAACTGATTTGGGATACTTTTCAGAATCTTGGTTATGAAGGATCTTTAACAGAACAAACATTCAAGAAAGCATTATTCTGTCCTCAATGGAAGTTTTTGATTCATGTACTGCTTCATTGCATAAGTTCTAAAAGTACTTCTTGGGAGCAGTTTGGGTCTAATATAGCATCTGCAGTGGTTGGACTAGCTACTGACAGAGTGTTTAATTTTTCAAAGCTTATTTTGGATGGGATGTACCCAAGGTTTGTACCCAAGGTTTGTACAGGTTTTCTTAAACAAGCAATTGGCTGATGTTCCAAAACCTGCTGCTTTGTTACCTGTCATTGTGCAACAAGCCAAAATCTTTACATTTATGGCTAGGCGAAGTGCTTTGTTCAGAGGTGGAGATATTCCATTAACTTCTACAATGATGGAAGTTGTTCAAGCTGTACGTAATGAAGCTGGAGAGGATGAAGAAAGTGAAGCTCCTGATTCTGTAAATGGTACTGCTTCACAAAGTGCTGCCTCACAAGGTACTGCATCACAAAGTACTGCTTCTATTGAAGGTACTGCATCTTTACAGGTACTGTTTCTAAGCCCGAGGTTCAAGCGAGATTGAAAGAACACCTACTCCATCTTCACAACATTCTGTTCGTGTTTCAGAAGAACATTCACATCTTCAAGGTGATGATCATACTATTCCTCGTGAAGGTTTGACTTTAGATAATTATGCTTTGACAAGGGAGCTAGTTAGGTTGAATAAGACTGTTGAGTCTCAAGCCAAAGCGCTTAGGAAGTTGAGACGTAGGTATATCTGGTTGAGGAATTTTATTAAACCCTATATTCAAGGTTTCAATTTATGGGTTAAAGAGGAAAACAAACGTCGTAAACAACTTCGAAAGGAATTCCAATGAAAGAAGGTTCCTAAATCATCTTCTGTCAACTTGGGGAGGAATTTAGAAAAGAAAATTTTGAAAGAAGATGTTACAAAGAAGAAAGAATCTGTAAGTACTGCAGAAAAGATTATTTCAGATTCTGAGGAAGTGCAAGTTCAAAGTACTGATATTCAAAGTACTGAACATCAAGGTACTGAACATCAAGGTACTGAACATCAAGGTACTGATGATCAAGGTACTGATGATCAAAGTACTGATTTTCATGATACATCTAGGCAAGAAGTAATAACTCCAAGGGTATTGAATTTTGAAGAAGAAGCTGGTCCTTCTACATTTGTTATAGAAGAAGAGGAGTAATCCACATTCATATGTCACACCCCCAAAATATCGCAGCGGAACGATAGTGTCATTGGGGTATAACGTCATAGCACAAAGTATGGATACAGAAAACGACCTCTATAATGAGACGTTTTGAAAAGTTTACCATTCGATAAATAAGTTAAAGTTTACAACACAAAAGATATCCCAAAGTTTGATAATACACAAAGAGTTTACAAAACATGTCGAATGGTAACTGTTAAAAGTACAAGACTCCAATGTATGCCATGCGACCCAAAAGCTCCATGAAATGCTATCACCTTAAGACCTGAGATAAACATGCTAAAAGTGTCAACACAAAGGTTGGTGAGTTCGTAGAGTTTGTTGAAAATGATTTGAAAAAGTCTATTAGAAATGTTGATGCAAAGAAACGTGCAAATCCACTCAGTTCCAAGTTCCGCCCATACAAAACTTGCAACCTGTGTGTTTACAATCCATTGCCAAAATATGTAATTGTCAATCTTGTTTGTAAGTAGGACATAGGTGCATACGATATATACATAAACTTAATGCAAAGAATCACAGCCAACTGAACCTCACGACGAAGTCTATCTTGTTTGTCGAGTCTAACTTGTTTGTGGTGTTGCCTTGAATAACTTGAATAACATATTATATTCACCCAAGGTCACGTCATCAAGGACACAAGGGTGGGGGCGTCAGCCCGATAGTACTATCAATACCTCTATGCCGGCTCCCGCAGGAGTTAACCAGTTGCTAAAGTTTGTATGTTGATGCATAATTGAATACTTGTTTAGCACGTTAAGGCACATATCGCAATAAACACACAATGTCCAAAGTGTATAAGAAGTATAGTGTAACACAATTGTATAAATGGTTTGAGTATTCGCAAGAGTGAAACAAGTATAACCCAATCAAGTATAAAACGCAATCAAGTCTAAAGTATAGGTAAAGTTGTTTGGCAAAAGAGTTTAAATGTTTGGATAAATAAGCATATATCTCGTCCCAAATAGTTTGTAGAATTTAAACGAGTAAAGCGGGGTATGAACTCACAGTAGTATGTCAAAGTTTAGAATATTTGTGAAAGTAAATGAAAATAGTTTGAGCATGTACCTCCCCCAAAAGTAATTGAAAATGTATAAAAGTAGGGGTTATGAAACTCACAATAGTATGTAAATGTTTAGAGTACTTGTAATAGTGAATGAAAATAGTTTGAGCATGTATATCCCCAAAAGTTTGTATACAATTAATAGAAGGTGGGGCTATGAAAACTCACAGAGTATGTCAAAGTTTAAAGTACTTGCGAAAGTAAATGAAAATAGTTTGAGCATGTATCTCCCCCAAAACATGTTATGAAAGCAAGTAAAAGTAGGGGCTACGAACTCACCTGGTGTGATTGATATGCTAACAAAATGAAATGCACGAAAGTGAGGCCCGAAACTATCCGCGACCTAAAATGAATGTTATGACTCGAGTTATGATATGTTGTCGTGAATGCATGATTTGAAAACGTATCACCCAATATGCTACTTGAAAACTAGTTATATATATAAAAAATATATTGTTACTTGAATGTGTGACGGTTTCACGTCGAGAATAAATACTTTTGAGTTAATGGTGAAAATGTAGTTAAAACTACGTAACGGTTTTAGTAATTGAAAAAAATCAGTTTACGTCAGATTTGACGTAATATATACATAGGAAAACTAACTCGTTTTTAACGTCCATTTCCCCCGAAACGTCCGTTTAGGCCTTCAAAAACCTTGATAAAATCGACAGCTTACTAAAGCTGTGAATAGTGTTTTCAGCACGTTTTTGACTCAAAGTTCGGTTAACCATAAATCACTCGTTTTAAGTCCGTTTTCAAGTTCTTTATATCCACGCGAAGGTAATGAAGAGTACTAATATATTTTTAAACTTCGGAGACTTCACAGAAATTTTAAGGCCACTGTTTGGGTCAGTTAAAATTCGGACTGCATGAATATTTTCCGGAAAATTATAGTTTTTTTTTAAATCGTAACTTGGAAACCACGTATATTTTTCGTTATAACTCCGTTTTAGTCCGTTCAAAAGGCCACGTTCATAACTAAAAATCTATTTTCTAAATCTTTAATAAAACTTATAAAAATGACTAACTTTTCGGAAAAATTATAAATTTCGACAGCGCTTCCGCGCTTATTTTAAACTTTACCATTTTTATCTACTCGTTTAACCACAACTTCACCACAAAAATCCCTTAATCTACTCATCACCAATCCTACTAGTAAAACACTTCATTTGATCATAACTAAAATAAATATTCATTGTGAGGCTAAAAATATATATACAAACTTAAATAAACATATATAAAATTTATGTAACCATTTCCTCCAAAAATCACAACTAGACTTTGATGATCCATTTTTCAAAATTATCATTTTTATAAACTTCTAACTAGTACATACTTGTTATAAAAATTAATAGGACACATATGGGTGATAACATTTGATAAACATGAATAAAAACTACAACTTGAGCAAATATGATCATATGGACTTCATGAAATGTATGAAAAATATATATGAAAAAGTAATAGATGAAGTTTTATGCTTACAAATTGTTTGATGAGGTTTAGTGAACCAAGGATTATCCTAAACACCCTAGGTTTTTATTTCAAAACCTAAACAAAGAGTGTATCTAGATTGTGTAGAACTTGATAAGAAAAATTTTGATGATCACTTCTTGATCTCCTATGGTTGGCCGGATTTTTGGGAGGAAGAAGAAGAGAGGAGATCTTGACTTTCACACTTGAATTATTGTTGTATGTGTAGGATTTGTGGAGTGTAAGAGTATATAAGTAAGGAAAATCTTGTAAAAATCTTGGTGCATCATGTATTTAATAATACATATCTTATATTTATTATTATTATGTAAAAGTATAAATGTAGTAGAAGTAAAGTTATTTGAGGATAGTAGTAACTTGTAGTATTGTTAAATAAGATTAGTAAGTTGTATACACATTTGAATATTTAAGGTAGCGTTAGATAAAATAAATTTTCACGGTTCAAGATAAAATATATTGAGGTCATAAAAGTTAAAAAAATACATTTCTTGAATGATTTGAGTGAATAATTATTTATCGGGTTGAATTTAAGAAAACCGTCGTAATTTATATAAATATAACAATTTATATACGAAATAGATTTAAAACACTGGGTAAACTAATAATAACATTTTTTTTTTTTTTTAAATCTTAATATGAGTGTTACAATATATTGGAATAATTTTTGGAAGTATCGGGTCAAATGTTCAAAAATAATGTTTACGCGATAACGTTTATTTAATAAGAAAATAACGTTTAATGAAAAAGGCAAAACCATGCACGAATCGTTATGAAATGATAAATATGGAGTATGAGAAATGACCGGAATTTGAGAATTGTGACATTCTTCCCCTGATAGAGGAATCGCGTCCTCGCGATTCAATCGATGATACTATGGCCCAAAATACGACAAGGGTTTTAAAAGTTTATGCTCATGTATGATTTAAATGATTATGCCAATGCTCATGCATATGTCGTGACTATATCCCATTCTAAAGACATGCTTCCTTATGATTAGGCTCGATGAGGCAGGCTTTCCCATTCTCGAGCAAAATTTCCAAAAGACTGTTAGGTAACCGATTTTGCTTAATCCCACAACTCATCAAACAAGAACTGTCATACGATTAGGCTAAATCGGTTTAGGTAACAACTTGTTTCTAGCTCGATCTTTGCAACTCATCAAACAAGAACTGTCGCTCGGATCAAACTGAAACAAGTGGTTTGAAGAAAATCTTTTGAAAATTTGGCTCGATTACGGGATTGCTTACTCATATGAGACTACTACTCCCTTCATTGCATGATTCTTCCTGAATTAGACATAGGTGATCCGGCTATGTATAATTTAGGAGTAACTATGCAATGCTTGGACTAATCGACTCATATGATGTTTGGTGTTGAGTCATAAGTTCGCATGTATAAAGAATATGCACTTATAATGATATGATGAGATGCTATGATGATGTGGTTATAGTCTAGGGTCAATGATGCAACCTAGTTCTCTATAACCGACGCTCTGATACCAATCTGTCACAACCCCAAAATATCGCAGCGGAACGATAGTGTCATTGGGGTATAACGTCATAGCACAAAGTATGGATACCGAAAACGACCTCTATAATGAGACGTTTTGAAAAGTTTACCATTCGATAAATAAGTTAAAGTTTACAACACAAAAGATATCCCAAAGTTTGATAATACACAAAGAGTTTACAAAACATGTCGAATGGTAACTGTTAAAAGTACAAGACTCCAATGTATGCCATGCGACCCAAAAGCTCCATGAAATGCTATCACCTTAAGACCTGAGATAAACATGCTAAAAAGTGTCAACACAAAGGTTGGTGAGTTCGTAGAGTTTGTTGAAAATGATTTGAAAAAGTCTATAAGAAATGTTGATGCAGCAAAGGCCGTGCAAATCCACTCGGCCCAAGTTCCGCCCATACAAAACTTGCAACCTGTGTGTTTACAATCCATTGCCAAAATATGTAATTGTCAATCTTGTTTGTAAGTAGGACATAGGTGCATACGATATATACATAACCTTAATGCAAAGAATCACGATAATGAACCTCACGATCGAAGTCTATCTTGTTTGTCGAGTCTAACTTGTTTGTGGTGTTGCCTTGAATAACTTGAATAACAGATTATATTCACCCAAGGTCACGTCATCAAGGACACAAGGGTGGGGCGTCGGCCCGATAGTACTATCAATACCTTCTGCCGCTCCCCGGAGTTAACCATTGCTAAAGTTTGTATGTTGATGCATAATTGAATACTTGTTTAGCACGTTAAGGCACATATCGCAATAAACACACAATGTCCAAAGTGTATAAGAAGTATAGTGTAACACAATTGTATAAATGGTTTGAGTATTCGCAAGAGTGAAACAAGTATAACCCAATCAAGTATAAAACGCAATCAAGTCTAAAGTATAGGTAAAGTTGTTTGGCAAAAGAGTTTAAATGTTTGGATAAATAAGCATATATCTCGCCCCAAATAGTTTGTAGAATTTAAACGAGTAAAAGCGGGGTATGAACTCACAGTAGTATGTCAAAGTTTAGAATATTTGTGAAAGTAAATGAAAATAGTTTGAGCATGTACCTCCCCCAAAAGTAATTGAAAATGTATAAAAGTAGGGGTTATGAAACTCACAATAGTATGTAAATGTTTAGAGTACTTGTAATAGTGAATGAAAATAGTTTGAGCATGTATATCCCCCAAAAGTTTGTATACAATTAATAGAAAGTGGGGCTATGAAAACTCACAGTAGTATGTCAAAGTTTAAAGTACTTGCGAAAGTAAATGAAAATAGTTTGAGCATGTATCTCCCCCAAAACATGTTATGAAAGCAAGTAAAAGTAGGGGCTACGAACTCACTGGTGTGATTGATATGCTAACAAAATGAAATGCACGAAAGTGAGGCCCGAAACTATCCGCGACCTAAAATGAATGTTATGACTCGAGTTATGATATGTTGTCGTGAATGCATGATTTGAAAACGTATCACCCAATATGCTACTTGAAAACTAGTTATATATATAAAAAAATATATTGTTACTTGAATGTGTGACGGTTTCACGTCGAGAATAAATACTTTTGAGTTAATGGTGAAAATGTAGTTAAAACTACGTAACGGTTTTAGTAATTGAAAAATCAGTTTACGTCGGACTTGACGTAATATATACATAGGAAAACTAACTCGTTTTTAACGTCCATTTCCCCCGAAACGTCCGTTTAGGCCCTCAAAAACCTTGATAAAAATCCTGACAGCTTACTAAAGCTGTGAATAGTGTTTTCAGCACGTTTTTGACTCAAAGTTCGGTTAACCATAAATCACTCGTTTTAAGTCCGTTTTTCAAGTTCTTTATATCCACGCGAAGGTAATGAAGAGTACTAGTATATTTTTAAACTTGAGACTTCACAGAAATTTTAAGGCCACTGTTTGGGTCAGTTAAAATTCGGACTGCATGAATATTTTCCGGAAAATTATAGTTTTTTTTTTTAAATCGTAACTTGGAAACCACGTATATTTTTCGTTATAACTCCGTTTTAGTCCGTTCAAAAGGCCACGTTCATAACTAAAAATCTATTTTCTAAATCTTTAATAAAACTTATAAAAATGACTAACTTTTCGGAAAAATTATAAATTTCGACAGCGTTCCGCGCTTATTTTAAACTTTACCATTTTTATCTACTCGTTTAACCACAACTTCACCACAAAAATCCCTTAATCTACTCATCACCAATCCTACTAGTAAAACACTTCATTTGATCATAACTAAAATAAATATTCATTGTGAGGCTAAAAATATATATACAAACTTAAATAAACATATATAAAATTTATGTAACCATTTCCTCCAAAAATCACAACTAGACTTTGATGATCCATTTTTCAAACTTATCATTTTTATAAACTTCTAACTAGTACATACTTGTTATAAAAATTAATAGGACACATATGGGTGATAACATTTGATAAACATGAATAAAAACTACAACTTGAGCAAATATGATCATATGGACTTCATGAAATGTATGAAAAATATATATGAAAAAGTAATAGATGAAGTTTTATGCTTACAAATTGTTTGATGAGGTTTAGTGAACCAAGGATTATCCTAAACACCCTAGGTTTTTATTTCAAAACCTAAACAAAGAGTGTATCTAGATTGTGTAGAACTTGATAAGAAAAATTTTGATGATCACTTCTTGATCTCCTATGGTTGGCCGGATTTTTGGGAGGAAGAAGAAGAGAGGAGATCTTGACTTTCACACTTGAATTATTGTTGTATGTGTAGGATTTGTGGAGTGTAAGAGTATATAAGTAAGGAAAATCTTGTAAAAATCTTGGTGCATCATGTATTTAATAATACATATCTTATATTTATTATTATTATGTAAAAGTATAAATGTAGTAGAAGTAAAGTTATTTGAGGATAGTAGTAACTTGTAGTATTGTTAAATAAGATTAGTAAGTTGTATACACATTTGAATATTTAAGGTAGCGTTAGATAAAATAAATTTTCACGGTTCAAGATAAAATATATTGAGGTCATAAAAGTTAAAAAAAATACATTTCTTGAAAGATTTGAGTGAATAATTATTTATCGGGTTGAATTTAAGAAAACCGTCGTAATTTATATAAATATAACAATTTATATACGAAATAGATTTAAAACACTGGGTAAACTAATAATAACATTTTTTTTTTTTTTAAATCTTAATATGAGTGTTACAATATATTGGAATAATTTTTGGAAGTATCGGGTCAAATGTTCAAAAATAATGTTTACGCGATAACGTTTATTTAATAAGAAAATAACGTTTAATGAAAAAGGCAAAACCATGCACGAATCGTTATGAAATGATAAATATGGAGTATGAGAAATGACCGGAATTTGAGAATTGTGACATCATACCTATTCATTCTGCTAGTGATGATGAAGTAATTGCTACAATATTAGATTTATCACAACCAAGAGGAGGGGTTACTATTAGAGATGTACAAGAAGAAGAACAACCAAGAGCTTCTCAACCAGCCATTGATCCTAAAGACAAAGGGAAAGGTATTCTGGTTGAAACAAAGAAAAAGAAACTCACTTTGGCTGAACTTAGAGCAATTGAAGTTGCTAGGAATGAAGCTGCAGCTAGAAAAGTTCAAGAAGAGTTAGATGCTAAAGATAGAAAAGAACAGGAAGCTCAAGAAGCTCTAAATAGAGAAGCAGCTCAAAAGGTGCAAGATGAATTAGATGTGAAACTCTGAACCTTTACGTCCCTACACCTATTAGATTTATGCCAAGAAGACCTAATTTAGCTAAGGACAGGAATGCTATGATGGCTTATCCGAAAAGTCAAGGGTATAAAGGATTACAGAAGTTTAATTATCTTGAGATGAAAAGATTATATGATGCTGCTAGGGAGGATTATAAGAAGAATGTTGCAGGCATCAAAGATTTTTGAGAAGAAGCTACCCGGACTGAAACCTGAAAGGAAGAAAAGTTTAAAGAGAAAAAGAAAAACTGAAGTTACAGATGTTCAGTTTTCAAAGAAAGAAAAGGTAGAATTAAGATCTGAGACTAGTGATGAATTGAAGAATTATCTCAGAGTGGTAGATTTTGATTATACAAAGGAAGATGATAACATGAAGATGAACAGATCAAATATCAGTGTTTTTAAAGTTGTAAAATCCAAGAATGAAGAATACATGATTTTTCATAAAGAAGATGAAAGCTTCAAAGTTTTCAAAAGGCTATGGGATTTACTGCATATTATAGATAGAGTAGACCTATTCTACTTATATCATGTTGTGAAGGCTTATTTTGAAAATAATCCATTGGAAGGGATTGGTTTGGTTTTACATGGTGATCTCATAACTATATGGGAAACTGATGAAGAGAGCACTGATGATATCTGGAAGAATCAAGAAAGCTGGGAAATAGTTTCTTTGGAGATTCTTTGAAGAATCGGAGTTCATGTTTTGGAGTGGAAAATGGAACAATGATACACATGTTTGCTGAAAGAAGATATCCTCTCACAGTTGAGCTCATGAGAAGAATGCTAGAGCATGGATTGGAAGTAGAAGAGGATAATGAAACTGCTTACATGGTTATCAACTTGTTTATAAACTGGACTACCATTGCTGAGGATGATCAATAACTGGTATGAATTTTATTTGAATAAATACTTTTTGATATATCAGTGCTTTTATTCAAAGTAATGCGATCGACAAGATACTTTCATCAAAGTACTGTTATTGAACTAAACCAGTTAAATAAATTTTAGAAGAAACCTTTTTGCTAAGTAATAAATATTTTGAACTAAAGGTTGAATAAATGGGTTTTGTGATGATAACATCAATAGGTTATCAATCCACCATGGTTACAAAAGGATTGACTAATCCATGAGCAAACGGCTCTGGTAAAGATATATCAAATCCGTTTTAGTTGACAACTTGCTAATAAGTTGGATGGTATTCAACTCACCATATCAGTATTGTGAAGAGTTGGCTAGCCCACAAGAAAATGGCTTGTGGTAAAGGCCGTGGAAAAACCATTATTGGTAATTAGTTCACCATTAGATAAAAGAACTAACTAGTCCGTATGGTACAACTTTTGGTAAAGACAAAACAAATCTGTTGATAGCCGGTGGTTTGCTAAAAATCATATGGTTATCAATGTACCATGGTCTTACACACCAAAACATTTGGCTACTCCAGAGATAATGGCTTTGGTAAAGAGTTCTAAATCCATTAATTTTTCAATGATTCACTTGAAAGTGATGAGAATAGTATGCAACTTAAACTGAATTAAATGTACAAATTGTCGTATGTTGCTTGTTGCTTTGAAAAGATGGAGCTTGCTGGATGCTGCTGTAAAGAGAACAATTCTAAGAGATACTTTGACAAGAACAGATGTTACAGAGATAAAAGCTTAAAGACTAAGAAACAATCCGTCTTTAAAAGATGAAGCTATTAAAGATATATTCACAAAGGAACTTGAAGTCAAGCAAGTAGAATTCAAGTTAGGGGAGGATTGTTGGGATATGAAAGTGCTGAAGATATCAAAGTACTGTAAGTTGCAAAGTACTGGAAGAAGTTAAAGACTCAAAGTACTGTTAAAGACAAAGTCAAAGTACTGCAATATGAAGTCAAAGTACTGCAAGAACAAAAGAACTGTTATATTCGTTTATGGAAAGAATTGTATTCTATGTTTAGATTACTTGTCATACAAAGTTATCAATTGTAAACCGACTAGGATATCCTTGAGCCTATAAAAGGACTCCTAGATTGGTATTAGAGATATGACTTACGATTTTAGAATTAGAGTTTTAGAGAAAAGTTCGATTATCTTAGAGTTGTATTAGAGTATCTGCATAATAAGCCGATTTAGAGTTTATAATAAAAGGTTATTCTTCTTAGCTTTGTTAAGTAAATTCCGCGTACTTAATAAAGATTACTCAGTGTTTCTTTGTTAATAACTTAGGATTTATCCGAGGTTATTAAACCTTAACAAGCTAGTTAAGTTAGTTTGATTAAAGTATATCGATCCAACACAAGCAACACAGGTTTGATCATTTTCAAATCTTTTCTGAGGCAAGCCTCTTACCAAACCATCTTTGACAATCTTGTTTATGGTTTTGAAATTAATATGACCAAGTCTTCTATGCCATAACATGGATTCATCCACTGTGGCCTTTGCAAGCAAGCAAGCATAATCATCTTTAGCAACAATGTTGTTCATATCAAAGCTATATAAGTTGCCTTTTCTAGGAATCTTAAGAAGAATCTGACTTTCATCAGGCATCTTGAAATCCTTAGAGAGAACAAAACACATATCTTCACTAAAAAGAACATTGTTTTTCTTATCACACATTTGTGACACACTAAAAATATTATACTTAAGCTCTTTTACATAGTACACAGGTTCAAAATCTAAGTTACCAGTTTTGATGACCCCTTTACCAGTAACTTTTCCATTAACTCCACCTCCAAAGCTGGCAAACTGTCCATCATAGTCTTCAAAATTTAAGAGATAGGACTTGTTGCCAGTCATGTGCCTTGAACATCCACTATCTATGCAGCCTTGATCTGATCTCTTTGTCTTTGGATGTTCCTGTACATATAAGAAAGAAGTTAGTATCCTTTGTAGACCCAAGCCATGATTGACTTGGATCTGCCTCGTGTATCAATATAGTTATATCTATCAAAGGTCATTGATACACCATTAGGATTGGTTGTTGTGTTAATTCCTTTAGGTTTCCATTCCTAACGTGCTGAGGCCTTCACAGCATTTCCCATGTTACCCTTGTTCTTGTTTACAACCCTTGCAGTTGGAACTTTTGACTGAGCAAAGGGTAACTGCTGGTTTAGTTTTTGGTACCCACTATTGGTTATATTGAACCCTTTTATTATTGAAAGACCTTTTCCTATTTGCAGATTTTACAAAAGTTTTTTTGGAATTTGCACTTGTAACACGTGTTTTAAGGTGAGCAGTGTTAACAGTTTTAGCAGTGGCGAATGTTTTAAGTCCACTTCTTAGTTGAACTGCTCTTGGGATCATGTTGCTGTGTGAATTAGGGTGTATTTTGTTTTGAAACCTGTTTGACTCCACCCTTTTATTCCAATAAACTTCCCTTCTCCCAACATGATAGTCACAACTAACATGTAAATGATTAAAGCTACCACAGATATGACATGCTTTATTGTTCATCACAAACTCACTACCTAGTTGTTGAGATTTTACATGATTCCAACTCCTCTGGTTACCCCTAGGAGTTGATGACATGTTTCTATACATCTCAGCATACCTTACAGTTGATCTAGGTTTGTTAACTTGTTTCCTAGGTTCCTCTGTAATAGTATTTACAACTTTTGGGATAGAAGCCTCTTCATTCTTTTTAACATTTTCATCTATAACAGATGAGTCACTTGCACTTTCAAAAAAATAATATTCATGCTTAAACTCTTCCCTACTTTTCACAAATTTGGGAGGACCATATTCAAGATTAATTTCCTGAAATTATTCTAGGCCTGTATGAGCTAAATCTATGCCAGGAGGTGATGGAACACCCCTTAGTGGTGGAGGAACAGTATTGTATCCCATACCAGACTTAACTTTACTAGTAATTTGAGCATTCCAAATTTTATCAATTGACTTAGACTGATAATAACAGGTGTCAACAGATAAATTGACATTCTCATTTATCTTTTTAAGTTTTTCAAACTCTTTTTTTAATTCCTCATTCACTGCTATCTTATGATCTAACTCTCTTCTAAGAACAATCATATCATCATTGTATTTTGACTCATTTCCTCTATAATACTCTAGTTGTTTCTCTAATACAGATATGCCTCTTCTAAGGTTTGACACAGTATAATTAGCAGCAAACAACTCTGTTCTTTGGTTTTCATAAGATTCATTAAGCCTTTCACATTCTCTAGAAGCCCTACATGTTTTAGAACAACTTTCAAAGTTTTGTACCTTAGAGTAAGAGAAAGCCATGAGAGCATGTTCTGTAGATACAAGAGCAGCATCTAAAGGTTGTTCCTCTTGTCCATTAGCCATGAAACTTCAATCATAGCTCACACCATCAATTGCCAGCATTGCCTTTGGTTCCTCCACAATTGGTTCTTTCTTTTGCTTGTACCAAGTAGACCTATTGTCCTGCTTCTTTGGTCTTCTGCATTCTCTAGCAAAATGCCCCAACTTGTGACAATTGAAACACTCTACTTTCTTTTTATCGAACCCTGCAGTTTCTCCACCATTGATGTGAATTGGCTTGCCAGTCTTCTTGTATAATTTCCTAGCCCTCATGCTAAGAAGAGCTATTTGCCACTTTATATCCATCTCTTCCAAGTCATCTTCGTCAATTTGCTCTATGTCTTCATGAGTTAATATAGAGCCACTAACTTGAGTGGAGATAAAAGCATAAAAGGTATGATCTCCAATACTAGAAACCGTCTTCTTTGAACCTGCAGTGGTAACACTAGCATTACCAGTGGAAACTGTAGAACCAGCAGTGGCAAAATCATCATCATTGTCATCTTCAGAATCATCACTGTCAACAGAGGTTGACAACAATGCTAAGCTGCTAGAGCTTGTACCAAGTTTCCCTGCCTTATTCAATCTTTGTTCAATAAATTTGAAGTTGTTGTAAAGATCATTTAGCTTCATAGTTTCAATCTCTGATTTATTTTCCCAGACTGTAACATTAGTATGAAACTCAGCAAGCAAAATTCTTAGAAACTTCAAATTGAGGTCTTCCTTTTCTACCTCAATTACAAACACAGTCAATTGTGTGACAATCTTTTGGAGTTTGGTGAAGATGTTGTCAAGTGAGTCATTGCTTAAAGTAGAGAAGTTTTCATAACTTTGCTTCAACAATGTCTTTTGAGTCTTCTTTGTAGCATCATTGCCACCAAAAACTGAGCAAATCTCTTCAAAAAGTTCTTTTGTTGTCTTGAATTTGCTGAAAGCAATGATCTGGTCTTTAGGAAGAGTCATTAGTAACAAACTTATGGCCTTCAGGTCATTCTTCTTCTTTGATCTTTCATCATTAGTCTCAGGTACAGAAACTGTTACAACATCTGTGTCACCAACTTTTTCAGTCTTCTTCTGAGACTTGAAGGAATCACCAGTTAAGATGATCTCCCATAGAGCATAGTCTTGTATGAGAAAGTATTGCTCAATCATTATCCTCCACATCTCAAACTCAATAAGTTTGAGCTTAGGAAGCCTTGGAGCAGAGTTGGACTGGTTTTCTATCTCTATTGATTTGAGTGAATTGGTTAAGCTTATTCCTTGGATCTTCTAAATCAAAGTATCAGAACCTTGCTCTGATACCACTTGATGGATCTAAACACACACCTTGTGTTAATGATACTTTGATTTATATTAATAAGTACGCGGAATATACTTAGTAATACTCAGAATATAGATTGTATGATGTATTGTAAGTGAGAACAATGTAACACAAAGCTTCAATATTGTTGAGAATAATACGAGTAATCTTGCTTATCACTAGGGTTACACCTTGAAGCATACGTACCAAGAACAATGACCTAGGATCTCCTTTTATAGCATAAGGAGTCCTTTACATAAATAGTATAATGCTAACTATATAGAATATACACAAGATCTTTTCTATACTTATCTATATACGACTACATAACAATTATCCTAATAGCAGTGGTAATAATATGTACTAGCACTGGTAATGTGTTTCCACTGCTAGTGCATTCTTCAGCAGTCTCTTCCACAAGCCTATCAGTCGTAACTGTTAGCTTTATTCCCAACAACTTGGATCAATGATGACTTTGATTTTTCTTTAGCTCTTGAATTTAGATGATTAGCAAATTTAAGTTAAAAAGAATAGTAGTTTTTTTATTAAAAATGTAAGAATTTTTATTTATTAAAAAATGTGTTATATCTTGATTAAGCTGAAAAGTATAATGTTCAAAAGTATTATATGGCAACATTTATGACTTGGCTTTGAATAGAATGAGATACCTTAGATGCAAAATTGAAATAAAAATAGGAATATATCATCCTCATAAGATAAAGATTGAAAGACTTTGTTTTTTTTGGAAAACCACCAAAAAAACAAATCTATTAAAAGTCTTGCTCAAACTAAAGCAAATGTGCAAACAACACAAAAGAAACTTGTCTAAAAAAAACAATGCAGAAAACAAACATTACTGGAATCATAAAACATTGAAGATGATATATTAATTACAAGCATATCACTCCTCAGGCTGGATTTTCACTTGAACGATCTTCTTTGCCTTTTTTGCTACATCATCATCTTCAGGATAATCATCCAATTCAATGTATGTGCGCTTCGTACTTCCAGAACTGCTCGTATGACCACCAGAAGCTTGCATGCCTGGATCACCAATGGAAGATTGATTTTTTAGCAGACTTTGGTGTTTCTTCAATATTAACAGTAATGTTGTCTCCAGTTCTGAATTTGTTGTTGTTGCCAGCATTCACTTCAAGAGTTTGGACCTCATCAACCACATCCTAATAAGATGTATTTAATTTGAATGAAGTCCTTCAACTGTGTTGTTCTTTGTTCTTCAGTTAAAGACTTATCTACAACTAGTTCAATTGCCTTCTTCTTGACTATTAGATCATTAGTAATCAAGAACTCAATCTCTTGTTCTGTATGTACATAGCTAAACTCTGGAGTCTTTTCTTTGAATATTGTGGGTGGAACAGTGGAAAGTGGATTTTCACCCATTTGATCAGTGGTTTCCATTCTGTCCAGCCTTTTAGCCTCCATGAAGTCTGCAATTTCTAGTTTACCTAGATTTTTCTTGTTTGCAACTTCTTCTTCAGTGAGTTTTCTAGCAACTTCTTTATCATGAGAAATTTGAGCTCGTTCTCTATTTAAAACTTTCCTTCTTGATTGCTCCTCACTTTGCACAACTGCTTTACCTTTCTCCTTCTTTTTCTTATCAAATTCTTCATCTGCAGTGGTAATATCTTGTCCAGCAGTGGGAACTGGTTGCTCTGCAGTGGGAATTGTATCAGTGGTTGTAGCAGTGGAAGTTTCTTGCTCTGGTTGTTGTTGAGGAATTTCTACTTAAGTATCAACTTCCTCAGTAACTCCAAAAGTAAAATCACCTTCATCTCCAAAGTCAATTTTCCTCCCCTTGGTTTCAGCATCTATTTTCCTCCCCTGTTTGGGAGAATTCCCAAAATCTCCACTGAAGCCCTCTGAGTCACCATCACGAGGTGAGGAAGGAGATGATATGACTATCTTTGCAGGTTTCCTTTTCTATTTCAATCCCTGTAACTCTTTCTTCAAAGTCTGAATCTCTGC
Source organism: Chrysanthemum makinoi (assembly GCA_910596185.1). NCBI lineage: Eukaryota > Viridiplantae > Streptophyta > Magnoliopsida > Asterales > Asteraceae > Chrysanthemum > Chrysanthemum makinoi. The sequence goes on from OU343225.1 coordinate 54,472,351, forward strand.
TTTCAATTGTGTAACATCCTTGGCATGTTGCTCCTTTACTTGTGCCAAGTCTTTCTCCAGAGATTCAACCTGCTTAGTTAACCTGGTACATAGTTCCATCAATTCCATAGGTTGCCCACTGCCGTCATCACTTCCAACTATGTGACCTGTTGGGAGAGGTGAATCATAGGGCATTGGCTCAAAATCACTCCTAGTTGGACTAGGTGGAAGCCTGGAACCACCACTGCTTGTTCCTAAACCAAGAGGATCAGGGACATGCTGTGTTGTGATGAGAGGAGTTGGCTGTTTTTGCCTCCTCTCATAAGTGTGAGTAACTGGTGGAGTGTAGTTTATGTTTGGAACTGTGATTGTAAGTGTGTTTTGGGATACAACTGGGATTGTTGCATCTTCACCCTGTACCTGTGAAATCTTTGCAAGCATTTGAGGAAAAAGTGGTTTAACAACCCTATTGCCATCCTTATTCATGTTTTGAAAAATATTGGGCTTAAGGCAACGGATTTTATAAACTCTTGTATGGGGTTTCAGTTGAAATTCATTTAACACTGCTTGCACAAACCTTGGATACATCAAAAATTTTGTTGAACTCTTTACATTGCATTGCATACTTGTAAAAATATATTTAGACCAATTAAAAATCCTATCAGTGGCTAGACAACCAAAGGGTAAGCCATTGTTGAACTGAATTGTTCATAAGAAGTTTTCTTAGGACTTAGGCAATGTAAAAGAGTATGTATTAAAAATCTCCAATGAGGACAGAAACCACTCTTTTTGAAAGTAGACTTTTTGTCAGTGGTATCATACCCCATGGATGAAAGATGTTCATGAATTTCTGGCATGGGTAATGTGATGATACCGTTGAGATCATCCAGTTGGAGAATTCTCCTCAAGGATTACTCAATAACATCAATAGATAACCCATCCACTATGGCTCTAAGAGCATCCACAGTTTCATGTGTGTCTCCATCTTTAATAGTGATGGACGTAACAGAGGTCCAAAACTGTTTGATTTGAGAGACATAGATTGTGGGATTGAGAAGTAAAGCATACCTCACATGAGTAGTGTTTAGAAAATCCACAATCTGATGAAAAACAGGGCCACTCTTGTCGTTTGACTTTTCCAAATAGGCCACTTGGTTGTGCTCATCTGCAAAGGTGATTGGTGCCATAGTATCTTTTGATGAAAAATATGTTGTGTTAGTATGAATTGAATAACGAACTCGCCAATTTGTTACTCTCAACGGCCAGTAAAAAATTTGTTACTGACACACAGTTGTAACGGCTAGTTCATCAGTGGTAAGAATAACATTGGCAGTGGTAATTTTTCACAAAAAATTGCAAGAGCAGTGGTAAGTAAAACATATAAAAATTTGACTGCTCTTATTATAGTTTTTAGCAAACTACCAGCTATCAACGGATTTGATATGTCTTTACCATTAGCCGTTTGCTATGGACTAGCCAACTCTTAAACATATAGAATATGGTGAGTTGATAACCATATAGTTTTTGGTAAACTATCAACCATACACGGATATGTTAAGTCTTTACCAGTAGCCGTTTGCTCTGGACTAGTTGATTCTTATGTGGATTAGACATGGTGAATCAATAACCATTTGTTATGTGTCTCAGTTACACACCTTTTATGATCAACTCCCAGCCAAGATTGGTTATATACCTACAAGTGTTAGTATAATACAAAGAAAATGCATAACCAACTTGTTTTAACCAAATTTACTGTTAACCAAGCGATTATCTAAAAATATCTTCCCAAAGTCAACCCGATAATATCTATATTTACCTTCAACCTACCAAAATAGGGAAAAATAAATATATCCTTTAATGAACTCTTTTGACCGACTTTGCCTATAAAAAAATAGGCTCGGATCTTCATAATCAAAAAACATTCTAACTTGCACAAGAACCCTAAAAATCACCATGAGTCATTCACACCCTATCAATCTCTCATCTGATAGCTCCTTCTCTGATAGTGATTGGGATGAATTTGTTTTGAACAATCCAAGTAGAGTGGAGAAAGAGGAGTTCGAAGAGGTTGCTTCTAGAAGGAGAACTCATTCAGGATCTTTAGTAAAGACAAACCCTGCAGTTGCTGGTCCTTCATCCTACCAACCAATGCCTCAGAATGCTATCAAGGAAGACAGCTCAGACATAAGCTCCTATGTGTCTTGATAAGGTTTTAAAAGGTACCTTTTTGAGGGGTCGTTTAAGCCCTTATTTGATCAATTTTGTATCCGTTATTGCTTAATATTGTTCCTTTTCAATTTTTAGGTCTCTTGAAGGCAAATTGCTGTAATGGCACTTATTTGGACGAAAAGGCGCGAATATACGAAGAAAATGGCCAAAGTCAGAATCGAGACACTCAAAGCTGCGGAAAACATAAGGTGACGGCGTCAGGTGTTAAATTGCGAGACGCCGTCGGAGGATTTTGTGACGGCTCAGAAGCAAAAACTCATATTTTCAAGTGACGACGTCAGGTTATAAAAGAGTAGACCGTACTCGACGGCTAGATGCAATCCGGCGGCGTCAAGCTAAAGGGACGTCGTCACAAGTATAAGGTGACGCCGTCGCAAGTCTAACGTGGCCAAGACGAAACCCTAATGACGGCGACACGCGGCGTCACAAAACATAAGGTGACGCCGTCGCAAGTGTAATCTTATATATAGAATCCGAATTTTTCAGTTTTTGGTGTGTAGTCTTTTGGAGTAAAAACCTAAACCGAACCAAGGCTGTCTTGTACAGTATTTTAGGGTTCTAAACCCTATCTTACATCAAGATAAGTGTTTACTTCATCAATACAATTATGTCTTTGATTATTTGTGTGTATGCTTGCATGTTCTCCATGTCCGGCTAATTTACTTGTGTGTTTCCTAAGGGAATATGAAACTTAATTATTGGATATTGATTGGTTGTCTCTTATCTTAGTTGATCAATGATCTAGTAATGCGATAGGTCATTCGTTGTGTACTTAATGCTTGATTAAATCTTTGTGAACCTTAGAATATGACTCCTTGAGTAGTTGTAAGCTAAACCATCCAAAGAGTGCCTTAGAGTAAGAGTTTATCATCCCTAGTGGGTTTTGTAGACGAGACCCTTTGGTAAGTTCAAAGAGTTAGGGAGAAACGCATACCCTACAACCTTAGACACACAACGCAACTAGGAATAAGGACGTGACAATTCAACCACCAATAGGAGATAATTAAGGAGTAGTAAAACCTAAGTAAACACATCTTTAAACTATCATACGAGCACACAATAATTAGACATAGACTACATACACCTTAGATTAGATAATTAGATAAGTAGAGTAATAGGTAGCAATACCAACCCCCCAAATCCAATACCCCGAGATTCGTACCTTTCAATTTCCTAAAAAAAATATAAAAAGATAAAAAATAATCTTCCTCAACCCCAGCCTTAGCGTAGTAACTTCTTACTAGTATTCCTATTCCCCTAGAGAACGATATCAATACCCGTGGCTTACCCTAATACTACACTACATCGATTAGGTTCACTGCCTAGGGTGTTGAAAAACTTGCTCGACGAAAAGGAAGTTCCTTTGACCCCGAACGACGCTTGTTGCGTTATCAAGTTTTTTGGCATTGCGGGAATAGAATAGCTAGTTAGTAGTCCACCTCGTTTAGGTTTCTTTGCTTGATTCCTATCAAGTAAACTTTTTCTCATTTTTTAGCTTTCTCGTAGTCTATCCCCCTTCTTCGTGACCTTTGTTCGTAATCCCATCACTTTTCATCATGGAAGGTGATGACCAACCACCACTCATAAACCCACCACCAAATGACCCGCCAAGAGCCCGTACTCTTGGTGAATACTCGAGACCAAGCCACTTAGGCTAAAGGAACACCATTGAGCTTCCCGACCAAGCCCAAACTACGGCCCTGCGATCCGACACCATCCGGTTGGTGCAAAACGGATGTGCATTCCATGGACATCGTTCCGAAGATCAAATCAAGATCTTAGGGATTTCTTAAAATTGTCGATTCCATCGACCTCGATGCTACTACTCGAGACCACGCTACCGCGTCTCTTCCAATTCTCTCTACGGGACCAAGCTAGTAATTGGCTTGAGCGACTTCCCACCGGCTCCATCTCAAGTTGGGATGATCATACTTCTCGCTTCCTTGCTCAATTTTTCCCACCGGGGAGAACCGCTAAGCTTAGGAATGACATCTTGATGTTCCAACAACGTCAAGGTGAATCTCTCTACGAAGCATGGACCTGATTCAAGGACTTACTTCATAAAGTCCCTCATCACGGCATTGATCTTTGGCTCCAAGTCCAAGTCTTTTATGATCATGTCAACTTCCACACCAAGCGATCCATTGACCAAGCAGCCGGTGGAAAACTTAGTGATCTCACCGCGGAAGAATCATGGGGTATAATAGAGGACCTTGCCCTCTATGACAACGAAATTTGGGATGACCCCCGTGAGCTCCCCAAAACCGTTAAGGCAATCTCCTTGCCTCCCATTGACTGACAACCTTCCGACAGTAGGATGATCGAACTTGAAGATCAAGTAAAATTCCTAATGAGTTCCTACGAAAATCCAAAGTCTTCACACCATGTGAACAAAGTTTCTTCCTCGTGTGAGCCGTTTTGTGATCCTCATAACACGCGCACTAACACCCGGTCCCCCAAAAACATGCTTTCGTTGACTACGCATCTTCGCGTACTAATGGAATGGGAGGAAGATTCCCTACAATACCCGGACCTAGGATTTTCGATGAAACCTGAGAGGCGTGGAAAGGCAAGCCCGACTTCTACTGGGGACAAACCAAAGAATTCACTTCCAATGATTTTTCATGGCCCCCACCTAACGGTCCTAACCAACAAAACATCGAAGGGATGTTGCAAAACCTAGTTGCATCCCAAGAAGCCCAAATGACTAAGCTCTCGGACCGCTTTAACCAACAACAAGCCGAAATGGATAGGAAGATAGACAACCTTTTGAAAGCCATAATCAATAGTGATAGGAAGGTTAGTGCTATCTCAACTCTCGAGCCTTCCGGTTTAGAGATTAAGGACCCAAGTAAGCTAGCTAAGCACGTTCAATTCGTCAATACCATCACCTTAGTGAAACCTAATAGAACAAATGACGAAGAGGACCATACACTTGAGGATAATGAAACGACCGAAGAAGTAGATGAAGTAGACAATGACTATTTCAACAAGTTTCCTACGAAAGAAGAACTATCTCGCCACCCTCACTTAGTGCGTGACCTCCGTCACATGTATGTTAGGAGAAGCCCTAGAATCAAGTTTGGGAACCCTTGGAATCTTAACATACCATGTTGCATAGGACACCTTTTTGTGGAAAATTCCTACATTGATCGCAATTCCCCAATCAACATAATGACTAGAACCTACTACAATTGGGTAATGAAGAAGCCTATTCCAACTAGGCAAGACCCCGATGATTCTAGTGCTAGTTGCAATTTTCTTGGTAGAGTTAAGGGATTGCCCGTTTATGTAGGTAGTTTCACGTTTACTACGAACTTCATAATTGTGAATGATATTAGCACGGCCATAGACCCTAGCTTGTCCCACGTTATTCTAGGAAAACCTTTCATAGAAAGCACCGGGATGACCTATGATCCCTCGTTAGGAGTAGTGCGATTCAAGGATGAGACCGATGACATAGCTTACTAAATGCCGTTTAAGATTGAGAAGTTTTCATCACTCTCTAATGATGAAAAGGAACTTAAACTGTCGGCCTATTATAGGAATGATGAGGATAAGGAAAAAGGAGTAGATTATGTTATGGCTAAGATTTTCGGATTCTATAAGGATTGCTTGAACTTAGGACCAAAATAGAGGACAGAGTGGGGAGAGGACGAACTTTTAGAGAGGTGCATCATAGGGCACTTCTACAACATAGAATCCCCCATTAGAGACCGTCAAGGTGACGGTAATGAAGTCACGTAGGAGCACGACTACAAGTCTAGCTACAAGACTCTTAAATAAAGAAAAGCGCTTCGTGGGAGGCAACCCATGCTTAATTTTTTGCTTGTTAGTGTCGTATATCTTTTATTGATTGTTTATTCTCATGTTTAAATTTGTAAAAATGCTTTATTTTGTTTTTAACCTCGTCTTAATTGCATATAAAGGTATTTTACATAAGGGATAAGTGTAGGGAGGATTACACACGTTTTCAAAAGAAACGTAAACATGAGAATAACAATTAACTAAAAGATATATTTGTGTGTTTGTTCGAGTCAAATGCTTGTATCGAGTCATAATGAGTGCTTTGCAGAAATTTTTCCAAATTCTAAAGATGTAAATTTTCCAGAATTTTTTTCGAAAATCGCACCGCTTTTTGTTAGGATAACTGACGGCGTCGGGATAACGGCGACGGGAAGGAGTAAAACAACGATTACTTTTTTCTCGTTTCTCGAGCTACTTATAAATTTTTGGAATTTTCCGGTCTTAATTTTCCGAAATTCTGTAAACATCCATTCCACAAGCATTATATCCTAGTTTAAATCGAGTCTTATATATATTATTACCGCCGATTTTACGCGAAGGTTTCGTTTGTTTTCTTCAAGTGTGCAGGTTTAATTTATCAAGAAGAAGTTACAAAAGATTGGAAGGAGCTTTTCACGCACAAATTCTTCTTGGAAAGGATTTAACCACCACTTCACACGGATCCTACCGAGCTAATCAGGGGAGTACTAGTTTCTTTCATTTTTAATTACCTTTCATTATCATAACTTTGATACTTTCGGGGAACATTGGGGACAATTTTCAGTTTAAGTGTAGGGAGGGAAAATAAAACGGGAACTTTGAAACTATGCTTATCCTTGATTATTTGCTTTGTCCAAGTGTATTTGTGTAATAAACCATGAGAAAATGTCGGTTAGGGTAATTTTGGCACCAAATTTAAAATTTTTCATGACATATAGGAGTAGGCCATTAGTTTTAACAAAAGCGTCTCATGGATAGGAAGTTACATGACTAGCACAAAAACCCTTTACCACCTAAATTCCACCCAAAATCTGAGGATCGCCCTTAGATTAGTAGGAATTGAAGCATTCATCTTCAATGCTTAGAGTGTGAACCGGTAGTATATTAGATTCTAGAACTTGTTTTGTGATGCATTCTGAGATCGCTAGTAAGACTGCACTTGTGTAGTTAGGAATAACTAAATGATAAGAGGCACTAGGATAACCCTTGTTTGATACCCGTAATATAATTACTTCTTCCACATCGGTTGAGTAATTCCCCCACACCCTTTGCATTGTACTCATCTTTAGTACACGATACCCCTAGTTAACCCCTCAGAGCCTATCCTTTTCGCGGTTCTCGTGATGTTTCGGTTTTCCGGAATATCAATGAAGAGCATTGTTTACACCTCACCCCCAAATATACACCCAAATCGCCTTAGCCTACCTTGTATGCACTCTCTTTTAGTGCATTATTGTTATCACCCTAAACCCTTAGTTCAATTATCTAGTTGCTTGCATGAGTTGCTAAGTCGAGTCATATCCTTTGTACACAGTTTTGGGATGATTGGGATTCATGGGAAAAGTTAAAGTTTATGAAATGACGGGAAGGGAACGTTAAATTCAAATTCCCTTTGTTTGCGTAAATAATGTACCCCAAGTGTTTTGATCTTTTCAATTCGGGTCAAATTAGTGTTAGAGTAATGAAAACTCAAGTGTAGGGATGTGCATATAAATCCCTATCATTTTGATGTTACCGTAGAGGATAGTAGAGTAAAAGTGTATGAAAAAAAAAAACGGGCTACCATCCTACATCTATCCTTTAAATTTATGTTTGTTTATTTCAGTTAGCTAGAGTTTAGAGTGTCGAGTCTTGGCTTAGCAACGCCATTCTTCGTATGCTTGTAACATAGAGATTTTTGACTTGCCACCACTAAAAAAAGCCTATCCCACCAAACCCTTGTTTCCCTACCGTAAGCCTAACGTTACAACCCTTTAAAGACCTCTTTGATAGTCTTTCCTAGGTGCTTACGCCAAAGCGATGGAGGTTTGATCTATTCTCAAGCCTATGGTAATCTATGTACTAAGACCGGTTAATGAGTGTTTATCTTCCATTTCCAATTTGTTATATTTCATATACACCCGAGAGAGATGTGAGTATCCAAACACCCCATGTGAGGTGCTAGTATGTAATTTCCGTGCTTGTTATGACTTTTGCGGGGCTTATATGTCTTGTGGACCGTTTTAAACCAATGCTTCATGACCCCTAACTTATAAATTAATTGGCTAAAAGCACATTTGCTTGAGGACAAGCAAATACCAAGTGTAGGGATATTTGATAAGGTTTTAAAAGGTACCTTTTTGAGGGGTCGTTTAAGCCCTTATTTGATCAATTTTGTATCCGTTATTGCTTAATATCGTTCCTTTTCACTTTTTAGGTCTTTTGAAGGCAAATTGCTGTAATGGCACTTATTTGGACGAAAAGGCGCGAATATACGAAGAAAATGGCCAAAGTCATAATCGAGACACTCAAAGTTGCTGAAAACATAAGGTGACGGCGTCAGGTGTTAAATTGCGGCCGTCGGGAGGATTTTGTGGCGACTCGAAGCAAAACTCATATTTTCAAGTGACGACGTCAGGTTATAAAAGAGTAGACGTCGTAACTCAGGCGGCCTAGATGCAATCCAGGCGGTCGAAGCTAAAGAGGACGGCGTCACAAGTATAAGGTGACGCCGTCGCAATTCTAACGTGGCCAAGCGAAACCCTAATGGCGACACGGCGTCACAAAACATAAGGTGACGCCGCCGCAAGTGTAATCTTATATATAGAATCCGAATTTTTTAGTTTTTGGTGTGTAGTCTTTTGGAGTAAAAACCTAAACCAAACCAAGGCTGTCTTGTACAGTATTTTAGGGTTCTAAACCCTATCTTACATCAAGATAAGTGTTTACTTCATCAATACAATTATGTCTTTGATTATTTGTGTGTATGCTTGCATGTTCTCCATGTCCGGCTAATTTACTTGTGTGTTTGCTTAGGGAATATGAAACTTAATTATTGGATATTGATTGGTTGTCTCTTATCTTAGTTGATCAATGATCTAGTAATGCGATAGGTCATTCGTTGTGTACTTAATGCTTGATTAAATCTTTGTGAACCTTAGAATATGACTCCTTGAGTAGTTGTAAGCTAAACCATCCAAAGAGTGCCTTAGAGTAAGAGTTTATCATCCCTAGTAGGTTTTGTAGTCGAGACCCTTTGGTAAGTTCAAAGAGTTAGGGAGAAATGCATACCCTAAAACCTTAGACACACAACGCAACTAGGAATAAGGACGTGACAATTCAACCACCAATAGGAGATAATTAAGGAGTAGTAAAACCTAAGTAAACACATCTTTAAACTATCATACGAGCACACAATAATTAGACATAGACTACATACACCTTAGATTAGATAATTAGATAAGTAGATTAATAGGTAGCAATACCAACCCCCCAAATCCAATACTCCGAGATTCGTATCTTTCAATTTCCTAAAAAAATATAAAAAGATAAAAAATAATCTTCCTCAACCCCAACCTTAGCGTAGTAACTTCTTACTAGCATTCCTATTCCCCTAGAGAACGATATCAATACCCTTGGCTTACCCTAATACTACACTACATCGATTAGGTTCACTGCCTAGGGTGTTGAAAAACTTGCTCGACGAAAAGGAAGTTCCTTTGACCCCGAACGACGCGTGTAGTGTTATCATGTCTCTTTATGAAGATACAGATGATGAAAACATCTGCAAGAGTCCTTATTGTTCCTCCCCTTGCTACAGTGCTTCCACCAGAAAAGCTGCAAGCACTACCTTCTCAAGCATTATTGACAGCTCCACCACCAGAGGGACCATCTTCTTCCAAGAAGTCAACTAAGAAGACTGCCAAGTCTGCACCTGTTGCCAATCTTGCACCTTCTCTTAAGTTCTACTCCAGCTCATCAGATGATGATGATGATGTCTTAGGTTCTCATTTATGTAACACAAGCATCAATATGAAGAAATGAGCTAAGAAAGATCGGATGAACACTACACACACTTATGCGTATAAAATGAAAGAAAGATTAAGCATATAATAAATGTGAAAGTAAACAACCAACCTTCAAATGAAGGTTTACAATCCTATTTATAGGAGAGGGAGCTAGAGCAACACTCCTAGTCCCTTCCTTTCCTTATTAGGCTTGGGCCAAGCCTTATGGGCCTTCTACATAAGCCTTAGCATAATAACAAACATAAAGGCCTAATTAAGCTAACTATTACATATTAATTACTAACACTTGTAATCTAGTTTAGGAGTGATTCCAACAATCTCCCCCAAAGTGTTGGTGATTAATGATATGAGTGATAACGTTATAGGTGCTGATGTAATAGTAGCTTTGACGTCTTCTGACATTCTTCATTCTTGTGAGAAGAAGTGTCTTGATTCCAACAATCTCCCCAGTGTAGGGATCTTGTTTGCTTTGAAGTTTTTTAGCTTTGACGTCATCATTTTCTTTGTTCTTTGTGATGGAAGTGATAGTATGTTGTGGTTATCTGCATGGGTGCGCCGTTGCTCCAGTGTCTCCACGTCTTTCTCCAACATGCTCACACGCTCTTTGATGTTGGATTTCAGTACTGATGTAATTCTCTTAGTCTTTAAACTTTGTAGATTTTTGGACTTTGACAAAGAATCATTCTGACTTTGTGTTGCCTTTTGAGAGAACTTCAATTAGTGTTATTGTTGGTATGAGCATGAGGAGAATATGCACGATCTTTTCCACCCGCAAGCGTCCATAAGAAGAAAACATAAAACATGGGTTAGAAATAATCCAGCGCTTACAAGTTTGAACTTCGAGAGTGTTAACAGCATAGTGTAAAAACACAACTCTAATTCTCACAAAGGTTGTTCCTGAACTGGAGTCCCACAAGTGAGATAACGTGATGTACCGAAGTACACCTACAGTTCAGATGAGTCTCTGAGGTACACCGAAGCATCACCCCATGACTGTAGACCGTTTGGGACACACTAAGCGTAACCCACAAGGAGTTACCGAAGTGACCTGCTGTCAGGGCTGTTTGATGTTGAACCTGGCAAGATTTTCCATTCAATCACTGAGGATCACATGTGTGAACCTCTCATAAATGTTCTTGACAGATTGCTAAGATCTGTGTAGGACTCGATAATGTATCACTTGCGTCCTTATTGTTGAACGACAAGTGATGAAATGTCAAGTGTACCTAAGAGATCTTTTAATGAATCTCGTGGCTCTAGACTCAATAGTGCGCTTTGGTTTTCCTGAGCGGAGACTAGGGAGAGTTTCTCCTTCTTCAATACCAGCAATCTCTAAAAGAAAGCCGATAGTTTACGTAGGGTTCCCTGTGAGAATGAAACAAGCTTCTGTTGAAAGAAACTTGAGTGGCTAAGAAGGTTTAGTGCATGCGTCACTAGGTCCATGACGACTTTAATCTTCAATACCAGTGTCATCAAGTGACAACCAGTAGCATATGAATTGAACCCGGTGTCTACCCTAAGTTGAATATTCTGGAGGGTTATTTCTTTTCACCCTTTTCTTTACTTTTCTTTTTAACTCTTCAACTCCTTTCTCCGATTCTCATTTTCTCCTCTTTTTTTTATAATCATACCTAAGGACTTCTAATTCTAATTATTGGTGGTGTCCTTGGGTAGATCCCTCCGGCTCTGGCGGATCATAGGACGGTTATTCCTAACCTTAGTCACCTTATACTTCCGTGACTAACCTATGTTGCCATAAAACCATTATCTTGAAAACCTCTCAAAGTGGTTATGAGTAAAAGCATTTTGTACCACTGTGAGAGTTTAGAATTTTGCAGAAATACTTCCCCTCCACACGTGCTTAAGTATTTTGACAGAAATGTGCACTGTGAGACAAGAGCGCGCACTTTTGAATTGATCAACTCAAGATAGACAATCCCCCGCGAGACACGGTTACGTTGCATAGTTAAAGAGTTACATTGTCAGCTTTTAAGTGACAACTAGTTCTAATAACTACCTTGAAGGTGTGGAAAAACCTCGAAAGGTTGTCAAACCCGTCAAAGTTCATGTCTACCAAGAGTTTCTCGAATGGTACATTCTACTCGGACAAGTCCTTTGCGAGACAGGTTTACATCACTAGCGAACTAGCTTGAAATTATTACCCGTCCCGGATAAGTCTTTTCGATTTACTAACATTTAAGATCTTGTCAATTCATTGGTTAAGTCTTTTTAGCACGATGATTCATTGGCAATTCACAACATATTTCTTATCACACAATTTTCTCCCCCTCAAAAATGGCATATAAATATGTTATTTGATGAAATGTTGATATCAAATATGACCATTTTTTGTTTTGTGGGAAGATTTCCACAAAGAATGTTTTTGTTGAACAAAGTGTTTTAGCAAATACTCCCCCTCAACAAGTGATATAAACTTTTGAGGTTTTTGAAAAAACATAAGGGGAAGTACTTGTTCTTTTGAGCAAAACTTTGAAACTGAAAGTTTTGATAGTTTTACTCAAAAGTAAGAAGCTTTTGCTCCTTTTATAGGATTGTGGCACTGAAGCGTACCACAGGGTCCTTTCATTACAAGTACGGGTTGTACATTGTTATGTGTGCACAAGCCATAGTCATATATAAATCACACATCCAGATTATAAGATAAGAGAAAACAGATCAAGGGGTAGCAGGAGATTCAGATAATCCAGCAATAACTCCGGGAATGCGTTCTGGACGTTGATAGCCAGTGAGAGATATGCTTGGATGACCACCAACGAAACTCTCCAATGTTCTGAACAGATCCCTTCTGAACAACCTTTCATCAATCCGTGTGATGATCTTCCTAACATCCCTTCTCTCCCTTGAATTCCATCGCTTCGGTGACCCGATGCCATCATGAATCTCTTTCAATATGTATGCTAGCCCGTCCCTAACTTTCTTCAACGTGTGATCCCCAAACTTGTTAAGCTCTTTACATGCCATGAAACAGTTGTGGTGTAGTTCACTTCTGTAGACTACCCCAAAAGGTTTCTTGATAAGGGTATATTGAGGAAGTAGGTTGATGTCGGGAAGGTCTAGTTGAGGATTTGTGAGATTGACCCATTTTTTATAAGATTCGACAGCAAGCTGAATGTCCTCTACACGTTCTTGGATCACAATGCTTCTGATGAAGAATAATAATGACTTGATGTACTCGCATTGGATGGTTGTGGAGAAATGTTGCATTCGTCCTTGCACCTTAGCGAGATACATATCTTCAATGTCATTTAGTGACAGTCTCGGAAAATCCGCTTCATAGAAGTCATAATCCTCTTCGTCTTGTCGTTTGACCACAATGTTCTTGAGGAATGTGTAGTCCCACTTCGACGACAGGGTAACATGCTTAATTGCAATGATCCGTTTTTCACTAAACACTTCCTTTTTAGACTTAAGAACTTGGCAGCTTCTGTAAAAGATTCTTCGGCGTTCAGGCCAATGATGAATCCCATACATTGCATCAAGGTCATACTTTTCCACTTTTTCAGCAAACATATGTGTGGCTTCTTCCTCGATGGCTGGATTGTGAGAGTAGATTGCTACTGGGAAAGGAAATATGAGTGACGTAGCGTACTTTCTTGTCACATCACTACCGTGTAGAAGAAACTCAAAGTCATTGTTGAAGAAGTAACGGTATGGAATTTGAGGTTGATTTGGTCAGCCAATTGTTGGTAGAGGTTTGGTCCAATCAGTGTAGTAGGGAGCCTTGTCTTGTCTTGTGAAGTGGATGTTAACTTCGGGATTGAGCCAATCGATATTGTTCGACATGGCTCGTGCAATGTTGTCGAGATGGTATTCGACTTCAATTGCACTTTCTGAGCTGTCTTTAAGTTGTTGGAAGGCATCATTCTTTATTCTCCTTAGCTTAGCCTTTGTCATCTTCTTCACTTTAAACTGTTCTTGAATCAGCTTCACATGCTCCATAGTACGGCCATCTACCATTTATTGACCTTCTGGTAATGAGGGAGTAGCATCAACAAGTCTTGAAAACCAGTCGTATTCTTCAGTTGTATCGTCATCTAGCCATTAGACAACATTGTTCTTAGTCTTCTTCTTCTTTGGCTTTGATGAGGACTCTGGTTTCATTGTTGTGGCGGGAGAGGTGAGTTGTTGTTGGGGCTCTGGGATTTCTTCATCGTCACCACCAGTGTATTCGAAATAATCACCGGTTTTCTCTGTTGATGGTGGTAACTCAGAGTCCTGAGGTTTCTCTGTAGCAGCAGAATGCGGAGGAGATCTTCTTTCGGTGGTCCTTGGGTGTGGTGGAGGCATAGAGGATGAGTCATCAGACTTCTTCTTGCGTTTGGTCTCTGTATCCTTATCCTTATCATCATCGTCTCTTGGACGCTTTAGCCTTTCAGCTGCTGCTTTGCATGACGTTTTAAGTTGGTATTCCAGCAGTGCGTCAAATAGTTTACCTTCGTCAGAAGTAAACGTTGCAGATCATTTTGACATTTGTAGTACCAGCTTGGAAACCATTTCTGCATTGGAGAAAGTTGTAGGCTCAGTTGGGTTGATTGTTACTATTAAAGGCGTTGATCTTATCGTCTGCTTGACCAACTGCATGAGATTCGGATAGAGTTGTCTGGTGAACATCTCTCTTGTCACACCTGGAACAGTGTTGAGAAGGAACTTATGAGTATATTCCTTAATCGTCTTGTTCATTTCACCCTGTACATCTCGATTGAGAAACTTCTGGATCTGTTCCCTTTCTCTCAGCATCTCGTTTATCCTGTTTTGAAGAAGGTTAACTCTGTCATCGAGTTGATTTATTTTCTTGTTGACTACGTTTTTCTTCCTTACTTGCTTGACGGCTTTAACAATCTTTGTCTTTGCTCGGGATGCCCAAGTGTCGGTTGGCTTCTTAATGGATCTGGATGCAGATCTGGTTGTAGCTTTAGATGGTGGAGGAGATGATGATGATGAGTCTGATGATGATGATTCATGAGGAGGTTCGGGGTCCTTTGGTGGTGCAGAAGTTTGTTCTTTGCTATGTTCCTTGCTGTGTTCGAGACTATCTAAAAGATAGTTATCAACTTCCTCCTCAGCCTTTTTCTTTTCTGCAGCCTCTTCATCTGCTTAAGCTTGAGCCTCTTTTGCTGCTTTTTCTTTGGCTGCAGCTTCAGCATCTTCTTCAGAAACTTTCTCAGACTTCTTCTTCATCTCTGGTTGCTCAAAATCAAAAATTATCTCATCCTCAAGTTGCTTCTGTTCTGATTCGTGGATGGTGGCACCAGTTCCCTTACCGAGTTGATTAACCGTATCAGAAACTGGTGTGGTTTGAGTTCCACCACTTGACCCTCCAGGGCCACGAGTTTGTTGCAGTTCGAATTCCTTAGCAACGTGTTGGAGTCTGAGATTCTTCAGCTTTTTCCTGTAGTCTCTGTCTTCATCCAGTGGCTCTTCATCTAAGCTCTTTTCTTCTTCTGGCTCAGCAACTGGATTTTTACCTTTATCAGCTTTTGGATTGGGAGATTTTTCAACTCTCAAAGTATCATCGACTGGTGTTTCAGAGTAGACAATCTCTTCGTCCATTTCCGTTTCCTCTGAGCTTTCATCCATTAGTTTTGGTTCTGGTTTGGGAATAGGGATGGCTTCAGTAAGAGGAACTCTCTTCTTGAGTGTGTGAGTTCTCTTTGGGTACCTTCTCGTACTCTTAGTGCTTGCTATACTTCCGATGCCTCTTTTGGTCTTCCTAACAGGTGTCCCAGAAGACTTTTCATCAATAAATCCTACTTTGCCCAATTCAACTGCTTCCAGATAGCGTTTGTAAGATTGAAGTCCCTTGATGTCAGCAGTGAGAAGGCAATCTGATAATACCGCACTTTGTTTCTTTGTTGTTGAGTCCTTAAATCTGACAACATTGAGTGTGGGCTCAAACAACACGGAGTGATGGTTGGGGTCATCAAGTCTCAAAGGAATATCTGGATTATACCCTAGACCCCTTTGGATCAACAGTTTTTTGTATCTGATATAAGGGATTTTGGTGCCAGGCTTTTTAAGGTAAGACATCATGTCGTCCCATCGAGCCAAATTCGATGTGTTTCATGTTGGCCATACCCCAAAATATTTGTAGTTCCATGAGCTTGGGATGCTCATGACCACTATCACGTCCGGAAACGGATTTGGCAATCATTATGTAGAGTGTTCTCCATGGCTGGGGATGTTCTTAAGATCCACAGATGAGTGCTTTTTGATTATCCCGGCAGCTTCATCATAGCCGATGTCGACCATGAACTGGAGAGGCGACGTCTTCCGTTGGAGTACCAGTGTATTCAGTAGGCTCGATGATAGGAAGAAGAAGAATAGCCCTCAAATCTGCAGGAGTGATGGTGACTTGTTTGTTGTTAAGTGTCACTGTCACGGCACTTTGACCTTTGACCTTTTGTATAGTGTGCTAGAATTGGTGAATGTAGATCTCCGGTACAGTAGCAGAATTTGTGAGCATGTTCTGGTAAGGCTGAGCCTTCAGAATATCCACGAAAATCTGACAAGAAGACTCAGAACAAGTGAAGTTTTCAAAATCGACCCTAAGGTTGTTCTTTCCAATCATCATAGTGTAACCGTTGGGGAAGATGTCTTCAATTGAGAGGACATTTGGTGCATCAACGTTTTCCATTTGGACGTCCATATCGTGATCTGAAAGATATTTAGCCAAAAGAACCAACATATCAAAAGACATTATGTTAGTCAAAAGCTGATTTTATTGTCTAATTATTGAATATGATATGTTAATGATTGTTACGAGTCCAATGTCACTTGTTAGTCCAATAGTCCAAAGAAGTCGTAATAAGTTTCGTAAGTAGATTAACTTTGAGTTTTAAAGTCCAAGTTTTCACTTATTTTCACAACTTATTAAACATTTAAGCTTATTAATGACATTTTGGTTTCGTGACGTTATGATTTATTTATTTACAAGTTCGTACACGTAACAATTCATAATTTTTGTTAAAATAAGGCTTAGGCGTAGGATTTGCAAGCTTATGCGTAAACAGTGAACCATACGCGTAGGCATAAGCTTATGCGTAGGATCTTAACTTACGCGTAAGAAATGTTACGCGTAGGAAAAAGATCCCTTAGCATAAAGCTTACGCGTAAGCGTATGTTGGAGTTTACGCATAAGGTCTACTCGTAAGGGTAAACCTTATGCGTAAGACTCAAGTTTACGCATATCCTTCACAGGATACGCGTATTCCCCTTTGTAGAACCTTACGCGTAAAGGTTACGCGTAAGATTTCTCTTACGCATAACGTTCTACGCGTAAGGTGATCCTTATGCGTAGAAACTCAGTTAACCTTGATTCTGAATATTTCACGCGTAAAACCTGAAAAAATGAATCATAACACTTTCATTAACACCACATTCAATCTCTTTCAGTCTAACATGAAGTCACAATCAAAACTGGTTAAGCGTAGGATATGCATACGTGTAGAAACTTAAACCCTAGGATTCAAAAACTACGAGTATGAAATCTAGCCATAGGATTGACACCAAATATTTTCTGTGATATCTTAGAGGCCTAATGAGTTGTTTTAAGCAAGTTTTCTTAATTTCTCAAAATTTCTTGTTTCTGGGTATGATTTGAGCATGGTTTTGGTTAATTAGCTATGTTCCAATCATCATATGACCAACCAATTACACAGAAACAATCCCAAATGAAAACAATCCCAAATGAAACAATCCCAAGTGATTCAAAAACGTTTTCTGGATATGTTTCAATGTTGGAAACGTTTATAATACGTGTTTTTTAAGCATTTTGACTCAATAGTAATCATCATAAACGTTTCATTATGATCTTGTGTTCATACGCATATGCTTAAAACACAAAATCACTCCAAACTCAATATCCAAACGTTGGATTTGTTTAAAAATCAAAACCATTGTTTAAACTATCACAAAGATCATTAAGACACTTACAACTTCGAAGGTTAAAGCACGGATTTGAGTAATGAATCTTATGCGTGGGATTGGTAGATGAGGTACTTAATGTTTTGAATTTAATGTGAAAGTAAGGTAGGTGGAAGAGTTTTGTTGTAAAATACTTTGAGCTTTTGACAACAATGGTCCCTGCACCTTAACCATTTTCATCCACAGCCCATAAGTTACACTTTGGTTACGTTATGAAGTTAAGTTTTGGAAAGAAATTTGACGACGTTCCCCCTCGACTTAATAAATTATGAAATTTTATAAATTTCAGTCCGGGAAGAGTCAGTAAACCATAAATGTGACCACCATTATCAAAGAAACAACCGGAATGAGGTAACAAGCAAGTACAAGGTTTTATAAAATCGAAAAATATTTACTTTCTCCCCCTCAACACTTGACCGAGAAAATACTGAATTTTGAAAGAGTAAAGTGTTGATGGAAGATTTGTACTTGCCATGTTAAAAGAAATATAGATAGAAGAATATTTTTGCAGTTTTACCAGATTTTATATTTTTGTATTTTGTTTTTGAAAATATTTACAAAAGAGGTTTTGGTGTTTGACTGTTTTTAAGATTGTTTTAAAAGTTCGTCTAGTTCCGCTGGAGTCAAACACCTCATACCAATCCGGTGAACCAACTCAGTAAACCTAGCAGGAGCTAAGGCTTTGGTGAGAAGATCTGCCAGTTGGTATTCAGTACCCACAAAGTATAATTCAATGGTACCCTTTTCCACGTGCTCCTTGATGAAATTATATCGAAGATCGATGTACTTAGACTTCGAATGTTGAACAGAGTTGCACAAGATCGCAATAGCACTTCGATTGTCGCAGTACATCGGGATTCTGTCAAATACGTAACCGTAGTCTTTGAGTTGTGTTCTCATCCAAATGACTTGAGCACAACATGCCGACATGGCTACATATTCTGCTTCGATTGAGGACAGCGATGTACAATCCTGCTTCTTCAATTGCCATGGCACCAGTTAATCACCAAGAAATTGTAAAGCTCCTGAAGTACTTTTCCGAGAATCTAAGCAACCTGCGTGATCAGCGTCTGAAAAAGCTATTAGTTCAAAACCAGAATCCTTCGGATACCAAATCCCCAAGTTAATCGTTCCCTTGATGTATCGGAGGATTCTTTTAGCCTCAGAGAGGTGAGTTTCAGTTGGTCGCGACTGATAACGGAAGCAAAGATATACAGCAAAGACAATATCATGTCTACTGGCTGTTAGATACATGAGAGACCCAATGATACTTCGGTATTTTGTAGGGTCAACTAATTTCCCATGCAAATCAGCGTCCATTTTCTTGGTATGTGCCATTGGTGTGGCATAGGTGTCACATTTTTGCATTCCATGTTGGTTTAAGATTTCAAGGGCATATTTGGACTGACTCAAGAAAATACCATGGGGTGTTTGATGAACTTGCAGTTCTAGAAAGAACGTAAGTTCACCCATCATGGACATTTCAAAATGTTTTTTCATAAGTTTTGAAAAAGCGTTTGAGTACTTTAGATGTGTTGACCCAAAAATGTTGTCATCCACATAAATTTGAATGATTAAAATGTGTGCCCCGTGATATTGTATGAAAAGTGTAGGGTCGACAAAACCTTTGACGAAATTATTGGCGATAAGAAAGGATGATAACTTATCATACCATGCCCGAGGGGCTTTTTTGAGACCGTAGGGAGCCTTCTTCAGTTTGTAGACGTGATTTGGGAACTCTGGATCAACGAATCCTTCTGGCTGGCTAACATAGACCGTTTCTTTTAGTTGTCCATTGAGAAAAGCAGTTTTGACATCCATCTGATAAACGATGATGTTCATGTGAGCCGCAAACGCTAGAAAAATCCGTACAGCCTCAATACGAGAAACCGGAGCGAATGATTCTTCAAAGGCAATACCCTCTTCCTGTTTATAACCCTTAGCCACCAGACGTGACTTATTTCTGATTACGGTTCCTTCAGCATCCAATTTGTTTTTCCAAATCCATTTGAGACCAATGACGAAGACCCCTATTGGTCTTTCAACCAATTCCCATACTTCAAGACATTTAAACTGATTGAGTTCTTCTTGCATGGATTCAATCCAGTTGTCTTTGGTCATTGCATCTTTAATGTTTTTAGGTTCAGATTGGCAGACAGTGAGTGCATAAATGCAATGTTCACCGTCTGTGTGAAGACATTGTCTAGTTACGACTGGTTGATTCGGGTTACCAATAATGTTCTCAAGAGGATGGTCTTTCGTCCAACGATGTGTGGAAGGTTGATGTTGATATACATTCTGCAGATTGGGAGGATTCAAATGGCTTGTAGATGATTTCGCAACATCAGGTGTGGCAGTTTCATTAGCAAACGGATTGAAGAACGCATTTGGATCATAATTTGCAGGTGGGGGTACTTCATTGTTTAGAAGATCATCAGTGGTATGCACGTCGTTGGATGCGGTTTGTTCGACTGTTGTTGTAGAATTAATTGGTGGTGCTTCCTCAACAGTAGTTGTTGTAGCAGGTGTATCAGGTATTGGATTTTGATCAGGTTGAGCAGCGGAAACATTTGATACAGCTGGAGCACGTTCATCAATATCATCACTAAACAGAGGAGCAAATAGCTGTTCCATTTGATGTCGAGTTAGTTGTAAACTAGGTTCAGCTGATGATGGGGTTTGAGGGAAGTTTAAACGGTTATGACCGGGTTCCAAGCTGTTATGCTCAGAAGCCATTTCTATAAGTTCATCGAAATTTGCATGAATCGTTTCCATAATCTCCCTTGTACGATGATTCCAGATCCGAAAACCCTTAGAGTTTTCATAATATCCAACAACGACTCTTATGTCAGCTTTGGCTTTGAGCTTACCAAAGTCATCACAATCATTATTCGGATAACAAAGGGATCTAAATACATGAAGTGTTTGAGATTCGGTTTACAGTTGTGGATAAGCTCATAAGGTGTTTTGTTGTGGCGTTTGGTAATCATTGAGCGATTCTGAGTGTAGCATGCAGTTGACACGGCTTCAGCCCACAAATAATCTGGAAGTTTAGCATTGATTAACATCGTTCTTGCAGCTTCCACTAACGTACGGTTTCGTCTTTCAACAACTCCGTTTTATTCCGGTTGATAACGCTACACGCATCGTTCGGGGTCAAAGGAACTTCCTTTTCATCGAGCAAGTTTTTCAACACCCTAGGCAGTGAACCTAATCGTTGTAGTGTAGTATTAGAGTAAGCCACGGGAATTGATATCGTTCTCTAGGAGAATAGGAATGCTAGTGAGAAGTTACTACGCTAAGGTTGGGGTTGAGGAAGATTATTTTTTTATCTTTTTATGTTTTTTAGGAAATGTAAAGGTACGAATCTCGGGGTTTGGATTTGGGGGTTGGTATTTCTACCTATTACTCTACTCGTCTAATTGTCTAAACTAAGGTGTATGTAGTCTATGTCTAATTATTGTGTGCTCGTATGATGATTTAAAGATGTTTTTTACTTAGGTTTTATTACTCCTTAACAATATCCTATTGATGATTGAATTGTCACGTCCTTATTCTTAATCGCGTTGTGTGTCTAAGGTCGTAGGGTATGCGTTTATCCCTAACTCTTTGAAACTACCAAAGGTTAATGCCTACAAAATCTCTAGGATTTATAAACTTAACTCTAAGGTACTCTTCAGATGGTTTAGCCTACAATGACTATAGGTACTATAAGCTAAGGTTCAACAAATATTAATCAAGCATTAACTACACAACGGATGACATATCGCAATACTAGATCATTAACAATTAAGATAAGAGACAACCAATCAATATTCAATAATTAAGTTTCATATTCCCTAAGCAAACACACAAGTAAATTAGCTGGACATGGGAAACATGCAAGCATACACACAAGTAATTGAAGACATAATTGAATTAATGAAGTAAAACACTTATCTTGATGTAAGATAGGGTATAGAACCCTAAAATACTGTACAAGACAGCCTTGGTTCGGTTTAGGTTTTTACTCCAAAAGACTACACACTCAAAACTAAAAAATTCGGATTCTATATATAAGATTACATATGCGACAGCGTCACCCATTGATTTGTGAAGCCGTCAGGTCGCCGTCATAAGGGTTTCGTCTTGGCCACGTTAGTCTTGCGACGGTGTCACCTTATGCTTGTGACGCCGTCCCCTTCAGTCTCTGACGTCGTCTGAATCAAATCTAGGCCATCTGAGTTGCGATGACCTACTCTTTTAAAACCTGAAGCCGTCACTTGTAAATAAGCAATTTGGCTACTCAGCCATCACAAAAGTGGTCCGACGGCGTCGCAGATAACACCTGACGCCGTCCCCTTCAGTTCCAGCAGCCTGAGTGTCTCGATTCTTGACTTTGGCCATTTTCTTCGTATATTCGCGCCTTTTCGTCCGAATAAGTGTCATTCCAGCATTTTGCCTTCAAGATACCTAAAAAGTGAAAAGGAACGATATTAAGTAATAACGGATACAAAAGTGATCAAATAAGGGCTTAAACGACCCCTCAAAAAGGTACATTTTAAAACCTTATCAAATATCCCTACACTTGGTATTTGCTTGTCCTCAAGCAAATGTGCTTTTAGCCAATTAATTTATAAGTTAGGGGTCATGAAGCATTGGTTTAGAACAATCCACAACATATATAAGCCCCGCAAAATTCATAACAAGCACGGAAATTACATACTTGCACCTCACATGGGGTGTTTGGATACTCACATCTCTCGGGTGTATATGAAATATAACAAGATGGAAATGGAAGATAAACACTCATTAACCGGTCCTAGTACATAGATTACCATAGGCTTGAGACTAGATCAAACCTCCATCGCTTTGGCGTAAGCACCTAGGAAAGACTATCAAAGAGGTCTTTTAAAGGGTTGTAATGTTAAACTTACGGTAGGGAAACAAAGGGTTTGTTGGGATAGGCTATTTAGTGGTAGCAAGTCAAAAATCTTTATGTTACAAGCATGCGAAGAATGGTGTTGCTAAGCAAAGACTCGACACTCTAGACTCAAGATAACTGAAACAAAGAAACATAAATTAAAGATAGATGTAGGATGGTAGCCCGTATGTTGTTTTTTTTTTTTTTTTTTCAACACACTATTTTTTTTCTTTTTCTCTTTTTTCTATTTTTTTTTTTCATACACTTTTACTCTACCATCCTCTACAGTAACATCAAAATGATAGAGATTTATAGGCACATCCCTACACTTGAGTTTTTATTACTCTAACACTAATTTGACCCGAATTGAAAAGATCAAAACACTTGGAGTACATTATTACGCAAATAAAGGGAATTCGAATTTAACTTTCCCTTCCCGTCATTTCATAAACTTTAACTTTTCCCATGAGTCCCAATCATCCCAACACTGTGTACAAAGGATATGACTCGACTTAGCAACTTATGCAAGCAACTAGATAATTGAACTAAGGGTTTAGTTTGATAACAATAATGCACTAAAAGTGAGTGCATACAAGGTAGGCTAAGGCGATTTGGGTGTACATTTGGGGGTGGGGTGTAAACAATGCTCTTCATTGATATTCCTGAAAACCAAAACATCACGAGAACCGCGAAAAGGATAGGCTCTAAGGGGTTAACTAGGGGTATCGTGTACTAAAGATGAGTACAACACAAAGGTGTGGGGAAATTACTCAACCGATGTGGAAGAAGTAATTATATTACGGGTATCTATAATTTAGTTATTCCTAACTACACAAGTGTAGTCTTACTAGCGATCTCGGGATGCATCACAAAACAAGTTCTAGAATCTATTATACTACCGGTTCACACACTAAGCATTAAAGATGAATGCTTTAATTCCTACTAATCTAAGGGCGATCCTCACATTTTGGGTGGAATTTAAGTGGTAAAGGGTTTTTGTGCTAGTCATATAACTTCCTATCCATGAGACGCTTTTGTTAAGACTAATGGCCCACTCCTATATGTCATGAAAAAATTTAAATATGGTGCCAAAATAACCCTAACCGACATTTTCTCATGGTTTATTACACAAATGCCATTGGACAAAGCAAATAATCAAGGATAAGCATAGTTTCAAAGTTCCAGTTTTATTTTCCCTCCCTACACTTAAACTGAACATTGTCCCCAATGTTCCCCGAAAGTATCAAAGTTATGATAATGGAAGGTAATAAAAGATGAAAGAAACTAGTACTCCCCTAATTAGCTCGGTAGGATCCGTGTAAAGTGGTGGTTACATCTTTCTTCAAGAAGAACGTTTGCGTGAAAAGCTCCTTCTCATCTTATGTATCTTCTTCTTGGTAAATTAAACCTGCACACTTGAAGAAAACAAACGAAACCTTCGCGTAAAATCGGCGGCAATAATATATATAGGACTCTACCAAACTAGGATATAACGCTTGTGGAATGGATGTTTATAGAATTTCTGGAAAATTATGACCTGGAAAATTCCAAAAAATTATAAGTAGCGCAGAAAACGAGAAAAAGTAATCAGTTGTTTTTGCTCCTTCCTGACGCCGTCAGGTTGCGATCCTGACGCCGTCAGGTTATCCTGACAAAAACTGGTCTGCGATTTTCTGAAAAAAATTCTGGAAAATTTACATCTTTAGAATCTAGAAAAATTTCCTGCAAAACATCCATTATGACTCGATACAAGCATTTGACTCGAACAAACACACATGAATATCTTTTAATTAATTGAAATTCTCATGTTTACGTTTCTTTTGAAAACGTGTGTAATCCTCCCTACACTTATCCCTTATGTAAAATACCTTTATATGACACAAACAAGCGCTTTTCTACAAATTTAAACATGAGAATAAACAATCAATAAAATATATATGACACAAACAAGCAAACAATTAAGCATGGGTTTCCTCCCACGAAGCACTTTTCTTTATTTATGAGTCTTATAGCTAGACTCGAAGTCGTACCCGTACGTTGCCCTAATCTTAGAGGCCCATTCGATCTCCTTAACCCTTCTCTCATCACGAATGTATTCAGGGCCTAACTCAAGACAAGCAGTGTAGTAAACCTTATTCTTCCAGTCTACTTCAAATGCCAGAATGTTGTCCACATCTAAATTATCAATACCCTCAAACTTCTTATTTTTATGGGGCATTATATATTTAACACTCTCGGATCCATTTGAGAACTCGATTATTCCTTCCTCTCGATCATAAACCATCTTAGACTCCTCTATAAATGGTCTCCCAAGTATCACATCCCCTAAAAATCCATCAATGATGCCCTTAACATTTTTTAAGATCATGAAATCACACCTATATGTGAAGTTACCTACGAAGACATGCAATCCTTTAACCCTCCCAACATAGTTACTTGCTTTCTTAGGGCGAAAGGGGTCCCTCATAGGTTCTAGCTTTTTGCTCATGATCCAATTGTAATAGAGCCTAGACATTATATTCATGGGTTCCTTATAGTCAATGTAGGTGTGATCCCTATATAAGTATCCAATCATACACGGTATCTTGATGTTTTTAGGGTTACCCATTCTTATGCGAGGCTCGAAGGGTGGTCTCGGGAAGTTAACTACGTTATAGTGATAGGCGGTTTCCTTCCCCTTAGGGTATGAGTCGAAATACTCCCTAAGTTCTTCCTCCTCCTTACTATCCTCCATAATTTCTAACACCTTATAATCTCCTTCTTCTAGGTCATCATCCGAATCACTTGAGGTTGAATCACTATCTACAGGGTTAGTAGATTCCTTAAGGGCTTCCTCAAGCGTATTTTCAATTATCCTATTTGGTTTCCTAAGCTCTCCAATTTCACTAACAATACGAGCTCGAAGTTGGTTGGCAAAGGCTGGATCAAGCGGTGGGTATTTGTTTGGTGGTAAAGTGTTGTTTGGCGAATTATCACCTTCCATGATGAAAAGCGACAGGGTTACGAACAAAGGTCACGAAGAAGGGGGATAGACTACGAGAGAGCTAAAAAATGGGAAAAATTTACTTGATAGGAATCAAGCAAAGAAACCTAAACAAGGTGGACTCCTAACTAGCTATTCTATTCCCCGGCAGCGGCGCCAAAAACTTGATAACGCTACACGCGTCGTTCAAGGTCAAAGGAACTTCCTTTTCGTCGAGCAAGTTTTTCAACACCCTAGGCAGAGAACCTAATCATTGTAGTGTAGTATTAGGGTAAGCCACGGGAATTGATATCGTTCTCTAGGGGAATAGGAATGCTAGTGATAAGTTACTACGCTAAGGTTGGGGTTGAGGAAGATTATTTTTTTATCTTTTTATCTTTTTTAGGAAATGGAAAGGTACGAATCTTGGGGTTTGGATTTGGGGGTTGGTATTTCTACCGATTACTTTACTCCTCTAATTGTCTAAACTAAGGTGTATGTAGTCTATGTCTAATTATTGTGTGCTCGTATGATGATTTAAAGATGTGTTTACTTAGGTTTTATTACTCCTTAACTATCTCCTATTGATGGTTGAATTCTCACGTCCTTATTATTAATCGCGTTGTGTGTCTAAGGTCGTAGGGTATGCGTTTATCCCTAACTCTTTGAAACTACCAAAGGTTAATGCCTACAAAATCTCTAGGATTTATAAACTTAACTCTAAGGTACTCTTCGGATGGTTTAGCCTACAATGACTCTAGGTACTATAAGCTAAGGTTCAACAAAGATTAATCAAGCATTAACTACACAACGGATGACCTATCGCAATACTAGATCATTAACAATTAAGATAAGAGACAACCAATCAATATTCAATAATTAAGTTTCATATTCCCTAAGCAAACACACAAGTAAATTAGCCGGACATGGGAAACATGCAAGCATACACACAAGTAATTGAAGACATAATTGAATTAATAAAGTAAAACACTTATCTTGATGTATGATAGGGTATAGAACCCTAAAATACTGTACAAGACAGCCTTGGTTGGGTTTAGGTTTTTACTCCAAAAGACTACACACTCAAAACTAAAAAAATCGGATTCTATATATAAGATTACATATGCGACGGCGTCACCCTTTGATTTGTGACGCCATCGGGTCGCCGTCATTAAGGTTTCGTCTTGGCCATGTTAGTCTTGCGACGGCGTCACCTTATGCTTGTGACGCCGTCCCCTTCAGTCTCTGACGTCGTCTGGATCAAATCTAGGCCGACTGAGTTGCGACGACCTACTCTTTTAAAACCTGAAGCCGTCACTTGTAAAAAAGCAATTTGGCAACTGAGCCATCACAAAAGTGGTCCGACGGCGTCGCAGATAACACCTGACGCCGTCCCCTTCAGTTCCAGCAGCTTGAGTGTCTCGATTCTTGACTTTGGCCATTTTCTTCGTATATTCGCGCCTTTTCGTCCGAGTAAGTGTCATTCCAGCATTTTGCCTTCAAGATACCTAAAAAGTGAAGAGGAATGATATTAAGTAATAACGGATACAAAAGTGAGCAAATAAGGGCTTAAACGACCACTCAAAAAGGTACATTTTAAAACCTTATCACCGGTGTTCGTGAAATGGATGTTTGATGCTTAATTCCCACTTTCTCATAATATGCACGAAGAGTTTGATTCACAAATTCAGTTCCTTTGTCTGTTTTGATTTGTCTGACTGTGTTCCGGAGCTGAACTTGAATTTTCGTGAGAAAGGTGATGACCATCTGTGGAGCTTGATCTTTACTTCGAAGAAAATAAACCCAAGTCCATCTTGAGTAGTCATCGACAATTACCAAGATGTAGCGTTTACCATTAATCGTCAGCACGCGCATCGGGCCACACAAATCCATGTGAAGAAGATGAAGCACATGTTGTGAGCTGTGTTCCAACTTTGAAGGAAAGTGAGCACGAGTGCTTTTCCCTTGTTCACAAGCTGAACATAGGTGATCTTTAGAATACCAAAATCTCGGGAGACCTTCAACAAGTTTATACCGTGCAAGATTGGTTATGGTTTGAAAGTTTAAATGTGAGAGACGACGGTGCCATAGCCAAGATTTTGTAGATGTTTCCTTTGAAAGTAGACAAATGGGAGATGAAGCAATCATGTCTTGCATTGAGATTGTATAAAGACTTGAATTGTGGGTGCCAGACATAAGATCGTTTCCTTGTAAATCACGAATGAAACAAGTTTTCTCCCGAAAAGCAACTTCCAAATCTCCATCACAGAATTGACCAACTCAGAAGAGATTGTGACCGAGGCCTTCCACATAATAAACCCTGCTAATTTCGATGTTACCATTGATGTAATCTCCGTAGCCCATGATAGTTGCGAAGTGATCATTCCCGAATCTGACAGTGCCAATGAACTTTGCAACAAATTTTGATAACAGTTTGAGATTTCCTGTCATGTATCGGGAACATCCGCTATCAACAATCCAAAGGATGATCTGTATCACCTGCATTACACACAGACGACACAGATGGAATAGAAGTAGATGTGGAACCCGAAGTGTTAGAGGGTTCCGAAGCAGTTATAGTAGAAACACACATATTAATGATTTTAGGTATCTATTGAAATCCAAGTGTATTATGTAACCATTTCTGCCATCTCCAACTAGTCTTAGCTTTGGTCTTAGTGAATGCACTAGGTGATAAGTTCTTCCTAGGGGGTGAAGGTGGTTCTATGGGTACATCAATGATCGTAGTTGGAACACTAGAGGGTGGTTTACCTAGCACAGACTTAGAAGCATTAGTGGGCCTAGAGGTATTCCGTTTTCTATTATTCCGCTTATGATTCAAGATAGCCTTAGCAACACATTTATCATGAAAACCAGAAAACATGCTTTTACGACAACCAGCACAAGAGGCTTCAAATAAAACATTAAGAGTACTTAAAGATTCAGCAGTCGTTACATCACTTTGTTCATTACATTTGTCAGACGCAATATCTAAAGTGGGTGCAACTACAGTTTTATTCAAATTCCTAGGGTATTCTTCTACTTCAGCATTCTTTATTGTTCTTTTCTTACGTCGCAACTTCCTATTCATCCTTGTATTTGTTAGGAATTGGAAATTCCATAGTGAAGTGTCGGTCACCCCATCTATAGTCTAGCATATGTTAGCTCGTAGACATATCGTTATTTATCAGTTTATTAGTTAGTTATTAGTTTAGTTTAGCGTAGTGTAACACCGTGGAGGAAGGACGGGTCTTTACCCACTGTATGCCTGATTCACAGTCTGATAGGAGGACGTATTCATTGTAACTATAAATACCCCTTCCATCTATGGAAGGGGTGTGGCTTGGCAATCTAACCTTTTACATTTTATTGAACCAACTCTCTACCAAGAACACCATATCTCTACTTTCTCTCTCTAAAATGGCTATCATGTATTTTGATCATCCAAGACCACCCGAATCATCAACACAATAAATATATCGATCCTACAATTGGTACCAGAGCCAAGTTGTTGTGTTTTTTTTGATTTGTTTGGTTTCTATATGGTTTAAAGTTGTTTTAGTACTTTGTGTGGTCGGAATATGTTTTTTTCCGTTTTATTCTGTGGGTAAACAGTCATTTAAACAAGTATGGTATCCTGTTTATTTGGTCAAATATTAATATCTGGTCCTTACATTAGTCCTTACATGGGTTTTTGTTTGTCCAAAACTGATTTCAGTATTCTCATGTTTTTGACTGGTTGATTCTTTCTGTGGACAAATACTGTTATCTCATGGGTCATAACTGGTCAAGTTTTTATGGTCAAAATGGGTTAATAGGTGTATCTTCTTGTTATTTTCTGGGTAACTTTGTGTATGAATGAAAAATAACAGTTTGATATTCTTGCTGGCGAGTTGTCCAAAGTTGGTTCTTTATAGCGAGTTGTTAACTGAAAAGAAAGGTAGCGACTTAGTATCAAGAGAAAAATAATGTTAGCGACTTGTAAAAGATGAGACCTAGCTACTTGTTTTTGAGCAAGGTAGCGACTTGATATTAAGAATTATAGCGACTTGTCATGACTCATGAGTGCTAGCGACTTGACACTAGACCTAGCGACTTGACTCAAAATAAATCTGCTAGCGATTTGCTTTGAAAAGGATCAAGACCAGTGAGTAGTTTTGACTAGTAGCGACTTGGTTAAAAGAAGAAGATGTAATAGAAAATGACCACGACCACATCTACTATTACCAAAACAACGACTCTTTGACCTCAGGTTCTACAAACATCATTAGTCCATGGCAAACAAAAACCGAGATGTATATGAAGCAACGACAGATCCGAAACAAAAACCAACTCCAACAATATTCAACCTACCATGTCTCAACCCTATCAGTAACGAAAACATAAAGATCTCAGTTTTTTTTATTCGTCGATCTCAAATGAAAAATCAAGACTATCAAGTCTATATCATGAATCAAAAACTTCATCATTGATCAAGACTCTAAAGCAACAATAAACACCAAACATGATCTTAGATTTCATGACTCGTGGTTATCAAAATGAAACATCAAGACTTCCAAGAGTCTTATGCACGAGTCAATCCTTTCATCATCGATCTTAAGGTTGTGACAATATTCGAAAATAAAGATTTGATTTTAACAATATTGTTAATATCAATCTTTGATTCGTTATAAGAACAACAATCATATGAAAAATTGGATTATTCGTTCATAATACCTACCTTTAAGCCGAGTCATGAATCTTAAACCATCCCTGTGGCTTTAATGTTAATACTCTAACCATCCCTGTGGTGAGTAATCGATGCATATGTCTTCAAGAAATGGAAGATGGGGCGTACAGTACATCTGACGAGATATTTTAGGGTTTGTTGAAGCGACTTGGTTAACAGAAGTGAAGGGAGGCGGTTATATTTTATGAGAGTTTAGGGTTTGTGTTTGTTGTGTGTGATTTAGTCTGATAAAGTGACGGATGAGAGATAAATTAGGGTAAAGTGCATATTGGGTGAAGTATTTTATACTCCGTAGGATTAGGGCAACGAGTGTCTTGGTATGGGTTAATGAATGGGTCGTATGCATAATCATATTGAACGGGCCTTCAATGAAGATTGGGTGAATGGGCTATGATCAAACGACTGTTATCATCATATGAGGATATAATGATTTTGATGTTAATGGGATACACGAGGTTTATACGAATTTTATCATCCTATCATTCTCAAATTATATATGGTGGTTTATTAAATCTCAGTGGATCGGGTCTTTGTGTTGTTGGGCTTTAAACTAAAATTGATTTGGGCCATAAGAGTTGAGTTGCAGATGATCTATTGGTCACGAATTTTTGCAATCACTAATAGGTATTTCCGTTGGACACTAGGGCCAAAACAAATTGTGTTGATTATGGCTCGTGATTAAGTGTTTGATATACGCTTTCATAATATCACTTGCAATCACAAATAGGAAATCTCAAATCTCGTATCTTGATGAGTTTGGACACTAAATTGACCGGGTTGTGTGATATTTGGATATGTTTATTGACCAAGCATTCGTTGGATTTCGGTACATGCTTGTGAATTCGGGTTATGAGATTTGATGATAAGATCTGGTATGATGATGAGATTCGATGGGTTATGAGGGTTGATATTTTGGTTATGATACATTTTCACGGATAACATGTCACGGCTTGCACTGAAAGTTTAACACGGTTGACTACGGGGTTGTTGTTCGATATTTCTCATCTGGCTTTGAAGTGAAGTTTTCCGGGTATGTTTACTTATTTTCGTCTTCTTTATTTCTACCCTTCCGCTAAGATGACTTGTTTGGGCATTTATTGAATGTGATAAAGACTTGGCTATTTAGTTACGGTTGTGATTCTTTCTCGCTTAACCCACAATGTAACTATCACTTCGGTTTCTCACACAGTTGAGGATACGTCAAGAGGTTTTGTACATTGGGTACACCGTTTCTTCTTCACAAGGATTAGTACAAGTTTGAGTAAAAAATCTGGGGAATTTTACTTCATGATCAAGTTTGGTATATCGGGTTTACTTCACCAGGAGGTCACAACATTAGCCGACAGAATGTGTGAATGATGTGTTTACCAAAGTGTTCATTGGATGGTTGATGTTAATGTTGATGATGTTGGATAATGAACCGCTGCATGTTCCCCTAAAACAGATATTCACCGAAACCAAAGTTGTCATAACATATTCAAGCTGACATTGTTTACGGTTTTGTCTTGATTTTGTAAAATCCCGCGAAAGAACCTATTTCTCGGTTTGAATCATAGACTTGTAAAATCCCGTGACAATGGAAACATCCTGGTAATAGTAAAGTGCATTTCCGGATCTATCTTACGGTTTATTCTTATTCTTGTAAAATCCCGCGAAAGACACTATTCTCAGTTTAGACCATAGAATTGTAAAATCCCGTGATGATGGAACCATCCTGGAGAGAGGAAAGTGTATTTCGAGATCTCATTTGATGCTGGTGCTACGGTTTCTGCTTCGAAGAAGGGATAAAAGGGTGTACTTCATGAATTGGTTGTGTGTTTGGATATTCGTCATGGCGGTTTGGTTACTTCAAAGTTTTACGGGGTTATGCTCATTAAACCATGGTCGGGATGAAACCATTATCAAAGTTCGTTTAAATGTCAAAGAAGGCCAGATTTGAGCAATTGACAAGATGATGTGACAACGGCGTTAATTCAGTATTATTTATTTGAGGTTGAAGTGAATTATCACGGGCGAGTGTACTTAGTATCTGAAGGTATCGGGGATGGTTGGATGAAGATTCTTCATGATCCTTGTTCGAGCTTATTATCATAAACGAAGACTTGGAAATCTAGTTATTGTTGGGTGTCTTTTACCTTTTCCTTTACCACTTGGGGGAATTGGGCTCATACCACCACAAAATAACTATCACTTTAAGGAGTTACGTTGTAGTGCTCAGTGTCACATTCAATTGTGGATTTTCAAGAGGTAATGTACGTCTTATACTTGATGGTTGGTTGGTTGAAGAGTTTAGAGTACATAGAGAGTACTTAGAGATGCTAATGGAAATAGGCACCGCTCTTTGTTACATATGTGCAAGTTTAAGTCATGAGTTCGGGATAGTTTACTTCAGGGTCAAATTCATCATATCAGGTTTTCTCCATCAGCTGTCACTACAAAGAGCCTACTGAATGATAATGGGGTTGATTACATGTTTTGCTAAAAGAGTTGAAAAGAGAGAGATTATGACGTTTGAATACTTCAGTTCAAGCCTCGTACTCTAAAGAAAAGAAAAGTGTACGTGTCAGTGCGCTTTATCTTCAGAAGAAGAGAAATCTTCTCATTAATGACCATTCTCATCAACATGCTTCATACTTTTTCCACGCGCTTTCAGTTACCAAGTGAACCAGGCTACTGTTGATTGTTTTCTTATTCCACTTGCTCAACTATAATGACGATGGCGACATCCGGTGCTAATTTTGCGGGGGAGAAGTGTGAATAGACTACATTGTTGAAGATATTCACTTGCTTAATCAAGAATGGCAACTACGTATGCAATTCTTGAGGGGGAGAAGAAGTGTGAAACTACTGCATGATGATTGATATATGAGAATAAATGGTCAAACGGCTCCAAACTCATGTAAGAACCGAGCTTCTTCTTATCGGGTCATCTTCACATGGAGTTTCTTCTAAAGAGTCGTTGGTTGACATCTTCTTATGGACTGATGAGTTTAACGACAAAGTGCTTCCAGTTGCGGGGTTGATTTCCTTGATGAACATCTTTCTGTTCTTGTTTGATTGGGAGGGATTTGATTTAAGGAGATTTGCTATATACAAGTTAACGGGAATGCATGTGATGAGTTGAAGATGTTGACTTTCTATTCCCCAACTGGACAATCTTGAAGAAGGTCGAGTCTACAGTCGGTTCTACATTTTCTGCTACATGTTAGAAGACTAAAGACGAGTTTCATTTGATTATTTAAAGACTTCTTCTTAATCTGGGCATTTATCAAACAGATTTTCGGTTTAGGGGAGAGCACTAATTGGGGGAGAGTGAAATGTCTGATTTAATCCCCAATTAGACTTGCTCACATTCTACTTCAGCAAGTTGATTCCTACAAGATTACAAGTGTTCTTCTCAAAAGATTTCATGTATACGAGCTTACATAGAGTTCTGATTCGAAGTATCAAAACCAGCAAGGGGAAGGAGACACGTATCTAAACGCGAGTAAACTTGATGAACTTAATACTTCTAAGTAATTGAAGATATCCCGGGAAGACAAATGTGATTACCGCACAGAAACTCAAGGTTTGACTCATGGCGAGTAAACTTGATGAACTTAATTCTTCTAAGTGATTGAAGATATCCCGGGAAAACAAATGTCATGACCGCAGAGAAACTCAAGGTTTTACTCATCAAGGCGTTTAGTGTTCTTATTCCAACTATGTGGGGGAAGAGATGGAAGAGTTACTTTCTGATGATAAAAAGAGGTACACAAGTGTGTGATGATTTCGATGTTATCGCAATCATCAGGGGAGAGAGAATTGTGTACATTGGGGATGCTCAGCTGTTTTACTTGAGGGCTTAATCAGTGATTCAGAGATATAATCACTTATTCCGGTGTTGACATCCGCAGAGATTGTCACCCGCAGAGATAATCAGTGATTCGGCCTGCCTCTTCAATGTTATCGGTTATTCTCTCTTTGGGCATTCGGGTACTTCTTGTTTTTGAGCTTCATACACTTTCTTCAGGGGGAGAGAAAAGTATACATCGGGGTTATTCTTTGGCTATTGGACTTAATCTGCTACTTCGATGGTATAAGTTTCTTTGTCTTCGGGTATGTGTATTCGGGTTCGTGAGCTCTAGTCTAAGAGACTGACTGCATCAATTCAACTACTCGGGGGAAGTGGTCTCTTGACACCTTTTGGAATGGATTGCGTCAGACTTTAGTGGTTATGAAATTTGAGAAGATTATTTTATGTGTGGGATGATACTTTGCTGTTCTTCTATTGGATGATATAACCTCGAACGAAGAATCATGGTGATTATTCTTAAAAGGAGCAGCAAGATCGATGATAATGGTGTGCTTCTTTGTGCACCTGGCTAATGGAAGCTTGAGAGAAAGCTTTGAATCTGCTCAGCTAAAGGATTTTCGGTTTGGGGGGAAGCTGCCAAAGTCTCTCATTCTTAAAGGCTCAATTTCTTCTTTTCAAGAGCCTCGGAAGCTTTGGTGGTGGATGTTTAAGAGATGACGATTTCTATCTTCTACAACAAGGCTGCTCGATATCCTTATCTCGGTACTCGTATCATCATCTTTCTTAAACTATATCATCTACTCTATCTTTGTAAATATTTATCAAAAAGAAAATACAAAAATATAAAACCAGAAAAAAACAAAATATAAAACCATAAAAAACCCATAAAAATCAGAAAATTTGTAAAAGACCAAAAATATGTTTTCTCAAGACATGTCTTCTGGTATCGATAACATCTGCGGTCTTAGAAATGTCATTCAATAATGGCACGGGACCATAGATGAAGTTCGAGCAGGAGGTGTAAATATTATTTTCCAAAACATGTCATAAACTATGGCTTATAGTTATTTCAGACTGTAACCCGTGCTTCAAATGATGGCTTGCAGTTACCTCAGACTGTAACCCGCGCTTTAACCATGGTTTGCTATTATTTCAGATAGCAACCCACTTCTCAAGGAAGGAAAGTGCTACGCTTAAACGATTTTCAAAAATTTCGTGCACTTATCCTAATACTAAACAAGGAAAGCATGTCGTCAAAAAGACTGCTGATCCTACAAAAATGTTTTTCTTTCTACAAATTCTTCAGAAAAATATTTGTTGTTTCAAAATGGTGGAAAATGAGTTGCTTGAAAAATCAATCAGATTCAGAGTTTTTTATAAAATTGAAAACTCAATCAATGACTTCAGCGCTTTTAACCTTTTCAGAAAAATAAGTCATTGATTGAGGGGGAGAATGTATTCAAATTTATATCATCTAACGGACTTTCTTAATTATCCTACGTGCTTAATCAAAAATGATATTTGCCTATGTCGAAGGACTAGGAATTTAGGATATGATTGTTAGGATTAGATGATTAGAGTTTAATGAACACATTTTTCCCATACCTTATGTGATCTGATTGAAATGTTGTATTGACTTTGATTAGTCGATTGCTGTTTGGGTGATGTCGACCACCATATATCTGTATATGTGTTCACTAACGTATGCAGATATCATGGATATAAGAATGTTCCCGATCTGGATCCCACAATTGAAAATGATTGGATGCCGAATGGAAAGGGTAACTATATCTTGGGTTGACAAATGAAGAAACGGAGCTTAACTGGACTTCTATGGAGAGTTGGCATGGAAAAATGCAACATAAGAGGTCTCACTGCATCAGCAGACGGTTTTCTTCATCAGCAAATGAAGAAACGGAGCTTAATTTGACCTTAGTTGGCATTAAAATGCAACAAAAGAAGTCTCACTGCATCAGCAGATGGTTTTTCTTCCAATCCCTACAGCAACAATAACGGAATCTTCTCAACCACCTAACGTATCTTTGTGCAGGATACCATTTTTAAACAATTTTGAAAACATTGTTTTGAAAATAGAAAAATATTGGTTTTGAAAATAAATTGGACTTAATTTTGAAAATCACCGGACTTCTTTTTATCAAAACCTAAGTCACTCAATCAACGACTACGGTCATCGATTGAGGGGGAAAGTGATTTAAAATAAATTATTTTCAAACAATATTGCTTTATAAAAGTCCAGTTTGTACAAATCAAAGTGGTGATCTAAAGATTTAATGTTATGTCATGGTATGATTTTCTTTAAAACTCAAAGATCTTTCAAAATGAAATTTTTTTCTGTTCTTGTTTGATTGTGAAATTGTTTTATTTTACTTAAAGATCTCTTAAAACAATCATACCTGACACTAACAATCTTTAATGTCTTAAATTCATCCTTATCAATCATTTTTCAAAATTAAATGTTGCCACGTCTTTTCCTCAAATTCTCTAAATGATTTAAATCAATCGGGATCCAAAATCTCAATTGGTTTGAAATTTTTGATCGGGGGAGAGATCGTGATTTAAATCTCTTATCTGTTTAAATGGAATTGGTTGTAGTCCTTTAAAGGCACTCCTGCCTTCATGTGCCAAACGATTTCAAATACACAATGCACATGTTGAGGAGGAGGATTTATCCAAAAACAAGATGAGTATTTAAACCTGGCCACATATTCTCCCATGTTTTCTAAACCTATTTAAATCACTTGGGATCCAAAATCTCAAAGGATTTGATATTTTTGATCGGGGGAGAAAATGTGATTTAAATATGAAATTTGATAAAAGGTGATCGTTTTGATTCGAATGTGCAGGCTGCTCTCTCATATGTGCTAAATGCTTTCGAATCTCGAAGCACATATTGAGGGGGAGCGTATGGTTTCTTAAATGGCTTGTGTGATCGTAAATGTGCTTCAAAAGAACTCTTTCCTCTATGTGATAAAATGATTTCAAGTATCCTATGCACATATTGAGGGGGAGAATTTACCAAAGAAAATCAAATGGCTTTTTTCATGGAAACTGTGATCAAGAAAAGATTTCAAAGTCCTCTTGCCTCCATGTGCGAAACAATTTCAAAATCATATGCACATGTTGAGGGGGAGCATTTCTAAAATGATCAAAAACAATTAAGGTACAAAATGTTTTGATTTTATATCACAAGTACCTTGATTGGATGTTCCAAATGATTTTTTAATTGGTTTCGAGATGGAATGAACTGTACCAAAAGACCGACCATTTTACTTTATATATGGAGTTATAAGGATGGTGTGGTTAGGTATTAGTTCCCACGATCCGCCAGAACCGGAGGGATCTTCCCATGGACAATCCACTAGATACTGTAGAGTCCTTAGGAATGTTGAAAAAAGGAGAAAAATGAGAATATGGGAAGAGTGCGGACTGAGACAGAGCTAGTACCGGAATAAACCCAACAAGGTTATAGTTATGAAGTCTTGGTAAGCACTGAAGGGGTTGAAGAATGAAAAAGAAATGAAATGAGAAAAGGGTGAAAAGAAATAGCCCTCCAATAATTCAACCTTAGGGCAGAAACCGGGTTCAATTCATATGCTACTGGTGGTTACTAAGGTAAGACTAGTATTGAAGACAAGACGTCATGGACCTAGTGACGCACTGCACTAAACTTCCCAAGCTACTCAAGTTCCTCTTAAAAGGTCTTGTTTCATTCTCACGGGGAACCGACATAATCTATCGACTTTCTTTTAGATATTGTTGATATTGAAGAAGGAGACCCTCTCCCTAGTCTCCGACATAGGAACCAAATGTGCACAATTGAGTCTAGAGCCAAGAGATCATCCACAATATCTCATTAGGACACAAAATTAATGAAGACTTGCTGTTTCACACAATGTGGAAAGTAAGAATATATTAAGAGTCCTACGCATTATCCTCGTGGTATTGCCAGAACATCCGAGTGATATGTAAAAGTATTCACGATGAAGATGGAAATCCTTCTAGAGCCTACATCAAACATGCTCTTGGTGGGTAACATGTGAGATCTTTTCAAAAGATCAAACTTGTGACAACTGGATAGAAACGATGGGGTGATTCAATCTTGAATCAACCTTGGTCCAGGAAATGGATTGACGGATACCTTTGAAAAACCGGTCGTTGTGCTCTAAAGGTCTTTTCTCTAGCACATCGACTGTCTATTAATCTTTCAAAATTAAAAGGGTATTTATGATTGAAAATTGATTTTTCTTCTAAACCTTCGTCGTATTGA
The DNA here is from genome assembly GCA_910596185.1 of Chrysanthemum makinoi. Classification (NCBI taxonomy): domain Eukaryota; kingdom Viridiplantae; phylum Streptophyta; class Magnoliopsida; order Asterales; family Asteraceae; genus Chrysanthemum; species Chrysanthemum makinoi. The sequence continues at coordinate 54,510,974 of OU343225.1, forward strand.
AAAACTCTTTATCTTAAGCAATACGCGATTGTTTTCAAATCATTTTCTATCAATCATTAAATCTCAATTTGCTGGTTCACTCACTTCGTGTTGTCTTCTTTGAGACGTTCCGGTTTGAGAACAGCTAGAACAGCTGCGAAACCCTGTCAAGAAGATTCTTCGGAATCATACCTGATCACAGGCAATACTTGTACTGATCAACAGGGAACCGTGGGCCGTGTACCTCAATTCAACGAAGGTGATCAAAGACACTTTCGAGTGTTTTATTGCTAACTGTTGTTTGTAGGTACATTTGGACGGTTGCAGCTGATCAGAATTGAGGAGTCAATCCAAAGCCGCATGCTCACAGCATCCACATTTTATTTGAAGAAATCATGACAAGTGCCTATCTACATAACCTGGCTCAGATATTTTTATACTATGATTTTGCTACGCTGCTGCAAATATCTTGAACCAGTAAAAGCTTCCGCTACTCTGATGAAAGATGTCATGATCCAAAAGTGTGAGCATTTCGGTCCGAAAGTCACAACTTCACATGATGGCAACACAATAAAGGGTGATCCAGAGATTTATTGTGGCTGATGATCTCCAAAAAGCTCAAAGATCATCAAGATGTGGATCAGTTCAAAGACCTCCACTGAAAGTACAAAATAATCGGACAATGAAGAGTCACTACAAAAGCACAAAGAATGTGAACATTGAAGAATTGTAGTCTACGAGCTCAGAACGGAAGACAAATTAGAATGCTAGGATTCGAAATGTAAAACATGGGGTGACAACCCTTAGGGGGAGATTGTTAGGAATTAGAAATTCCATAGTAAAGTGTCGGTCACCCCATCTATAGTCTAGCATATGTTAGCTCGTAGACATATCGTTATTTATCAGTTTATTAGTTAGTTATTAGTTTAGTTTAGCGTAGTGTAACACCATGGAGGAAGGACGGGTCTTTACCCACTGTATGCCTGATCCACAGTCCGATAGGAGGACGTATTCATTGTAACTATAAATACCCCTTCCATCCATGGAAGGGGTGTGGCTTGGCAATCTAACCTTTTACATTTTATTGAACCAACTCTCTACCAAGAACACCATCTCTCTACTTTCTCTCTCTAAAATGGCTATCATGTATTTTGATCATCCAAGACCACCCGAATCATCAACACAATAAATATATCGATCCTACAGTATTGCTCCTAGGCTGTGAAGTGCGGGTGTTGGGAAAAGAGGATACTATTCCTGTTTCAGTAGAGGGAAGCACATTAGTTTCTTGTGGATTGATATTAGGCATTCTAGTGTCACTTTTTCTAAGTGTTACAGGTGCAAGTACCTTAGTGTTACTAATATTAACTTGTTCATACTTTCCTAACTTCTCTTTTAACTCAATAATAGTGTGCAACAAATCTTGATTTTCAGAACGAAGATTTCCATAAACATTCATGACTTCTTTAGTTTGTGCAAGATAATGATCAAGTTCTTTTGAAGCTTAATCACGAGTCTGTTTGAGTAAATCAAATATGACACCATATTCCTTTTTAACTTTTGTAAGTTCTTGTTCATATTTTGAGATTTGACATTTCAAATACGCGTTTAGATCATCCGGTTGCTCAAGTTTTGGATTAAGAGTTTTGGTATGCAACTGGTTGATTTTGTTTTGTAAAGCGAGTTCACAATTTTGACAATCTTTTGACACCATTGAAGACGACGTTTTGCATTTGAAAGCTCGTTTAACAATCGTTCATTTTCAACTTTTAAAGACTTGATTTGTGACACAGTATCAGTATTCCCAACATTTTTAACATAATCAACAGAATCAGCAGAGATATGATCAAATGCATATGCAACAGAATGTAGTAACACAACATTATGGATATTAGGACAGATAACATCTTCCAAGAGTCGATCAACATCTTTTCGTAACATTTTCTTTTTACGTTTTGTATTTGAAATAGATGTTTCTGTTTTCTCGAAAACTATTTTCATCAGTCCATGTTCCTTATGAAATTCCCTTTCCCAATATAGTGCCCAATTTTTCAAGTTTTGAACATGGGGTAAAATTCTTTTCTGAAAAATATCTCTTTGTTCTCGCGCCTGAGGCGATTGAAAATGTTCAACTTTTATTTCAGAATGAAATTCAATCTCACGTTCTAAAAGTTTGATGTCAGATAGGAAAGTGACAAAATATCTAAGAATTTGACGACTTTCGGGTATTGTTTTAATTTCACTGAGTGAAGGTAAAGGACCATTAATTTGTGCAGAATTGGGTTGGGGACCAACATTAGAAGACTCAGAAATAGGTGTGATAACCCAAGGTGTGTTAGAAGTATCTTTTTGTTCGACGAAAGTGATGGCTTTTGAATAGTTAAATGGTTTGTTATAAACAACATTTTCTAATTTTGATCGACTCTCGTCTTCTGCATCTAATTCCTCTTGACGATTATATTCAACAACACTCATAATGGAATCATCAATTCAATGTTCTGCACTCTAAACTTCAGGATTTGGTTTGAATGCTCTATTTGAAAACTTTGGTTTGTAATCTGCAAGATTCGGACCATATCCATTTGGATTTGGTTTCAAAGTAAACTTTTGAATCGTTGTGATTGATTCACCATGTTTATAAACAACATTTCGAAACTCTTTGATTTTGTTTTGTAAGTCGACAATTTCCTCAAGATAGTTATCTATTCGTTTCGTTGAATGCTTTCTGTACTCACAGAACTGTTTTTGACAAGTTAACAACTCAGACTTGGCTTTTTGAGTTTCCAAAGTGAGAGCGTTAAGTTGTTGTTTATGATAATATTTCAGTTGTTCTATTTGAGACAACAAAGCATTCTTGGATGCGACTAGATCACGTATCTGTTTTTCTAATGATTTTTCATTTTGGCAAGATTTAGCAAAAGCGACTTCAAAACCTTTTTCACATTTTTCTTGAGTTTGAAACACGTTGAGTTGGTTTTTTAAGCATTCAATATCCCTAGTTAATAGTGTATTTTTGTCCTTTAATTGCTTATTGATGTCCTTGCATATTTCCAGGCGAGATTCTTGGTCTTTAAGTAAGGTCATAAGCTCAGACGGAAGTTCATCTTGTTCAACGTGAGTCTCAGCATGAGCATTAGTCAGATCCTCAAGTATAACCACGGAGTCAACTTGATTATCAATGGTAACCATAAGGTCATCTTGATCGTCAAATATAACTACGGGATAAATTTGATTATCATCGGAATGAGATGTAGATGGCTCATGTTGAACACTCTGATCCTCGTCGGATACAAATGTAGGCGGAGATATCATATCAGTAATGAATATGGTTTGATCCGGTACCTGAGACAAGTCGTCAGTGTCATACACTGGGCCTGTGTCACTCATGTGGAGTTCGTGCATGTTTGCCATCAACATAACTGATGCATTAGCCTGCAAGTCCTCCATATCATCATCAGAATCTGCATTTGCCATAAAGCTCTGTTCCTTGTTCGTAAGAGTTCCACCAGCTTCATCCTTAAGAGCCAAGAGTAAAGCCTCTTTGTGATAAGCGCTGCCTCTTGTCCTTGGCTTTGGGCATGCACTAGCCAGATGACCCTTCTCATTACAGTTATAACAACGAAGACCATTAATCCCATTCTGAGCATTACCCTGTTCAACCACTTGAGCCCTTAGTTGTTGTGAAGCAACCATGTTATTTCTTCCCATTGGATTAAATCCTTGACCACCGCCCATCTGACGAACATTACCACGATTCTGAACTTCAACACGTCCATTGTCAACAACAGCCTGATTCCTTGTGTTTGATGAGATACGAATGCGATTGTTGGATTTGTTTGAGTAACGGCCGAAGGCTCTAGCAATCATGACAAACCCTTGATGTAATGCATTGAAAGCTTCTGTATCCTTATTAGATTTACTATAAAGTACTTGATCATTGTTGTTGTTGTATGGAACCAATTGAGTTTCTTGAGATTGATGTTGTGACGGATCATAAGGTGTTATCTTAGCAGATGGTTGAGCAGCGGGTTGTGGAGGATTTGTGAATACATTTTGTAAGGTCGGGAATTGAGGATAACAAGCGTGAGCCCACAAAGCTAATTGTTGATTATCCGGAAGTGATGGCGAAATAGGTAGTCCACGGATAACCCTTTCTTTGTCAACTTCCTTTTGGTGGGGCTTCAAATAGTCGTACAACAATCCGTATGTAGCATGATGAATATTCTTTGCTTGACGGATGAATATGACATACTTTTCCCAATCAGGACCAAGATTACCTAGGAACTTAGTGTTGACTGCAATTCTTGGCATAATGATGTTAGGTTTTTCCAAGTCATTGATGATGTCTGAGAATCGATGATGATATGACTCTAATGTCTCTCCTGGTTCAATCATGAAGTGTTCATAAGCCAATTAGATTTTGGATTCCATGTCTTCTTGATTGAGTTCAGTGCCTTCCATGAGAAGATGAATATGTTCCCACATTGCTTTAGTAGTTTTTTGAGCATCAACACTTCGAAGGATCGGATTGGGTAATCCCAAAAGGATGTATTGCATTGCTAGTTCATAGGCTTCAATGTGTAGAAGTTCATCAGTAGTGAGGTCATTAAGATTTGCAATGTTAGTGACATCACCTCTTGGTGGATTAGCATTTGGATCTCTGGGTACAGTGACAGTAGGCATCTCAAATGGACCTTCCAGGATAACCTTCTTTTAGAACTTTCCATATGGCTTCTTTAGATCACAGAACCTAAAGAACCTTATCACCCATTGATCGTAGTTTTCGGGAGTGAGCATTGGAGGTCTATCAAGTGATCCAGCCTCATGAATGGATTGTTGGCTACTTAAAGCTTCACACATCTTTGCAAACCAAGACGGTTCCTTCATAGTATTCCTGGATAGATGTTGATTGTGAAAGTTTGTGTAAGGTTGTACTTGAAGACTAGGGGTGGTTGAACCATTTGTGGTTGAATTGCTCCTTGAGGAAATTGTTGTTGTTGTTGTTGTTGAATTTGTTGATAAATTTGTTGTTGTTGATTGATTTGTTGTTTTTGTTGTTGTTGTTGAGGATACACATGAGGGAAGTAGCTAGAGTATGGTGGTTGAGACATCATGAAACTTGTGTTGAAAAATGGATCTTTGTAGTCGAATGAAACTTTGTTGATGAAGTATCCTTATGCGTAGAAATCAAGCTTAGGGAAAGAAAAAACCTTAGGCGTAAAAACACCAACTTACGCGTAAGAGGTTAGCTTACGCGTAGGGTTAAGGAAACCTTAGTGTTGATACAAAAGTTGGGCGTTCCTTGCTTGAGCTCCGGTTCTCGTACCAATTGAATATTGCTGTTTGAGACCTGCGCACTAAGTAAACAGGAAACACCGTTAGGCTTATCGTAGGATTGTCTCCCACGATTATCCTCCGGCGTGAGAGTAAGTAATCGGTTTTAGGGTTAATAGGAGAGCTAGGGTTTTATATTGTACCTTTAATGAGGGATAGGGTTCCCTTTATATACACACGAAATCCTTGTTGGTTTCGTGTTCCCCAACCTTCGGCGTATCCTGCCTAAGTCGGTTGGTAAACGATTATCTCCAAAGTTAGGAGATATCCGATATCTTATTCCATAAATGACTTTGGGCTTGGGCTTTCGTGAGCCCAAACCATTATTAAGTTAGCCCATTCGTAATGGGCTAGTTAGTGTTATTCACTGGTCAGGTTCGTGACCCGAGTCGGGACTATACGTCATCATGTCCCCCCAGTCTAGTATGCGCAGTGACTAACTGCAGATGCTAGACTGAGAATTGTAGCATTTAGGTTCCTCGTAGCGTAGCGGAGAAGTTGCATCTAGGTCAAATATCTTCAAACAAATGTCTCAGAATTTGGGGGAAAGTAACTGCCCCCTTGTCACCTCAACATATCCTAGCCACTTATTCAAAGTTAGTGGGATCCACGTGTCATGCATCGCATGGATAACGGAAGCTATATAACCATCGACCTTCCTTTTACTGTGATTATCACAGTAAAAACTTAATCCGCCATTGTTAACAAACCTTCAACTTGCAACCCAGAAAACTACTATTCCCAAAGTAATTGCGCGTGCGCCATATCGATACCATGGTTCGAGTGTTAACTGATTTCACGTCCGAAGTAACTGAGGACGAACTTTTAGAGTTCGCCTCTGATTATTATATACCCGTAGTGGTGCATCCAGAAGTTCCAGGTGCAAAGGCGTCAATTGCGGACTTCCACGATGGGAAAATAGGGGTATACATGCGTTTTTTCGATTTCGCGAATCAGCGTGTGCCAATATATTTATTCTTGAGCGACGTGTTAAACTACTACCGCCTGCATATATCCCAGCTGCACTGCATAGGTGCAGCTAAAATCACTAACTTTGAGGTGAATTGCCGCTTACTGGCAATCAACCCGACTATCCACCTATTCCGCGCATTTTACCACACAACGTGGTCAAACGGGTGGGTATCATTCGCTAAGCGCGCTGGGCGACTTCAGTGTTATACTGAAAAATTAGACGCGCTTAGGAATTGGAGAGAAACATTTTTCTGGGTTGATGAGGCGTGCTTCCCATCGCGCTTTGACTTTTTCACCCAGGGTACACTGCCAAAGGATGAGCGCCCCCTCCCTGGATAGTACAGTTCGGAGGATGCGGATACCATAAACACCAATCGCATCCCCATTAATTCCTACCCCGAGGAGTTTTTGGTGCACATAGGCATTAGCCGTAATTATTTTGGTAGACCAGAGGAGGTTCCAATCTTCTTAGGTGCGGATGGCCAGGGTGGGTGCTCGTCCTTTTGCATTCCGTTTATATTAATGTAAGCTTTTTCCTTTCTTCTTTGTACTTGTCGTAACCTGTTTTGTTGTTTGTTTTTTGTTGTGCAAAAATGGACCTGTTCAGAGTCGTACAACTGGCGAGACCGCGCCAGGTTAATGTTGGGACGCGCCCGCTGAGGGAGGGGGAAGAGCCCATTCTGGTGGCTACGGCAGGGCACACCCTGGAAATGGATATGGGGGAAGCGGGGACTAGCTCGTCGATCGCACTGGAACCGACCCCACTGCAGAGCATGTCGAGTCCTAGGGTGCCTTCTCCGTTGGTGCAGCCGTCTTAAGTAGGAGTGGCGGAGCATATGGAGGAAGAGGAGGAGGAGGACCCAGGGTTGAAGCGCAAGAGATCACTTGGAGAGGATGGCGCAAGCTCATCGAGGAAAAAGCGCCCCATTGTCCTAACGGTGGAATCATCATCGAGCGACGTTGCGTCGCCTCCCCCCTCGGCTGATACATCTGGTCCACAGTAAGTAATGTCGCCAAAGTTTTTTGCGTATCCCCTGTTTATGTGAAACATTTACTAATTCCCTTTCTCGTGTGCAGGTTTGAACACTCTGCGGAGTCGCCCCCCATGGATAGTCCTGTGCATTCTGAGTCTTCTGAGCCACACAGCCGAAGCGCTGAGCCATTGGTAGCTGGGGATGCGCCATTGGGTTAAATTGTTGAGGAGTTGGCACTGGCGGCCTCGCATCAAGCTTCGCTGGTGGAGAAGCTAAAGGCCAAGGTTTCTGGGGATGGCAGGCCAGGCACGCAAAAAGATCAAAAAATTGCGTCACTGGAAGCGCAGTTGGCTAGCGCCAAAGCCGAAGCAGAGGGCCTGAGTTCGTACGCCCAAAAGCTTGCGGAAGAAAAGATGGCGCTGATGGGTCAAATAAGTCAGGAACGTGCTGCGTCCTCAGGGTACAAGGCTTCATGTCTCTGGGCGCTGAAGTATCTTGAGAAGGGCAAGGAAGAGTTGACCACGCAGTTGGAAAATTTTGGTGCCACTGTGAGCAGTGCCTTGGAAGCGCAGGAGATGAAGTTGCGCAAGCTCAGCCTGGAGTATGATGAGGAGTTATATCCCCAACTCCTGTCTACAATCGCTGAGCGCAGGTGGCTCATTGGCCATGGTCTGCGACTTGCTGCTCTCAGCACCTTGGAGTCGCAGGAAGTAGTGGACGCCTTTGGGGGAGTTGTGCAGTGCGCATTGGCGCGAGGTAAGGCAGAGGCTGTGGAGGAGCTGCATGAGGCTAAGTTGTTGAAGGTGCCTGCTGATAAGGTACCCGGGTATAATGCGCAAGCATACAATGAGCTGGTGGCTGCTATGGAGAAGATGAAGTCATTGGAGCTTCCCCTGATTTCTGAGTTAGAGCGCGACCAGGATTATCCGATAGGGGTCATTATGGAGGGGCTGACCTTAGCTCGGCATCGTGGTGAAAATGCGGAAGCGCGGCTGGACCACTTTCTGAAACCCGATGAATCTCAACTCCAAGTGCCTATATTTGCTCGCCCTAAGGATATCTTGAATCCCTTCGCTTTGGAGAAAGAAGTGCCCTTGAAGCAGGTGTTGGAAGTGCATGCTACAAGACTTGCCAACAAGGAAGGGATTAAAGGTAAGGCTGTTTTGTGCGGCATTGGCGCAGCACATCTCCCCAGATCTGACGGGATACCGGTTATTGTTGCCACGGTATCGCGCAAAGATTCCAACCTACTGAAGAAGCTGAATGAGGTTGGAGACGCTGCAAGCTGTGTGGGAAATTCGTCTCTTACACGTTGTAATAGTATGTAGATAGTAACTTGTAAAGTAAACATCATTTTGTAAGCACGCATAGTACTTAATGGAACATTATTTTTGTTGAATGGTGTTGCGACTCATAATATTTGCACTTAGTTACTTGTCTTTCCATAAAAAACGTGTGTATTTTCTAAGAAGCAAACTGTTGTATAAGCGCGGATAATATATGAAGTTCATAACAGTGTGTGAAATTCATGGTATACTTAAAACATAATTTCTAAGTACGTTTTATCATAATCGTGTATGGTGTGATATGCAGCGTACTGTAAATATCATATCAAGGAGTCAAGTGTCTTGATTCCTAATTTGTTAAACGTGCACCGTATGCGTTGTTGCGCACCCGTCGTGGGATGCGTACAGAACTTATTCCAACGTCTTGAGAACAAGGTGTTTAACAAGGATACATGATCCAATGTTGATGGGTTTGCAACCCTCTTACTCAACGAGTTGTTTAGTAGGTTTACTCATCCTTTTACCATCGTGGGTTTATTAAGTGCATGTACGCCATGTAGGCAAGAGATAAAAAATGTTAAGACATAAGGTACATTGAAATAACAAATTGAAATGTGTAGCGGAGTTAGCTAGAAACCGCGACGTTTTATTGACACTTGCAAGTTTTTGTGAAAGAAAAATAAATAAGATATTGCCTAAGTAAAACAAAATGTAAATACACGGATAATTATTGGGCACTTCACTAAAGTGCGGGAATGTCCGTGTGCTGCGCCGTAGCCATTCTTATAGATAACATCGCTTAAGATTGCAAATGTTCTATGTACGCGGTAGTACACGACCATACATGTCTCGTAGCTTGTACGCGCCTGTTCCTAATGCTTCAGTAACCTCATAGGGTCCTTCCCACTTTGGTCTAAGTTTTCCTGTGTCTTCTGCGTGGCTCGCATCGTTGGCGCGGTATACGAAGTCACCTGGTCTGAATGAAACACTTCGCACTTTAGCATCGTAGTATCCCTTCATTATTGACTTCGATCTTGCTTCATATATAGCTGCGCGCTCGCGTCTTTCTTCCAACAGGTCTAAGTCGATACGCCGTTCGTCATCATTGGTTGCAACATTGACTTCAGCAGTGCGAATAGTTGGCATCCCAATTTCGGCTAGTATGACGGCCTCTGTCCCATAGACTAGAGAAAAGGGGGTGCGTGCGGGTTTTGATTGAAGTGCGGTGCGCCCACAGAACATGCGATAATTCTTCTACCCACCTTCCTTTGTGCTTGTCTAGACGTGCTTTAATTCCTTCGCCCAGACTTCGATTTACACGCTCTACTAAGCCATTGGTTTTTGGATGTTTAACCGATGCGAAGTGCTGCGTGATATTCAACTTCTCGCACCAGTCCTTGAAGGGATTGTCACAAAATTGTTTCCCGTTGTCCGAGATGATTTCCCCAGGTAGTCCAAAGCGGCACACAATATTTTCCCAAACAAAGCGTTTGACCTGATTGCCAGTTATTGTCACAACTGCTTTTGCTTCGATCCACTTGGTGAAGTAGTCTATGGCCACTATGAGAAACTTCAATCCTCCTGCTGTAACGGGGAAGGGACCTACAATGTCGATACCCCACTTATAGAATGGCCATGGCACCATGATAGGTGTTAACTCCTGTTGTTGTTGGCGCGGGACGGGTCTATGAACCTGACAATCGCCGCACTTTCTTATTAATTCCCTCGCATCACGGTGCATGGTGGGCCAATAGTATCCGGACCGTAAAGCGCGCGCCACCATGGATCTTGGGCCTGAGTGCATGCTGCATGAATCGGCATGGATTTCCCTGAGTATATAATTTGCTTGTAGGGGGCCGACGTAGCGGAGCCATGGTTGCAGGAAGGAACGTCGATATACCACACGATCTCATCTGGAAACTACTCCCGTACATCACGCCTCAACATCCGCTGACCCTATTCCAGATATTAGCCCCGCCTTCGTTGAGGCAAACTTTGAAGCCTTGGATTCTTTACTAAGGGCTCATAAAAGACAGGTTCACAACACTGAAATGCGAAGAGAGTTGGAATACTCCAGTGAGGAGTATGATGACGAGATTGAAATAGAGGAGAGGCCTCGACCTGTTAGCAGGGGGCGCTCAGCCCTGCGAAATGGTTCTCCTTCCATCAGAAGGCCAAACAGAAGGACTATAGGCTTTGAAGAAGGACCCGGAGGAGATCCGGGAAGAAGGGAAAGAATGCAAGGTGAAAGAAGGAGCGAGAACTCCAACGGAGGAAGCAACCCGGTAGGGAACGGAGGGGTAAACCTACCCCCTCTCCTAGCTTCCAATTTAGGAAGAGAGGGAATAGGGGCTCCAGTACCCCCCTCATATGTTTCGAGTGTCGGAGTCCCTCCTCCATACTCAGGCATGAATCAGTTACCCCCTCCGGGAATGAACCCCTACCTACCTGCTCAAACCTACAACACTTACCCTCCGAATGGTTCACTCCCCAACCAGAATTACCAAAAAATGCCCTATGGACATGGTCTTACGCAATCGATGGGTGTAAACCCTTCGTACCAACCTTCTATTGTTTACCCTACCTACACACATCCATTTCCTAACCAGTATAATCCTACACCTGTTTATCCACCTCCATACAACCCGTACTATGCCGAAGCCTCTGGAGCTTGCACACCTTTCGTGAAATGGATCGAAGACTACCCCCTACCTAACGGTGTAAAGATGCCTACTCATATAGGCACCTACGATGGGAAAGGCGATCCTGATAACTTCCTCCACTTATTCGAAGGCGCTATCAAGATGCAAAAGTGGGTCATGCCCGTAGCATGCCATATGTTCACTTACACGCTCCGAGACTCCGCGAGAATATGGTGGAATGGACAGAAGTTGGGAAGCATTGTAAGTCTAGACGACCTTAAGGCTAAGTTCCGATCACACTTTAGCCAACAGAAGAAGTACACCAAGACCCATCTAGCCGTGCACACCATCAAGCAAAGGGACAACGAAAGCACAAGGGCCTTAATTACGAGGTACACCGATGAAACTTTGCAAATTCTGGGTTTGCACGAAGATCAGAGGATCTCAGGTTTTGTACATGGCCTTCGGACGCGAAGCTTGGTGTAATTCCTATCCACCGATCTTCCCACTACTTATAAGGCGCTGATGGAGAAGACTTACACTTGGATTGAGTCCAAGGAGGTAGCAGCAAATGGGGCTCCGATAGAGCAAAAGGAAGCTTCTGAAAAATTCTCACGAGGGTCCTCATGGGAAGGATCCAAGAACAAGAAAAAGAACAGAGACCGCTTCACTCCATACAACAAAGGTTTGAACCACGGACTCTTGGCGAACTTAGTCAAATCTCCCAGGGAGATTCTGGCTACCGAGAAAGCCGCAAAGTCCTTCGATCCACCACCTCGGACGACAGCACGAAGCAAAGCCAAAGACATGTCCAAGTACTGCCATTTCCATGAAGACCATAAACATGACACGAACAACTGTAGAGAACTAAAGAAGCAGATCGAAGAAGCAGTGCGGTCCAGACAGTTAGCACATCTGGTTAAAGGCATCAAAAAGGGAAAGGACAAGTTCTCCGACACCTAACTGGGTGAATGAAAAGGGAACAAGAAAGAGGCTACGCCCACAGAGGTTCTGATACTAATGGTGCACAGGCACGATCCAACCTTGAAAAGGAAGGAAGCAGACGGGGAGCTGGGAAGCGTAGGGGAAATAACCTTCCCTTACATCTTAGGGCAGACACCTTCGACTGACCCCGTGGTCATCAAGGTACGAATCTCAAACAGGGAGGTAAATAGAGCATATATGGATTGTGGAAGCTCCTGTGAGATCATTTATGAGCATTTTTTCCTAAAGCTCAAGTCATCCATACGCTCACGAAGGGTGGACTCGAAAACACCACTGGTAGGGTTCTCCGGCGAACACTCATGGCCCCTGGGAGAAGTACCGTTGGAAATCACCATAGGCGAAGGCCCCTTATCCCGCACGGAGACACTCACCTTCGTTATAGTCAGGTCAGACTCTCCTTATAATTTGTTAATAGGGAGAACAGCTATGCAAATTATGGGCATTGTTGTTTCCACCATACATGCTGCTATTAAGTTCCAAACCTCCTTCGGAGTAGGAACTGTTCATTCTAATTATTGGGCGGATAAGGGTGTATATGGTGTCAAAAAGATCAAAGAAGAATCGAAGGAGCCTCCGATAGCAATTCTAAGATGCACAGATGCGGAGGAGCGAGTTGTAGTTAACCCTAGCTACCCTGAACAAACAGTGGTAGTAGGAAAGCAACTCCCGGCGAATTTCAAGGCGAAGCTCATGGAACTGTTGCGGACTAACCTTGATGTTTTTGCTTGGAAATATTCTGACATGACAGGGGTACCAAGAACATTGCTGATAGACGGACAGTCCTTCGGAACGGAGCATAAACTCAATGAGTACAAACACATTGAGCCGATAAAACAGAAAAGGAGGAGCCTAGCCCCCGAAAGAAACGCTACAGCCTGCAAAGAACTGGACGAACTCACACAAGCAGGCATCCTAAGGGAAGTTAAGTACCAAACTTGGGTAGCCAACCAAGTAATGGTCAAAAAGAGCGACGGAGGGTGGCGCATGTGCGTTGACTTCACTGACATCAACAAAGCATGCCCGAAGGATTGCTACCCCTACCAGAAATTGACTGGAAGGTAGAATCCTTGGCAGGCTTCCGGCTAAAATGCTTCTTAGATGCCTACAAAGGGTATCATCAGATCCAGATGGCAAAGGAGGACGAAGAAAAGACAGCCTTCTACACGAGCAAAGGTGTCTACTGTTACAGAAAGATGCCCTTCGGATTAAAGAACGCAGGGGCAACTTACCAACGTCTCGTAGATAAAGCCTTCAACAAACAAATGCGCAGAAATCTCGAAGCATACGTTGACGACATGGTCATCAAAAGTAAGACGGGGGAGGACCTACTCCTCGATGTACAGGAAATGTTTGACCAACTTCGGGCGATTAACATGAAGCTGAACCCTAAGAAATGCTCCTTCGGTGTCAAAGAAGGACAATTCCTAGGGCATTTGATCACTAAGCAGAGGATAAAGGCTAATCCCTCCAAGGTCAAGGCGATTTCAGATCTCCAAGCCCCTAAGTGTCTAAAAGATGTGCAGAGCCTGAATGGGAAGCTGGCAGCTTTAAGCCAGTTTTTGTCGAAGGGGGCTGAAAGGTCCCTACCATTCTTCAAAACACTCAATGGATGCGTGGATAAGAAAACTTTTCAATGGAGTCAGGATGCTGAAGCTGCCTTTCAGAAGATGAAGGAGTTCATCGAAATCCTTCCAACACTTACAGCCCCAATCAAAGGCGAAGTGTTGTTCATGTACTTAGCATCCTCAATGGAGAGTATTAGCGCAGTCCTTATGGCAGAACGAGACAAACGATAGATCCCCATTTACTTTGTCAGCAGGGTCCTACAAGGGGCAGAGATCAACTATCCAACATTGGAGAAGTTAATACTAGCCCTAATCTACGCAGCAAGGAGGCTCCGACGCTATTTCCAGGCCCATCCAATCACAGTCTTAACCAACAAGCCACTCAAACAGATCTTGTCGAAACCCGAAAAGTCTGGGAGGGTGGCTAAATGGGCTATTGAATTGGGAGATCACGAAATAGAGTTCAAGGGACGAAACTCTATTAAAGGACAAATTCTCGTAGACTTCTTGGCAGAAACACCTTCCGAGCCTGACATAGAAAAAGAAGGACCCAAAACCAACCTCACTCAAGTACAGGCTGACTGGAAGCTTTATACAGACGGATCATCCAGCTCCGATAGTTCTGGAGCAGGCCTAATGCTGGTCAGCCCTGACGGGAAGGAGCATACATATGCTCTTCGTTTTGAGTTCGAAGCCACAAACAATGAAGCGGAGTATGAAGCGCTGCTAGTAGGCCTCCGACTGGCTAAAGATATGGAGGTCAAAGCTCTCGTTGTTTTCATAGACTCCCAATTGGTAGCAAACTAAGTAACAGGCTCCTATGAAGCAAGGCAGCCCATCATCAAACAGTACATGGAAAAAACAAAGGAGATGCTGGAGAGCTTTGACTCCTACACCATCCAGCATGTTCGTAGGAATCAGAACAAGAAGGCAGATGCACTAAGCAAGCTAGCTTCTATGGCCTTCGCTCATCTCACTAAAGAAGTACTTGTCGAAGTCCTTCTTGAAAGATCCATCGTTCACAAGGAAGTTGCAGAAGTGGTTCACGAAGAAGGAGAGATGTGGATGACTCCCATCAGGGAATACTTGATAAGTGGTCTTCTCCCTGAAGATCCCAAGCTAGCAAGGAAGATTCGGGTTAAGTCCCCACAATACCGGCTAATAGGGGAAACCCTATATAGAAGGTCATTTTTATCACCATGGTTAAGATGTGTGGGACCGAAGCAGGCTACAAGCATTATCTCTGAAGTCCACGAAGGATCCTGCAGCCTCCATGCAGGACCCCACTCAGTTGTCTTGAAGATAATGAAATTGGGCTATTATTGGCCTTTGATGCACAGGGATGCGGCAAAAATCATTCTCAAATGTGAAGCTTGTCAGATACACTCAAACGTTCCAAAGATGCCGAAGCAGGACATGACAAGTGTGACATCCGCATGGCCCTTCTCTCAGTGGGGCATCGATATCGTAGGACCTATGCCTATAGCACCCGGAGGAGTCAAATTCTTGTTGGTCGCAATCGATTACTTTACTAAGTGGGTGGAAGCTAAACCCTTAGCCTCCGTAACAGGGAGACAGATCGAGAAGTTTGTATAGGAGCACATTGTGTGCAGATTCGGAGTGCCCCATATAATCATATCTGACAACGGGAAGCAGTTCGCCGAAGGAGTCTTCTACGACTTCTGTCAAAGGCTCAACATAAAGCAGTCTTGGAAATCCCTCTACCATCCACAAGGTAACGGACAGGTGGAGGTTACAAATAGAGACATCGTCAAAGGGACCGAGAAAAGGTTGGGACGAACTCATCATGGATGGGTGGATGAGCTCCCTCAAGTACTATGGGCTCACAGGACACACCCTAAGTCAAGCAATGGTGAAACCCCCTTCAGCCTAACATACGGAACAGAAGCGGTCATCCCTTCGGAGCTAAGTGTACACACGGAGCGTGTGGCAAAGTATGATGCCTCCCAAAATGACGAAAGGATCAGGGAAAACCTTGATCTGCTAGAAGAAAGACGAGAAATAGCCTCCATCCGAGAAGCAATACACAAACATAAGATCGAAGGCTACTATAACAAAAGGGTCAGACCTTCCACTTTCAAGCCTGGAGAATATGTGTTACGCCTCAACAGTGCAAGCAAAGCAGAGTACCAGGGAAAGCCGGGACCAACTTGGGAAGGACCCTACATGGTAGCTGAGGCCTACGGCAACGGAGCCTAAAAACTGGCCACTCTTCTCGGAGAACCCATCGACAGGACATGGAATGGTACGAACCTTCGAAAGTTCTATGTTTAAGAAGTACTTTTACTTTTTTCTCGTAATTAGAAGCTTCTCAAGGGAAAGTAAACATTATTGGTAGTTGTCTTAGTTTTCATTTCAAGAATGATGTAATCCTCCCTACCAATTCAATGATAAATAAGACATTTCCTACAAATCTCTTGCTTCGTTTCTTAAACACAAAGATTTGTTAAGCCAAGTCGTTAATGAGTTTCAATGTCGAATAAAATAGCTCAAGGTGAAATACATGCCTTATCATTTAAGCCAACTTTAACATTCACATTAACTCTCCTAGTAGTTTTTGGCGCTTGTTGTCACACCCCCAAATTACCTGTTTTGCAGCGGAATGAAATTCTTGGGGATTGACTGTCATAGCATCACAGTTACAGATATATTGAACGACCTAAAGTGTCGTTTGAAAAGAACATCGTTTGATATAATAAAACATTAAGAGTTTACAAAAGATAGGTCCCAAATGAAATTAGACATGTGCGGAATTAAGTTTGTTACAATCCAAACGATGTTTTAAAGTGCATAAAACCCAAGTGAGACGCGTCGTCACCGCGACTATATGATATGTCCACATGCATGCCATGAAGTGAATGCCTTAGATACCTGAAAATACATTGCTAAAAGTGTCAACACAATGGTTGAGGGAGTTCATAGAGTTTATTAAAATGTTTTATACGACCAACGCAAGTATAAGTTATGTATGACAAATATGTCACAAAAATGGTACAATTGCTTAAGCACATGACACCGAAGCTAGACTGTTCCTGATGTTCGCCCCAACAGAGTATTTTGCCAAACAACTCAATGATGATAAAAATGAAATGCATCTGTTGACCAGTTGGGACCACCAACACGGATGGAGGAGTCACCCTCAATAGATCTATCCACTCACCCTCGCTTCTTCTGAAATTAACGGTTCATGATTATGAAATGGGGACATTCAATTGGCAATGAGGTAACTTAAGCAATGTAAATGAATTTGAATATACTTGGGCCCGTATAAAAAAATGATGTGCAATGTATTCTCCCCCGTAGGTTTGAAATAATGTATAAACTTGAATAAAACGGGGCTATGAAAACTCACCTGGTGCAATGTTTATGATGATATAATGGCAAAAGTGGATACACTGAAATGAGGCGCAACCTCTAACCGTGACCTATTATGAATGATATGTTCTATAATAAGTTATGATGTAATGTTATGCATGCAATTCGTATGATATCTATACCACTTGTACATTTGAAAATAATGTTTATCGTCGAAATATATGTTTATGACATCTCGTCATATTATAAAATAATTTACAAGTATTTACGTTGAAACAACCTCCTACGATAGTCGTTTAGTGATTTATCAAGAATTTATAGCATTTCGTCGCAAAATAATATACTTTGATAATTTGTGAAAGTGACTAAATGACCTCGAAAAGCTGGTCGTAAAATAGTGAATATCGAGTGTTAGGAAACAAACTCAATGGTTTTTGAAAGCTTGTAGCATTATCTAAAGGTTTTAGCTTTTAAATTTTTATCATAGAGGTTTCGATCATGGAGAAAAACATAGGTAAAGTAGGATACTTGTACCAAAAATATAGTTTAAAGGTAGTTTTCGGCAAAGTTTGAGTGACCGTATTTTATTCGTTACAACTCCGTTTGACGAACGGTTGAACATTTTGGAAAATATGCTAGGTGAACTTACTTTTACTAGAAGACATCGTTTTCTAAAAAGTACTCCATCGATGTTAAAAACGACTCTCAACATGGTCCTTAGCGGCAACTAGTTTTCGTCTAATAGGAAAATATATAAGTTATACTTGTAATAAAAGTTACGACAACCTTGTTTAAAATGTGAATAACTTGGTCGTTATATGTCCGTTTTCTACGTTTTATATGTCTGTAGCTTCGTGTTAAAGTATACTAATATATTTTTGATAAATCGACTCATTTAGATAACGCTTGAGACTCATTTTTGACTCGTAAAAATTTGGACAGCATGCTGATTTTTCCGGAAAAATAGTTTTCGTCGTTAAACTTGAAAATAGCATAACTTCTTCGTTATAACTCCGTTTTAACCCGTTCAAGCGGCCACGTTTTCGTTTTAAAGTATATTTTCTGAATATCTAGCCCAAAATATTTTGTAAACTGTCGAAATTTCCAGATTTAGCAAAAATGATCAGACCCTTATTTATAGTTGTCGAAATTGATTTTTCTCGCGTAATACTTGTTTCAATCACTTCAAACCAACACCAAATCTATTCTAAACCTACCATACACCGTCTTAGGGTGTCATGGGTTCCTAAACATCATCAAAAATGATATGTTTCAAGGGGTTAATTATAGGATAATATGTACTAATTATAAGTACTAAAAATAATGAAAGTGGTATAAATTCACATGTAACTTGCATGTTTTCTTGCAAAAATGATGAAATAACATAAATATGAATATGAAAGAGTTATGAAGATCATGAAATGCTTACTAGTATGATGATGATGTTTATGGAACAAGGTTTTTCCTAAATACCCTAGGTTTTTATTGCAAAACCCTTAAAAGAAAGTATACTAGAGTGTATAAATGACTTGATCTTGCAAAAACTTTGTGTTCCTTCTTGTTTTTCTTCCTTGGCAGGCCATCCTCAAGGGATGAGAGGATTTTTCTTTCTTCACCTTTTAGTTAGTGTTTTGTAGGTGTTTTAAATGAATACAACTCTTATGTATTGTAAATATCTTAACAAATGGTGTAGGTGTACAATTATGTGTCATTTTTATTAATAAAATAGATGACTTAGATGGGGAAGGTCGGCAATGTGGGGGGGGGGGTGAAAGACTTTTGATGAATTTGATGATTTAAATGCATTTTAGTTTAAGTATAATATGTATTTGGTACATATAATTAATTATTAAGTGTAGTGTTAACTGAAAATAAATTTTAAAGAAACAAAATAAAATATATCGAAGTCATAAAAATTATAAAAATACATTTCTTACAAGAATTGAGCGAAATAATAATTATCGGGTAAACTAATAATATAATTTTTATAGTCTTAAAATGAGTATAAAAATATATTAGGATTATTTTTGGAAGTGCCGGATCAAATATTCAAAATAAATGCGATAACGTTTATTTAATAAGAAAATAAACGTTTAATGAAATATGCAAATCCATGCATGAACTAATATGATGATGACGTTACCAATGATATGTAGACTAAATCTAGTCTATATGAAATGTCCTCAATGATTTTTCATGAATACGCAGCTAAACCCTTACGGTTACGCGTATTTGATACTCGTAAACCTAGTTTACGAAAAATGATGAATAGTGAAGCATGAATAGTGATTTTTCTCCGAGAATGAATAGTGTTTCGTGAATAGTAAAATTTTGAAATACGTTCTCAGAATATCAAATCGACTTCAAAAATGATGAATAGTAAAATGATGAATAGTAACTGATGAATAGTAAATTCCCGAGATGAATAGTAAATTTGAAAATGACCTGAAATTACGAGTTGTCACATTCGCCCACCCAAAAAGGAATTCAGTCCCTGAATTCAGTCCATGTTGGGTCCTACGGTGTTGTCGGTGAAAAGGTGGGGATATTTGAGGCGCATCTGGTATTCTCGCGTTTTCTGAATCGTACCACGCCTTTCCAAGGCGAGACTTTGAACATAAATATGTTTCCAACTTGAAATTCTAATGGTTTGTGACTTATGGAACATATTTTCAATATTTTGCGTCGTTTATCGACGTAGATTTTCTATCTATATGTTGTTGCTTATAACTGATTCTTGATTTGTACGATCACTTTGTTGTTTCATGAATGAGTTATGGACTAATGAGTTGAACTTTCCTGATTTTTACCCATGAATAAGTGATTGACACCTCAACCTTAGAGTGCCTCAAATGGTAAAGTCAATATGTTCATGTGCTAATTATTGTTGTAAGGCATCTTGTTCGATGAAGAATGATTTGCCTAATCATTTCTAGAAAATCACACATGCCTTGAGTATATCTTCTAATGTTTGAATTGTTTTCTCGCTCTGACCATTGAGCTGAGGATAATAGGTGGTACTCATGTCCTAATAAATTCCATGAGAAGATTGAAATGATTATCAGAAGTCTAAGGTGAATCGGCTACCTTATATTAGGTATAATTGAAAATGACACCACGTGTCTCATGACAAACTCCAAAATTTCAAGTTTGTTGAAAAGGACATTATTGAAAAGAATAGGTTATGGGTAACAGTTGTGATTCCTCGCACTTCTAGTTCTAGCGAATGTCATGAATTGAGTCTTCCTTGCCTAAGGTGCTTAGTCTCCATTACTAAAATGTTTATTGTTTGATGGTGTCTCTCTTAATTTCTCTTATCGAAATTTTTCCATGCTCTATGCTGTAAAGTCACAAAACCTTAAATATTTAAGTGATGTGGTGTGGTGATTGATTTTCAAGATTTGTTCCGATATTGAATGCTACTAAAATAGTTCATCACCTAGATTGTTATCATGCTAGCAAAAACATAGACATCAGCTCATACTATGTCGAAGAATGTTTGTTCTGATTTCACTTGTAGATGGAGAGTCATTGATTGTCCGATATGTTCAGACTTGTTGCATTTCTTAATATGGAAGTGGGGTTATCTGGAATTTCTAGAGAACCCAATGTCTTAGATAAAGTTTACATATTGTTGAGGCCATGTTTATTGGAATGTTCTGCAGTCTCAGTTAGAAGACTTGGTTTATCCCTACAATGTTGCTTAGTGTGTATTCACTTCCTACTAAATCTTGTAACTCGGTCTAGCTGGTACTTTTTGAAATGATAGAATCTGGCTTCTAATCCAAAGATAGTGGTTCAGATTGTCTCGTGATATCTTAAAATTTCTATTGAGTTTTGAAACATCTTACTACATACTTCTAGTCCTTGTTGGTAGTTCTGAAATCCTTTCATTGTTTTCTTGTATCGAGGAATCCTCCTAGTAAATGGTATAGAAAGTCTTTCCTAAGAAGGTCACTGATAAAGTTTCAACTTATCGGTTGAGTGAGTGATGAATGGTATAGGTATCTATAGAGTGTTAACAAAAGAGATGTTTATGCACCATTTATCTAATTACAAAGCTTTGCTTTTGAGTAAAGATTGTTTTAGGAAGTTTGAAAAGATGCTTGTTTATTTCATGACATAATCTATTCTGATTTATACATAGGTGATCAGGCTATGTATAATCGAGGACAAATGATGTGATGATTGGTTTTATTGAAATGATATTATGTTTCTCCGAAGTTTTAGATGGTATTCAACGTTTTGTTCCTAACAATTTTTCAGAATAACATGAAAATCGTTTCACATTATGGTAGTAAATAGTTGATAAAATGACTGAAAATCAATTTATAGGGTGGTAACAAAACAGCTTGTTGTAGAACTTTGTGAAATAATTTTTCTAAGATGGTAGTAAAACAGCTTGAAATAAAATTATGTGAAATAATTTTATAAAGTGATAGCAAAATAACTTGAAATAAAATTTGTTGAATTGTTGTGATTATCGTGGAGATAATAAGGGATAAAGATTACATTAGATAGAAAGGTACTTATTATCTGTTCCTGTTGATGGTCTAATCATGTCTCAAGTGTAGGAGCAATAGGCTGTCTAGCAGCAGCAGCTCTGAACTCTTACAGTCCTCAAACCTATAAGATGGTGCAGTGTCTATAATCCTAGTGACAAATGGTAATAGTGTGTCAAATCATGCACGCTTCCCAAGCTGCGAGTCAGGTGTATGAGTAGTGTCTATGAGATGTGATGGCACGGATGGTACTCTAGATGACAATGATGATAATGGAAATCCTTGTGGTGAGTTAAGAAAATAGGTTCATTAGGACTAAGCCTATAAGTTCTATCAAATGGTATAATCTGTCCTAATAGAATGATTAAAATTGTCCTGATCCTACGGTGAATCAATAGTGATCGTGATGGTGTAGGTGCAACTTTGCCCTCCTCAAAGGGTTCAGTCTCATCATCTGATGTTATCGGTGTTAAGTCAACTGATGTAAAAATTGTGATAGGGAATGACAGGGCATTCTCCACGTTGGAGTCTGATGTGAGTATGATGGGATGGGTATTTGAAGGCACCTATGTGACAATTGATTTTGAAGTGAAAGTAAATAACTCGAATAATGTGCGTATGAAACCACATGTATAGCAAATATGCACTTATGATGAAATGATGAGATGCTATGATGATGTAGTTATAGTCTAGGGTCAATTATGCAACCTAGTTCTCTATAACCGAAGCTTTGATGCCAATCTGTCACACCCCCAAATTATCTTTTTTGCAGCAGAATGGAATTCCTGGGGATTGACTGTCATAGCATCACAGTTACAGATATATTGAACGACCTAAAGTGTCATTTGAAAAGAACATCGTTTGATATAATAAAACATTCAGAGTTTACAAAAGATAGGTCCCAAATGAAATTAGACATGTGCGGAATTAGGTTTGTTACAATCCAAACGATGTTTTAAAGTGCATAAAACCCAAGTGAGACGCGTCGTCACCGCGACTCTATGATATGTCCACATGCATGCCATGAAGTGAATGCCTTAGATACCTAAAAATACATAACTAAAAGTGTCAACACAATGGTTGAGGGAGTTCATAGAGTTTATGAAAATGTTTTATCGATAGCAGCAATATAAGTTATGTATGACAAATATGTCCCAAAAATGGTACAATTGCTTAAGCACATGACACCGAAGCTAGACTGTTCCGATGTTACCCCAGCAGTGTTTGCCAAACAACTCAATGATGATAAAAATGAAATGCATCCGTTGACCAGTTGGGACCACCAACTCGGATGGAGGAGTCACCCACTCAGATCTATCACTCAAAGGGGTGACTCCTCCATCCGTGTTGTTGATGTCAATGCTTCTTCATTGGTGTTTACAAGCTCTCATTGAAGCAGCTTACATCGAGAAACGATCTAGCATTGTCATGTTCAACAACAATAACATTTTGTGACCCATTACATAACACTACTTGTTGATGTATACTTATTTTCTAAACTCTATGACTTTTTTGACACAATAATGTATTTTCGGTATCTAAGGCATTTACTTCATGGCATGCATCAATGGATATCAGAATCGCGTGACGACGATATCACTGGGTTTTATGCACTTTAATCATTTGGATTGTAACAAATTTAATTCCGCACATGTCTAATTTCATTTGGGACCTATCTTTGTAAAATAATGTTTTATTATATCAAACGATGTTCTTTCAAATGACACTTTAGTCGTTCAATATACTGTAACGTGATGCTATGACGTCAAAATCCAGTATTCCAGCTTGCAAAAAGGTGTAATTTGGGGTGTGACACTTGTAAATATATACAAAGTCATACTACTTGGGGAATTGAGATAGAGTGGGTCGCCACTTGTAATGATCAAATTTGGTTATTACTATTGGTTGGTGTAATTTACACACAATGAGGTTGTTTAACCTTAGGTTGTAAAACTTAAGCGTCGGAAAAATGGCGTACGAGAAGTTAACAAAACAAACACAAATAATAATTAAGTGTGTAGAGGTATTCCCCCTACACCATACCATTTAAAATAAGTGCTAGTGCCCTTGTACCTGCACGAGGAGCCTAAGCCCCATTTAAATTATTTTTGGCCCATGGCCATACATCACAAGCATTTAAATTGTTTAGAGAACAAGACAAGCATTGTCACATAAGATAAACTGTCTTAAAGGGTACATGCCACCCTTGAAACCAAATTACTGCCGACATGGCAGCCTTCATTCCTGCTTTTTGGAGATGGGTGGGGGATGGTTGAACTGGAGGGCTTGGTAGACATAGTCTTCTTGGTGGGAGTGGTAGGCTTCACTTTGAGGTTTCTTGGAAGGAGGTCTTGAGGGGTGCCATAGGACCTTTGGTAGCCTCACAAGGAAGGAGTACTCTGCGGTTGGAGCGCATTTCCGCCTCATCCTACTCCTTCCAAGGGGGACGGTAGCATTCAATCTTGAAAGGTCCACGGGAACTTTGTTTGTGAGCCTCCACGCCAAGCACCGTCCATGAAAAATGGTTGATTTGATGACCTTCCACATCTGAGCTCCCAATTCATCACTGTGGTAGAGCTCCATGGCTATGTAAGGTACCACCTTTGAAACGACCTCTGCATGATCCTTTTGCAGCATTTTATACCTCATCTGCAAGCCATCGACTTCCTCCCTCATCTTTACTTCTACCTCCAGACCTAGCCTTCTCGCCCTCCAGACTAGCACACTTAGCATCAAGCACAGCATTTTGACCAATGAGAGTTGCTACCTTACCCTCCTCTACCTTGAGTCTAACAATTTCGGTTGTCAACACTTCAATTTTTTTACGAAGGTCTTGAACGAGGGGATTATTCTCCAGGTCCTTCTCAATCTCATCACACTTGGCCTCCAATTCAGCATACTCCCTATCCCTATGTTTTTCCCTTTCCAACATCATCCATCTCCTTTAGCCTTGGTCACGACCACAGCAACTCCGGTCAGTGATTATCCAACCGCGCGCCTCGCTACACCATTGTCATGCATATCACAAACCTTCTCAATGGACATATTATCCAGCAAACCTTTCCATTGAGGGGGGTAACATGATCGACAATTCGGTGACAAGCCAAAGCATTGGGGAGCTCCTTCATCTCTGGAAGGCCTGCGACCAATACAATGTATAAAGGTTAAGTTAATTTTGACACTTATCAGTTCACATGTTTCATAAGGAAAAGCGCTTACCATGAACTCCATGGATTCATCGGTAACTCGGTGACTTCACAACTTTTACGCCTTTTTGCCTTCACACTCTTGATCCGGCGGGGAGAGGATTCTTCTTTTGTTGCTAGACTTAACAGACCTTGGCACTGTTCCCTCTACTTTTCAATATGTCGCTATCCCTTTGAACCTATAACGGGACATCCTCATCCGGGATCGTCGGTCAACAACATTCTCAACAAGTTGGGGCCCTCCAACGCAGCTTGAGGGGTGCCGATGCAACGGGCTCCGGATTCGAGTGTCTACCTCATTGTTGTTCACAGATGTCGAGGAGAGCCAACACCATAAGACTCTTACCTTCTCACAGCCAAAAGCTTAAATCTTCATCCAAATCTTGGTACATGAAGTTCCTGAATGACATCTCTGCAAAATAGAAACAAGAAGAAATAAATATCAATGCTACATTGGTCCTACTTAAATAGAAGTAGATAAACATACTTTGTCCTTGGTATATGATCACAGGCTTCTTGGGAGACCCCTCCCAGCTTTGGGCAATCCCACCATGTATAAGATGGCTTCGGGGAACACTTGCACATCCACGGGATATTGGCCAAACGCTGATAACAGGGATCCCTTCACACCTCATATATGGGGTCATTATACCGTTTGCATCAAACATATTTTCCTTATTACTCACGAAATATTTGGGGAACAATAGTGTCTTGCACGTAGAAAAACCTTTCCAACTGTTATGTTTGTATATACCCTCCCAAACAGGTTTGGAACATCCGATTCGAGCTTTTTGCTAAAGTTAACCAATTGCCCCCAGGATACAAGTTCAGAAATCCTCTTAACACCTTTAATGTTGGTTAGAGTAGCATGTTTACACATCACAATGAATGTGGTCAGTTTGGCTAAACCAAAGGGGTTGAACCTAGAGATATGGACCTTGTTGTATTGCATGAACTCTAATATCAGTGGGTGCAGAGGGATCCTAAGGTTAGAATGGCTAAATGCATGTGTGTATAGCCCTACGAAACCTTGGGAGCATAAAAATACCCGATTAGATTTGGGTAACATCACTTTGTGTTCTGGTGGGATGGGGTAATCGGCTAAATGATCATGTAATCTTTTGCGAGATAATGTACACTTTTGTTTTTATGATAAACTTGGAATCCATTTTTAAAGAAAAAAAACAAGCTACCAGTGAGAAGGAAGGATTACCTTTTGATTTCGGAGTGATGGCGATGGCGTTTTACTGCATGTAGAAATAGGAGGAGAGTAAAATGAGTTAGGGTTTCAACTACCCCCCCCTTTTATACTCTCTTTTGCATCTATTAAACACCGCACGTGTCGGAGATAACTCTTATCCGGTGTAAATTTTTTAAATTTTGAAAAAAGAAGACTTTTGGACTCCGGGTAAGTTGGGAAAATGTGATTCCTGTAGCGGGAAGCCGAAAAGAGTAATTAGCATTAAATGCGCTAAGTTAGGTGCATTGTTATCCTATAACTAATGCAATTCGTGAGGATGGTATTTTTGAAGCATGAAGTCGAAAGCAATGTCTCCTCGCTCATATACATCACTTTCGACGGGGGGCTTGATGATGTACCCTCCGAGTACCTCGAAGGACACTCCTCTGAGACGTGTCGAAACCCTTCTATTCGAAGGTCCAAGTTAGGATTCGAATATCCATTAGGCGTCAACCATTCGTTATCACGAAGGTTACCTTAGGGGTCGCCATTCGAAGCCTAAGCCCTTGGGGTATGGTGACGAAGAAGCATTGGATAGCAGAACCTCCTGACTTGGTCAAACCCACGATCTCTCTCTCTTTCTCTCTCTCTCTCTCTCTCTCTCTCTCTTGGCTTCCCCGTCAAGTCTGAGAACGTGGGTCACTAAACCCTCGCGGTTACCCACAATCATGGGGCCCCCGATCTCCGACATTCATGCAGAAGTGCTCTCAACCCTATTTCATCCACTATAAATAGGTTGGACAGGCAATGGATTATGGTATGCTCATTTCACACTCATCTCTTTACTTACACACACTTATACAACCATAACTCATAATTACTCTCACGGAGGTGGTTCAGGGTCATACCCCGTAATCACTTAACGGTGTTTCGATTTCTTATTCTCAGGTGAAAGGCAAGTCTTGGCTGGAACATACACCCCTCATACCTTTTATCATCATCGAAGCCTGGTAGTGCAATCTATTGTACAATCAATTGCGTTATACTTGATTGTGTTATACTTAAGTTTGAAAGTCTCCCAACATAAACGGAGCAGTCCAATTTGAAAGACTCCCAACATACACGGAGCTGTCCAATTTGAAAGTCTCCCAACATAAACGGAGCAGTTCTCTATCGAAAGCCTCCCAATATAAACGGAGCAGTCCAATTTGAAAGTCTCCCAACATAAACGGAGCAGTCCAATTTGAAAGTCTCCCTTATCGTGAGCAACACTAAGTGCAATAATCTGAAATATTATGACTGTATGTGTGCTTGACTATAAAATGCACTATATTTTAGCAGTGGGTTGTAAACACACATGTTGCAGGTTTTATATGTGCGGAGTTTGCAACTGAGTGGATTTACAATGCCTTTACTGTGTGAACATTCTTAAAAGTCTTTACAATTCAACTAAACTCTATGAACTCACCAACCATTGTGTTGACACTTTTTATCATGCTTATCTCAGGTCTATAAGATGATAGTTGTTGCATGGAGCATACGATTAAGCATATTTTGAAGACTTATGCTTTTATTATTAACATTCGATATGTTTTAAAAACACTTATGTATCGTACTTCAGAACTTATGTTGTAACTCTGTTCTTATGTCAATGGTAAATTTTCAAAACGTCTCATTTTAAGGTCGTTTTCTATACCTTGTACTTTGTATTATGAAGTAGCACCCCAATGACACAATCTTCCGCTGCGGTATTTTGGGGGTGTTACAGATTGGTATCAGAGAATTGGTTATAGAGAACTAGGTTGCATTTAGTACCTAGACTATAACTACTTTATACATTAAGACTCTTCTCTTTATTTGCCTTACACACACTTCGTGCGCATATGCTTCTTGTTAGTTGTTTGTTTAGATACCCACACTACACCATTCCTCTACCATTTAGGATCAAGCGGTATAATGTCTATCCATTTAAGGAATGTCTATCGCTGAGATATGTATGCCTGGTAATATGTACCCGTGTCAAATGAGGCAATTATAATTATGGTGGCCAACTTAATTTTAAATGCATCATGACCCACGTGGACTAGGGCTGAGCATCAAAGGTCTAAAACTGAACCGGACCAACAAAACCGAGCCGAACCATCAGCCCGTCGGTTCGGTTTCGGTTTCATGTTTTACATGTTTTCGGTTTCGGTTCGGTTCGGTTCGGTTCGACCCAAAACCGACAAAAACACACCTATATACACCTAAACCGAACCGAATCGACGGCCCGACACAAAACCGGTTCGGTTTCAGTTTAGGTATTTCATGAATTTCGGTTTTCGGTTTTGTCGGTTCGGTTCGGTTTTGGCCCGATGCTCAGCCCTAACGTAGACATATCTGATCATGCTTGCATTAATCAACGTTGACTCAAATTAGTAATGATTTAAGACTAAGTAGTCCAGGAACTTACCTCATATCTGACATCGACAAATGTCCTTCCTTGTAGAAATCATGGGACCAAAGAGAACTTTTCATAGCACTAGCCGGGTGGTGCAACACCAGGGGTGGAAGAACTGGTGGACTTGAAGGTAGAGGAGATGGTCACGACACTAATGACCATAGTAACGATGGTGGAAATCCTGATTTCTCCGCCATTATTGCCCAACAACTACAAAACCTACTTCCCACTATAGTCACCCAAGTTTGCAACCATCCATAATGGGAAACCACGAAGCATAAATGACACCACTAATAATGTAGGAGGAATGAAACATAACAACAACAATATAGGACGGATGTACATATAAGGAATTCAAACATGTAAGCCAATTGAATTTGATGGTAAATGTCACACCCCAAATTACATTTTGCAGGTGAAATGGAATTCCTGGGTTACTGTCATAGCATCACAATCAAGTTATATTGAACGACCTAAAAGTCTGGTTTAGAAAACACATCGTTTGATTTAATAAAACATTAGAGAGTTTACAAAGTGTAGGTCCCAAATGAAAATCAACATGTACGGAAATAAGTTTGATACAAGTCAAACGATGTTTTAAAGTGCATAAAATCCACATGAGGCAGATAGACCGTGACCTCTAGCTATGATAAGTCCACATGCATGCCATGAAGTGTATGCCTTAGATACCCGAGATAAAACATGCTAAAAGTGTCAACACAAAGGTTGAGTGAGTTCATAGAGTTTGTGGTTGCCATGAAGAAAACGCAAAAAAAATGTTCATGTAGCAAAGGCATTGCAAATCCATTCGGTTCCAAGTTCCGCCCATACAAAACTTGCAACTTGTGTGTTTACAACCCACTGCCAAAATATGCATAGTTTATGTTCAAGCGCATGATGTCAAATGAATTCACATAATAGTACATTACTTAATCTATCAATATTCAATTGATATAACACATATGAGTGTTGTTTCAAATAGTTCCACGACCATTAGTTTATGATATTACCAAGACCGCTAGTTCAACCTTATACCAAGACCGCTAGTCCAATGATTATACCAAGACCGCTAGTCCAATGATTATACCAAGACCGCTAGTCCAATGATTTATGATATAGAAATTCTAAGTATGGCAATACTTGTTACCAGTATGACTAAACATTAGTTCAGATAAACATATAGTTTGCAAATAGTCATGAATGTCATAAAAGTTGTTGAGCATGTATCTCCCCCAAAGAATTTAATAAAAGCATTAAAACAATTGAAAATGGGGCTATGGAACTCACCTTATGATAAGATGATAGCGTGAGTGAGTATATAATGACGATCACGATAACCTCGAGTGTAGACCTTCCTAAACCGACCTTACGCGTCTGGAAAACCCCAAACTCACGAAGCAAAACCTTTTATGCGAACTAAGTTAAAAGATAGTCAAGTTGATTATTAACTGGAGACATATATTTGGATAGTAATATTACTTTACGTCCTTTTAGCTTCTTTAGTTAT
The DNA here is from genome assembly GCA_910596185.1 of Chrysanthemum makinoi. Lineage (NCBI taxonomy): Eukaryota > Viridiplantae > Streptophyta > Magnoliopsida > Asterales > Asteraceae > Chrysanthemum > Chrysanthemum makinoi. Next base: position 54,540,902 of record OU343225.1, read on the forward strand.
ACAAAGAGTTTATATACTAAACTTAAAAAACATTTTTGACAATATGAGTTGGATACATTAATTAACTAACCGGTGACATCCATTTAATGTTATGCATTAAAGTGGCATATGGAGGTTTTAAGTGTAAGATTATATGATTATCTAAATTATAGTAGTTTGGATATATGGAGTATAGTTTGATCTCGGTAATTGCTAACGTTAAGCCCTTAAGTCATGAAACTTAAAACCGGACAACATAAAAGTATAATACTTATAAAAATGTCTAAACTTATAAATATACTTCATATTAGTTTTGATATGAAGATGATACCAACATAAAACGATAAAGTTTTTAAGTTTGGGAGTGACACTAACTATTTAAAATAGTTTGAGCATATCATTGAGAATTTATTTGACCATTAAATAAAATTGTAGATTAGATGAGTAGATTCATAACTACGAGAGGTGCCTAAAGGGCGAACAAAATAAAATATATAGAATTCATAAAAATTATAAAAATGCATTCACCTACTTAATATATTTGGTGAATAAATAATTATCGAATCGAACCGTCGTAAAATATATATATATATATATATATATATATATATATATAAAATATAGATATATATATATATAACCATATATAATGCGAAATAGAAATTTAAATACATGAATGATTGAAAACTAGTAATATAATTTTTATAGCATTAAAATGAGTATAAAAGTATATCTTCGAGGGACAATTTGATAGGAGGTGTCGAATCAATTGAATAAAATAAATGATCGTTATATATAACATATATATATATATATATATATATATATATATATATATATATGTATATATGTATATATATATATATATACTATCTTCTATATATATATATATATCTATATATAAAATATAATATATATATATATAACCATATATATGCTTGAAATAAATTTAAAACTTATCGGGTAAACTAGTAAACATAATTTTGCCATTAAAATGGTATAAAAAGTATATCAGGGACAATTTGGCTGAAGTAATACGAATCAATTGAACAAAATAAATGATCGTGTGATAGGTTCATTTAATAAACCAATATCACGTTAATGAATATATGACGTAAAGCGAACTAATATGAAAGTGATGTTAACGTGTTATGTGAGCTAAATCTAGTCTATATGAAATGTCTCATTAATTTTCATGAATACATGACTAAACCATTTGGTTGGCATTATTTGATACTTTCATAAACCTAATTTACAAAAAGTGATGAATAATAACCATGAATAGTGATTTTTCTCCGGGGCCGATAGTGTTTTGTGAATAGTAAATTTGAGAAATGACCTAAGAATTACGAGTTGTCACATTAGCCACTAAAAAGGAATTCGGTTAAATTGTTGGTCTGTCAATTTTTTTTGATTTGTGATGAATAACGAGGAGAAGACATAGAAGGGTAATAGATTCTGATTATCTATGATTAAGAGTGTACAAAACATCATAGTGGAAAATATTGGAAGAATATCTCAGATGAGCATTACTTTGACTATAGAATAGCCTTGAAAATCTTGCTTGCTAAGATTTATAAATGTACTCCCAACATAAACGCGGATCCCTCCAATTAGACATAGTTAGTAGGTATGTATACTTAAAGACGATAATGCTGACGTTAGGTTTAGTTGTTTATAACTCACAATGTTTACAAAGATTTAAACCATGTGGATTCATTGATAGTTAAAGAGTAAAAGAGTAAAATCCTTGTAAGTGATAACGAATGGGAAGGAAAAGAAAGAGTAGGATAGATGAAATATTACACAATGAGTGGTTATCAAACGATGATAGTCTTAAGTCGCAGATCCGGAATACGATGGAAGACATAAACTTAGTACGACGCCAGTACATGAAATATTTGGTGGTTTCTAAACTTCTTTGATACGTACATTTTGAGACCATGGCGAGCTTCTCACTCCTTCTAACATATGGCTTCCCATGTGCACCTTCAACTTGTTGACCTTGGTTTTGGGGACATTGGTTTCGATAGTGTCCTTGCTCCCCAGCGTCCGTAAACATGTAATATGGCGCGCCTGACAATTCTGGCAAGGTGTCCCGGTTTTTTTGACACTTGTAGCACTTAGCAGGGACAAAGACCCGTGTGATGATACTTGTCGATTACATAGTGGGTAGGTTCCGACGCCAACCTCTACCTTCTATTGAATATCGACAACATAAACCATTTAGGTTTCTTGCCTCTGTATTCATTGGTGTGAATGGTTAGTTTCTGAGTATTTTGGTTTTTTAATTATCATAACCTCCGGTCATTTTATATCCATTTTCTTTTGTTGTTGCTAGTTTAGTTGTTTTTGTTGTTGATGGTGTGATTGTTGTTATTGTTGTTGTGGTTATTGTTGATAATGTTTTCCCTCTTCACAAACACAGGCCATGAGTTTTTGAGTTATCGATAGATTCTTGATTGTTTGTGGATCAATCGCATCACGCGAAATAATCTGGGATTGTCCTCAATGAACTTCCAGTGGTTTTGTTATAGAAACATAGATGAACATGGCGTTAACTCTTGTGAAACCTCCTAATGTAGGTATCGATGTCATACCCAACAGTTACCAGCTCATAAAATTCCGTTTCCAATTTCTTCACCTCAGTACGCGGACAATACTTCTTCGTCAAAAACCCTTTGAATTGCTCCCAGGTGAGCTTGTAAGCATTTTCCATTCCCATAGGCTGTGCATACGAGTTCCACCACGACATTGCCCCATCTAAAAGTGTACTTGTAGCGAACTTAACCTTGCAATCATCTGGGCAATAGCATAAAAGAAACACATATTCCATTTTCTCAAACCATCGAACCATAGTCGTGGCTCCTTCCGTGCCTTTGAATTTTGTGGGATCTCCGCTCTTAAAATCCTTGTATGAACAATTCCGAACTCCAGACCCTCCTGCAATCCCTGCAGTAGTAGCAAGTCTGGCAGCTTCAGCAGTTGCCGCAGGCTCGGCAGCAGTAGCAAGTCTTGCGGCTTCAGCAGTAGCTGCAGCCTCAGTAGCAACTCTAGCGGCTTCGGCAGTAGCTGCAGCCTCAGTAGCATTAACAAGTCTAGCAGCTTCGGCAGTAGCCGCAGCCTCAGCAGCAGCAGCCACTGTTGCTCGCTCATTCCTTATTGCCTCGGCTATACTATCCCTCACATACTTTTGGATAGCAGCTTGTGTCATTTTGGGTACAGCTTTCTTCGGCGCCATAACTCTTCAAAATAAGAAGAAATGTGAGACGTAGCAAAGTCCTATGTTAAGAATAAGCGCTCTAAAGAGATGTGATGTGAGGTGATAAGTTTGAGGTTATTTTTCAAAATGATTGAAGATTTCTAGACGATGGGTTATGAGGTGTCGTAAGTGCTTCTAATGTATGACAGTTTAGTGATTTAATGTGTAAATAGCGTGTAACACGACATGTTGGTGGTGAAACTGAGGAGTGAGAGCGACTTCACCCTTCTTGAAGGCTTGGTATCGGCATCCGATGTTATCGGTGATGTGTTTAGGGCTGAGTCAATTGATGTTAATATTGTAGTAGGGAATGTGAAGATATTCTCCACATTGGAGTCTCAAGAAAAAGGATAATGGAATGGGTATCTGAAGACATCTATGTGACAATCGATTAGAAATGAAAGCAAATAACTCACAAAATGTACGTATGAAACCGCATGTATAGTGAATATGCACTATGATGAAATGATGAGATGCTATGATGATGTAGTTATAGTCTAGGGTCAATGATATAACCTAGTTCTCTAAACCTTGCTCTGATGCCAATCTGTCACACCCAAACTACTCTACTTTTGCAACGAATGGAATTCCTGGGGGTTGACTGTCATAGCATCACAATCATATTTATATTGAACGACCTAAAGTGTCGTTTGGAAAACACATCGTTGATTTAATAAAACATTCAGAGTTTACAAAGTGTAGGTCCCAAATGAAAATCAACATGTACGGAAATAAGTTTGATACAAGTCAAACGATGTTTTAAAGTGCATAAAATCCCTGTGAGACGCGTCGTCACCGCGACTCTATGATAAGTCCACATGCATGCCATGAAGTGTATGCCTTAGATACCTGAGATAAAACATGCTAAAAGTGTCAACACAAAGGTTGAGTGAGTTCATAGAGTTTTTGTTGCCATGAAGAAAACCTTAAAAAAAATGTTCATGCAGCAAAGGCATTGCAAATCCACTCAGTTCCAAGTTCCGCCCATACAAAACTTGCAACTTGTGTGTTTACAACCCACTGCCAAAATATGCATAGTTTATGTTCAAGCGCATGATGTCAAATGAATTCACATAATAGTACATTACTTAATCTATCAATATTCAATTGATATAACACATATGAGTGTTGTTTCAAATAGTTCCACGACCATTAGTTTATGATATTACCAAGACCGCTAGTTCAACCTTATACCAAGACCGCTAGTCCAATGATTATACCAAGACCGCTAGTCCAATGATTTATGATATAGAAATTCTAAGTATGGCAATACTGTTACTTCGTATGACTAAACATTCAGTTCAGATAAACATATAGTTTGCAAATAGTCATAAATGTCATAAAAGTTGTTGAGCATGTATCTCCCCCAAAGAATTTAATAAAAGCATTAAAACAATTGAAAATGGGGCTATGGAACTCACCTTATGATAAGATGATAGCGTGAGTGAGTATATAATGACGATACGATAACCTCGAGTGTAGACCTTCCTAAACACGACCTTACGCGTCTACTGGAAAACCCCAAACTCACGAAGCTAAAACCTTTTTATGCTGAACTAAGTTAAAAGATAGTCAAGTTGATTATTAACTGGAGACATATATTTGGATAGTAATATTACTTTACGTCCTTTTAGCTTCTTTAGTTATACAAAGAGTTTATATACTAAACTTAAAAAACATTTTTGACAATATGAGTTGGATACATGTAAGTAACCAGTGACATCTGTATTTAATGTTATGCATTCGTGGCATATGGAGGTTTTAAGTGTAAGATTATATGATTATCCTAAATTATAGTAATAGTTTAGGATATATGGAGTATAGTTTGATCTCGGTAATTGCTAACGTTAAGCCCTTAAGTCATGAAACTTAAAACCGGACAACATAAAAGTATAATACTTATAAAAATGTCTAAACTTATAAATATACTTCATATTAGTTTTGATATGAAGATGCCAACGTAAAAACGTAAAGTTTTTAAGTTTGGGTGACACTAACTATTTTAAAATAGTTTGAGCATATCATTGAAATTTATTTGACGTTAAATAAAATTGTAGGTCGATGGTACGTTCATAACACGAGAGTGCCTAAAGGAACTGAACAAAATAAAATATATAGAATTCATAAAAATTATAAAAATGCATTCCTCGCAAGTATTGGGTGAATAAATAATTATCGAATCGAACCGTCGTAAATATATATATATATATATATATATATATATATATATATATATATATAGATATAGATATATATATATATAACCATATATATGCAAAATAAATTTAAAACATCGGGTAAACTAGTAATATAATTTTTATAGCATTAAAATGAGTATAAAAGTATATCAGGACAATTTGTCGGAGGTGTCGAATCAATTGAATAAAATAAATGATCGTGTGATAGCGTTCATTTAATAAATAAATATACGTTAATGGAATATGCAAACCCATGCATGAACTAATATGAAAGTGATGTTACTGATGATATGTAGACTAAATCTAGTCTATATGAAATGTCCTCAATGATTTTTCATGAATACGCAGCTAAACCATTTCGGTTACGCGTATTTGATACTCGTAAACCTAATTTACAAAAAGTGATGAATAATAACCATGAATAGTGATTTTTCTCCGGGAATGAATAGTGTTTTGTGAATAGTAAATTTGAGAAATGACCTGAAATTACGAGTTGTCACATTCGCCCACCTAAAAAGGAATTCAGTCCCTGAATTCAGTTCGTGTTGGTCTATCGAATTTTGAGTTTGTGATGAATAACGAGGAGAGAAGACATGAAGAAGTGTCGTTACGGTTATCTATGATTAAGAGTGTACAAAACATCATAGTGGAGAAAATATTGGAAGAATATCTCCGATGAGCATTACTTTGACTAATAGGAATATGTGAAAATCTTGCTTGCACTAAGATTTATAAATAACTGCTCCCAACATAACATGATCCCTCCAGAATTAGACATAGTTAGCTAGGCTATGTATACTTAAGGAACGATAATGTGACGTTCGGTTTAGTTGTTATAACTCTCAATGTTTACAAAGATTTAAACCATGTCGTTCAATTGATAGTTAAAGTAAAAGGAAGTAAAATCCTTGTAAGTGATAACGAATCAGAAGGAAAAGAAAGTAGGATAGATGAGAATATTACACAATGAGTGGTTTATCAAACAGTAGATAGTCTTAAGTCATAAGATCCGAATACGATGGAAGACATAAACTTAGTACGACATAGTACATAGGGAAATAAACTGTTAGTTTCTAAACTTCTTTAGTCTGTCACGTTGTTGAGACCATGGCGAGCTTCTCCTCCTTCTAACATATATGCTTCCCCATGTGCACCTTCAACTTGTTGACCTTGGTTTTGGGGACATTGGTTCCGATAGTGTCCTTGCTCCCCGCATCCGTAACATGTAACTATGGCCTTGCCTCTACAATTCCTGGCAAGGTGTCCCAGTTTTTGACACTTGTAGCACTTAGCAGGACAAAGACCCGTGTGATGATACTTACATCGATTACATAGTGGGTAGGTTCCAGCATAACCTCTACCTTCTATTGGTGCAGCAACATAAACCATTTCAGTTTCTTGCCCTCTATTCTGTTGTTGATGATGGTTAGTTTTACGGTTTTGGTTTTCGTTATCATAACCTCCCTGGTCATTTTCCCATTTTCTTTTGTTGTTGCTAGTTTAGTTGTTTTTGTTGTTGATGGTGTGATTGTTGTTATTGTTGTTGTGGTTATTGTTGATAATGTTTTCCCTCTTCACAACCTGGGCCATGAGTTTTTGAGTTATCCTGATAGATTCTTCAATTGTTTGTGGATCAAAAGAAATCGCATCACCTTGAATAATCTGGGGATGTCCTCCAATGAAAGCTTCCACTGGTTTTTCATTGTCCGAAACCATAGATGAACATAATGCAGCCAACTCTTGAAACCTCCTAATGTAGGTATCGATGTCATACCCAACAGTTACCAGCTCATAAAATTCCGTTTCCAATTTCTTCACCTCAGTACGCGGACAATACTTCTTCGTCAAAAACCCTTTGAATTGCTCCCAGGTGAGCTTGTAAGCATTTTCCATTCCCATAGGCTGTGCATACGAGTTCCACCACGACATTGCCCCATCTAAAAGTGTACTTGTAGCGAACTTAACCTTGCAATCATCTGGGCAATAGCATAAAAGAAACACATATTCCATTTTCTCAAACCATCGAACCATAGTCGTGGCTCCTTCCGTGCCTTTGAATTTTGTGGGATCTCCGCTCTTAAAATCCTTGTATGAACAATTCCGAACTCCAGACCCTCCTGCAATCCCTGCAGCAGTAGCAAGTCTGGCAGCTTCAGCAGTTGCCGCAGCCTCGGCAGCAGTAGCAAGTCTAGCGGCTTCAGCAGTAGCTGCAGCCTCAGTAGCAACTCTAGCGGCTTCGGCAGTAGCTGCAGCCTCAGTAGCATTAACAAGTCTAGCAGCTTTCGGCAGTAGCGCAGCTCAGCAGCAGCACCACTGTTGCTCGCTCATTCCTTATTGCCTCGGCTATACTATCCCTCACATACTTTTGGATAGCAGCTTGTGTCATTTTGGGTACAGCTTTCTTCGGCGCCATAACTCTTCAAAATAAGAAGAAATGTGAGACGTAGCAAAGTCCTATGTTAAGAATAAGCGCTCTAAAAGAGTGATGTGAGGTGATAAGTTTGAGGTTATTTTTCAAAATGATTGAAGATTTCTAGACGATGGGTTATGAGGTGTCGTAAGTGCTTCTAATGTATGACAGTTTAGTGATTTAATGTGTAAATAGCGTGTAACACGACATGTTGGTGGTGAAACTGAGGAGTGAGAGCGACTTCACCCTTCTTGAAGGCTTGGTATCGGCATCCGATGTTATCGGTGATGTGTTTAGGGCTGAGTCAATTGATGTTAATATTGTAGTAGGGAATGTGAAGATATTCTCCACATTGGAGTCTCAAGAAAAAGGATAATGGAATGGGTATCTGAAGACATCTATGTGACAATCGATTAGAAATGAAAGCAAATAACTCACAAAATGTACGTATGAAACCGCATGTATAGTGAATATGCACTTATGATGAAATGATGAGATGCTATGATGATGTAGTTATAGTTTAAGGTCAATGATGCAACCTAGTTCTCTATAACCATTGCTCTGATGCCAATCTGTCACACCCCCAAATTACCTGTTTTGCAACGGAATGGAATTCCTGGGGGTTGACTGTCATAGCATCACAATCATATTTATATTGAACGACCTAAAGTGTCGTTTGGAAAACACATCGTTTGATTTAATAAAACATTCAGAGTTTACAAAGTGTAGGTCCCAAATGAAAATCAACATGTACGGAAATAAGTTTGATACAAGTCAAACGATGTTTTAAAGTGCATAAAATCCCTGTGAGACGCGTCTCACCGCCGCGACTCTATGATAAGTCCACATGCATGCCATGAAGTGTATGCCTTAGATACCTGAGATAAAACATGCTAAAAGTGTCAACACAAAGGTTGAGTGAGTTCATAGAGTTTTTGTTGCCATGAAGAAAACCTTAAAAAAAATGTTCATGCAGCAAAGGCATTGCAAATCCACTCAGTTCCAAGTTCCGCCCATACAAAACTTGCAACTTGTGTGTTTACAACCCACAAAATTTTATTTCACAAGTTCCGCCCATACAAAACTTGCAATTTGAGAATTTGAGAATTTACTTTTACTATTCACTTTCACTATTCATCCCATAAAATTTTATTTCACATTCTCGTAAGATAAATTATTTTGGTAATGACCTGAGAGTTTGACAATCGTTAGATCATTTTCGCAAAAGTTATTAAGAAAACATCGTCTTAAAGTTTCGTTTTGGTCGGAACACCATTTCAACATCCCGCGCATAACGAAAACCGCCTCTGACAATTTTCTCCACATCAGATTTATTTTTAGATCACTCATAATTAATTTGAGGATTTTTAAGATTTCTTTTAAATGTTACCAAATAAACCATGTGCCGTACGAGACTAAACTTACGTTTTAAGGAAATCTACGAAGACCCAGACTTAACCATTCCTGCACTGTATTTCCTAAGATGTTTAGAAACTTTTACATTTTTTGAAAAGTCAAATATATTTCCCTCCTACTTTGACCATAAAGAAATTAACCTTGTACGTTCTTAATTTTTGCTTAAATCGCGTAACTTTTAAACTTCACGTATAACTGTTACGTTATCTCACGTACGACGAAAACCACATTTTGACATCTCATATCACTTTTAGACTAATTTTAGTCTACTCTAAATAAATTCACGGTCATTTTCCTGAAATCTCGTTCTTTTTTGATAAATTGCATTTTTAGCGTTTTTGACCCGTGTTTCCAGCTTTAAGCAGCGTTTTTGCACCCAATGAGACTTATCACCCATTTTATATTTTTAGATGGAGTATAATGATGAGTTTCATCATTCCTGCAAGTTTCGTATTTTTACGATACCCAGTTTTACGTTTCATGAATTAAATACTTACCGTTAGCGATTTTCGGAACTAAACTACACTCCGTAAAATCAAGATAATATCAAGAAATTCCAATCTTATCACCACCTCACCATTGAAACGTGTAAAAACACATGTAGGGAGGATATTTGATCATTCTTTAGATCATTACAAGTATATAACTTAACCATGGTTAGTTTTTAACCCAATATATAGTTAACTCCTAAATTTTTCCTATAAATACCAAGCAAAACACTACATATTTTCTTGCACCAGACCTCTTTATCTATCAAAGTCCTAAAACCCTAAGGCACTTATCTTATATTTTGTAAGAAAGTTAACTAGTTTTTGAAAGTAAACTAGCGTTTGATCTTCGTTCTTGGAAGTTTTCAAGAAAGAGTCGTTATAATCTTCAAATAACTTCAAGTCTCCAAAAAGAAGTCGTTATAATTTTCTTTTCTTCTTCGGGTTCTCAAGAAGGCGTTGTTATAATCTTCTAATAGCCTTGGGTTTTCGAAGATTGCAAATTCTACGTCGAAGCTCCGCTAATATTTTATTTTTCCATAATACACATGTGTTCTATATTAAGGTAAGTATTTATAAAACTCAAACTTATTTAAATACTTATAAACTTTGTTAGTTTATTTATTGTAATTATAATCTCTTAATATATAATAGTCAAGTAATCAAAATACATGTTTTACGTATTGAGCACTACAACACTAGGGAACTTCATGTGAGGGGTTCATTTGGGTAAACGGATCGACGAGTTGTTGGATTTACGAATTAAAGTGTCCTAGCTCCTCAAACGTTTACTGCATGACCTCTGAATTATGATGGCCCGAACGGTAGTACGAGATATACAAACTAAAATCATTTCTATAAACAAACATACAAATACTACTTTATGATCAATATAATGGCATGTATAGGCTCGTTCATGTTTTCTTAAGCATTATTCCGAACCAAAGAGTTGACATCATATTCTAGGTTATACGTAGAGACTTCCAGGCTTATCCATCGATCCCGTTATACGTTGTGATATCATTTTTAAGGTGAGTTCTTAGCCCCTTTTTAATACTCGTTTGAAACTTTTGGGGGAGATACATGCTCAACTACTTGCTTTTACTTTTACAAATACTCAAAACCTTATACTTAATTGCATTATACATGATTGCATTATACTTGATTACATTATACTTGATTGCGTTATACTTGATTGTGTTATACTTAAGTTTGAAAGTCTCCCAACATAAACGGAGCAGTCCAATTTGAAAGTCTCCCAACATACACGGAGCAGTCCAATTCGAAAGTCTCCCAACATAAACGGAGCAGTTCTCTATCGAAAGCCTCCCAATATAAACGGAGCAGTCCAATTTGAAAGTCTCCCAACATAAACGGAGCAGTCCAATTTGAAAGTCTCCCTTATCGACGGAGCAACACTAAGTGCAATAATCTGAAATATTATGACTGTATGTGTGCTTGACTATAAAATGCACTATATTTTAGCAGTGGGTTGTAAACACACAGGTTGCAGGTTTTGTATGGGCGGAGTTTGCAACTGAGTGGATTTACAATGCCTTTACTGTGTGAACATTCTTAAAAGTCTTTACAATTCAACTAAACTCTATGAACTCACCAACCATTGTGCTGACACTTTTTAGCATGCTTATCTCAGGTCTATAAGATGATAGCTGTTGCATGGAGCATAGAGTCGCTTGGCATATTTTGAAGACTTATGCTTTTATTATTACCATTCGATATGTTTTAAAAACACTTATGTATTGTACTTCATAACTTATGTTGTAACTTTGTTCTTATTAATCGAATGGTAACTTTTCAAAATGTCTCATCTAGAGGTCGTTTTCTATACCTTGTACTTTGTATTATGAAGTAGCACCCCAATGACACAATCTTCCGCTGCGGTATTTTGGGGGTGTTATAGGTTAGAGTGTTGGTCTTATGCGCCTAGACTCGACTCGCGCGACCAGTGCCTCAAGCCCAGTCTAAATTATTATTGTAGATTTTTGTAAAAGCTTACATGACATTTTTGCTGCACCTCCATAAGCATGCTTTTGTGTTGGGATATGAAAGTGCTGAACAGTTAAAGTACTGAAGATTTACAAAGTACTGTAGAATGGCAAAGAACTGGAAAAAGTCAAAGAGTCAAAGTACTGCTAAAGAAAAAGTCAAAGTACTGCACACGAAGGTCAAAGTACTGCAAGATTAAAAGAACTGTTTTATTCGTTTATGGAAAGTCTTGTAATTCTAGAATAGTCTATATTAGATTACTTGTCGTACAAGGATATAATTGTAAACCGACTAGGGTTATCCTTGAGCCTATAAAAGGACCCCTAGATTGGCATTAGAGGTACGAGTTCACAAGTTCAGAATACGTATCATTAGAGTTTTAGAGAGTTCGATATTCTTAGAGTTGTTGAAGTATCTGCATAATAAGCAGATTTAGAGTTATTAATAAAGTTGTTCTTCTTAGATTTGTTAAGTAAATTCCGCGTACTTAATAAAGATTACTCAGTGTTTCATTGTTAATAACTTAGGATTTATCCGAGGTTATTAAACCTTAAACAAGCTAGTTAAGTTAGTTTGGTTAGAGTACATCGATCCAACAAGTGGTATCAGAGCTTGTGTGGAAACTCTGACTAAGAAGAAACCCTAAAAACCCTACTACAACAAAAACCTAAAGATGTCAACTGAAGTTGTTCCACCACCATCAATCACCTCACTTAGAATTCAAATCATCAAGAAGGGAGAATATGACTTATGGTGTATGAAGATGAGGCAATACATTGCCATTACAGACCATGCTTTATGGAATGTAATTGTCAATGGTAATGAAGTAGTTGCAGATCCTGTGGAGATTCCTGGTCAACCCAAACCACCAAAACAAGTCTTACCAGCAGCTACCATAAGGAATCAAGAGAAGGCTCTTAACATTCTCTTGTCTACTATACCTGATGGACATCTACTGAAATTCCATGATGCTAAAGATGCAAAACAACTCTGGGCTGCTCTCAAGACAAGATTTGGAGGGAATGAAGCTTCTAAGAAGATGCACAGAAATCTACTTAAGCAACAGTTTGAAACTTTCACAGTTGGTGAAAGAGAGAGTCTTGATGCTGCATATGATAGGTTTCAAAATCTTCTCTATATGTTGGAGTTATACAAGGCAGAAGTATCAGTTGAAGATGCTAATCTGAAGTTTCTAAGGAGTTTACCATCTACATGGCATGTTATTGCTACCATGATCAGAGGAAAACCCGGTCTAGATGTCATGGACTTTGATGATCTCTACAACCATCTGAAAGTTTATGAGCATGAGATGAATGGTCAACCAAGTTCTAAGTCTCACATTATTGCTTTTCTATCATCTGAAAAGAGGGGCAGTACTTCAACCAAAAGTACTGCTTCTCCTACTCAAAGTACTGTGACTCAAAGTACTGTCTCGTATGCTGCTCCCACCCATTCTCAGCAAGCACCACCAACTACTACTATGCACTCAGATGAAGTTGTGTGTTCCTTCTTTGCTCAACAGGCTTCTTTACCTGTCACCTATGAAGAAGATCTCCACAGATTGAAGAGGATGCTTTGGAAGAAATTGATATTAGGTGGCAAGTAGCAATGATTACTGCAAGAATCAAGAAGTACATGAAGAAAACAGGAAAGAACATTGATTTCAAACCAAAACAGGGAATCACTTTTGACAAATCAAAAATTGAATGCTTCAATTGTCAAAAGACTGAACACTTTGCAAGGGATAGAATTCGTTAACAAACTTGGTGACTAGATCTTCCCATGTCTCAATGGAACGAGGGGGTTGTTTCTCAAGCCAATTCCGGGCTTGTCCTTCTAGAGAGAATGGGAACAGAAGAAGCTTGATAGCTTCATGTGGGACATTCTTGTATTTGATGGTAGATGCAATCTTGTTAAACCATCGAATGTGTGCATGAGGATCATCCCGCTCAAAACCATAGAATTGGCTTTGGGTTACCAGATTAAGCAACCCAGTTTTGAGCTCAAAGGTATCAGCCACAATGGCTGGAACAACAATGGCATCTCCGTAACCCTCGATGGGTGCTTGGAGAAGCTCATTCATCGGCTTATCTTCTGCCATTTCGACAGGGGGTGGTGGTGGTAGACGTTCCTCAGTCACGGCTGAAGGAGCAGAACGTCCTCTACGTCTTCGAGGAATATTCGCAAGCTCAGACAGTGGACTTGTAGAACTGGAAGAACGAGTGCGCATGCACTAAGTATAAAATCAGTTTTCAAAACAAATGCGAGGCAAAACGACAAGTGAACTTAACCAATAATCACAAATGAAATGGCTTCTTTAAAAAAGGTACACCAAATCACAAGGACACAAAGGCAAGTTTTAATCTGATGTTCGGGAACTTATTATGGTCACACCCCCAGTTGGTAGGTGTACTGCCTTGATTTGCGGTGGTTGATTTTTATGTATTTAAGTACCACTGAAAAGACGTAGGTAATGATTTGTGCAAAGGGTTTAAAAACTTTTGGACAATATTTTTGGTATCGTCTCGTTTAACCAAATCGTATCTCTTTAAGAATCACCTCAAAGAAAATACAAGATAGAAAACGTTACGATTGTTTTGTTGTTTTATATTTTTTTGGGTTTGTTAACACTTTAGGAAAAGTGTTAATGAACTTTTTGATAATTTGATAATTTTACAAAAAAAACTGTTTACAAAAAGGTGGTATATGTGCAAGTACGGGTCTGAGAATGCTTAAAAACGCACAACCTGACCTCCCGGTGGCGTAAAATTTGATTGGTGCAAAACCATCAAGTTTTCTCACACAAGCTAGCCACTTGTGAATGGCTAACCGTAAGAAACTTAAAACAGTTCAAACACTAATGCAATTAAGATCAGAGGAATATAGTGGATTCCTGGGTCGTTAAGTCCCACGGAGGATGAATTGGTGTTTCACACAGACAGATGTCGAATAATCACTAAGGATAGTGATCAATAAGGATTTTGATCAATAATTATACCTAAAGAAAAGATCTATAAATTACAGCGACTTAAATGCAAATTAAAGGAAATTAAAAAATTAAAATATATTAAATAAACGCTATCACTATTTTTACAATGATGTTTTTGTGATTTTATAAAACAAAATAACTTAAATAAACTATTTTAACTAAAATGTAAACTTAAATTACCTAAAAACGTAACTTAAAATGAAAACGAGCGTTATTTATAAAAATTACGCGAGTGCGCAAGCAAAAACGTAAAATTTATGAAATAAAAGTCCTACAAGTGTAAAAACAATTTTCTTACGTAGTATATGACAAAAGAAAATTTTAGAAAAAAGATTTATATTTTTTAGACTTTTATATTTTTTATTATGAATTAAATAAGTTTTTACACTAATTAAATGATTAAAAATACTAAAACTATCGAGAAAAATCTAAAACTTTTTTATAAAATACTTAATACTAATACAAATCTATGAAAAATACAAAAGTTGCAAAAGCTAGTTTAAATAAGCTCGAAATAAGCTAAATTAACCAAATAAGCTAAACGGGACAAAGAGTACTTAAGTATTTGATTGTGCAAAATGTAACCAGGTAAAGACCCAAGGGCAACGGTAGGTGTACAGTACACACTTATCACTCTCATAAGGTGGAGGTCTCAGGTTCGAGCCTGCCTCCCACCTTTTTGCTCTTTTATTTTTTTTTTCGATTTTTCTTTTGCAAACTTATTAAACACAAGAAAATAAGCACTTTTTATAACTATGACTTTTTATGAAAATGACTAATAAGCTCAGAATGAGCTTATTTATCTCAACAGTGAGCAATAAAAAAGAAATAAGCAAAAAGTTTAAGCCAAATGGCTTTTAAGCTAAAAATAAGCACAAGATACACTGGAAATAAGCTAAGCTACTTTAAATAAGCTTATACAACAACTGAGAATGCAAATAACTTAAAAATAAGCACAAAACAAACTCAAATAAGCACTTATCTCAACTGGTGCACAGGACACTTTTGTTTTTACTAGGCACCTTTAAGCTTAATTTTAAGCAATGTAATAAGCTAGAAAATGAAAACAAATACTTGGATTAGCTAGTTGACCAGTTGAGCTTTCCAAAAAGCTAAATCACACAGTTTGGCTTACACTAATAAGCTTGTGAGAAGCTTATGAAGAAAACTGAAAACCACTGAGTAAAGACTCGATTAATGGAGTCAAAATGGGACAAACTAAAAAGCACTTGCAGGCCTATCAAATAAGTTAGGAAGTTGAATTTTAAGCTTGGACCTTTAAGATGGCTTGGTTAGCTTTCCAAAGAACCAAGAATCACAAACTTTGGACAACTAGAAAGCTTTTTACAAGCTTGTGAAAATGACACCAAAACTGTGCACAGGGCACATTTTTGAGTTGGTGTCTAAAATAAGCTAAGGAAAAAAGCTATTAAATAAGCTATTTGGAAAATATAAAAAATACTAGGGTACAGTTAAGCAGCTATATTCTAATATCCTAGAAGCTCAAGTATTGAAAGCTAATGTGTAGTCCTATAAAAATTAATCTATTATATTCAAAAACGACCAAAGTGAAATTTTGACTTTTTGATTAACACTAAAAAGTTGACTAAATTGAACTTTAATTCAATACTATGGACTGATTAAGTTATAATAAGCTACAATAGGATGATTTTAAGCTAAAGTACCAAATTTTAAGCTACTATGGTGATTATTACACTGTTAATCCTAACAATTAATTATCTAGTTATGATCAAAGATGATTTTGACTTTTACTCTAATAAGCACAGGTTTTTAAGATTGAACTGAGATATTAAGTACTAGGATGACATGAGATAAGCACAAGCAACAACTCAAACAACCTCTAGCACAGTTAATTAAGTGAATCCAAACACACCTTAATGGAACTGATTTGAAACTTTTCAAAGCAAAAGACAGATTAAAACCATTAAACTGATCACAGACCTTGTATTATCATATATTAAAGCTAAATAAGCACTAAACCACAGCAATAACAACATAAAACCAAGAAATTACACTTATGCTAATTTAACTATGAAAATGAGATTTTTGATAACTACAAATTGAAAAGAACAAGTGACTGGTTTTAAAGCTTAATTATACTTAACTAAGACTGATAAACATAAACTTACAAAGGTTTAAGCTAATGAACAGATCAAACAGTGAAATGCCAAAAATGGAGAATTAAGCTTACAAGATGATTCCAAGTGAAACATGAGAACCAAGGACTGAGAACAGATCCTATAGCTTCCCAAGAAGCACTAAACCCAAGGAAATCCTTTATTAACCCTGCTCCAATGTCTTGATCTTCATTTCCATAGATTTTTGATTTTTCCACTATTTTTGAGTATTTTTGGTGTTTTCTTTTGATACTAAACGAGTTTTAAGGTATCTAAAAGCTTTAATAAGCTTTCTGAGGAGCTTATATTGGCTTATGAGTCCTTATCATCCACTACAAACAACATTCAAACAATTTGAGATTTTGAACTTTGAAAATGCATAAACTGAAATCATGAACATAAACTGAAATTGCTTATTGATAAAGGTTTATAATACACTGAAAACACTTAATTCAACACTAGAAAGCTTAAACATACACTGGAAATTAAAGTTTAACTAATTCGACATAAACTAAGTAAAATTACACTAGATACATCTGTACATTGCCTTTCCTTTCTTCTTTATAGCATTTTGATACTCCCCACATGCTTCTGATCATATCCCATCAACAATCTTGGCCATTGGATCACTGCTACTCATCTCAGCCTTTGATTTCACTTTTGGCGCCAAAAGTGTCACTAGTGGATTAGAGCAGGTATTGAGGTAATTAAAGAATTGTGGATGTTTGTGGAGGTGTAGGGGACAATATGTGAAGTAGTCATGGAGCTAGGAGTGATTTGACAGTGGAAACAGGGGTGAGGTTGGGTTGGAGTGTTTGATGGTGGGGAAGCATTGAATGCTTGTGGGCTGGTATAGGAGGAGGGGGGTGCTGGAGAGATAGGAAGTGAGGTGTAAAGGGCAAGTGGAGAGAAAAACCACTCTGGTTTTGGGATTACAGAGCTGGTGAGGACGATGAACAGTGGGAAGTAGTATTTGGCGCCTTTGACTGGTTTTGACTTTTTAATATTAAAAGGGGGGGTCCAAAATGGGGGGTCAAGGTGTATTGGCAGGGTTCTTTTTGGTTTTGATGGGGTTCTAAATACAAAAGGGGTCATTTGGCTTGTTTAATATTTCAAGGATCATCTTTGTAAATCTGCCAAACTTGAGGACTGATCTTGCCAATATTCCAAAGTTATCATAAGGACCAAACCTGCCATATATGAATAGTACAAGGATCAATGATGATTATTTTCCATTTTTAAATTTCAAAGAACCATTTTTGACATTTTCAAAACTTGAGGGACCTAAGTTGTAATTTTGCAATTTTTGATTTCAAGGGCTTGTTTTGACAACTTTAAGAATCCCTAAGGACTTAAAATGATATTTTTCTTTATTTTGCTTTACCAGGGACTGTTTTTGACAACTTTTTAAACTTAGGGGACTAAAACTGCCAATTATGCAAACTTGATAAGTTTTTCATCTGATTTTGATATTTTTGCATTTAAAACACATAAAACACTTATTTGAGATATTTTTATCATTTTGATGCATTTCTGAGTGTTTTCAGATGTTTTTGCAGTTTAATTGGTACAAAAATGATGAGTATTTAGACACTCATCAATCCCCCACACTAAGATATTGCTAGTCCCTAGCAATGTTTTGAGAAAAATTAATGGATTTCATCTCTTTACCAAAAGCCATTACTTCTGGAGTAGCCAAATGTTTCAGTTCAAGTAAGAACCTTGGTACACTGATAACCAAATGATTTTGAGCAAACCACCAGCTTTCAACGGATTTGATTTGTCTTTACCAGAAGCCGTTTTGCTTCTGGACTAGCCAACTCTTAGATAATATATACTATCTTTGGTGAGTCGATTACCAATTATGGTTTTTCCACTGCCTTTACCACAAGCCATAAACTTGCGGGCTAGCCAACTTTTCACTTTTAAGGATATGGTGAGCTGAATACCATACAATTTTTGGGCAAATTGCAAGCCGTCAACGGATTTGAGATATCTTTACCAAGAGCCGTTTGCTCCTGGATTAGCCAATCCTTTTGTTTATTAGACATGGTGGACTGATAACCATAAGCTGAGTAAGTGAAAATCACTTACTCCAAAAAAAAAATTTTTGGCCAAAATGGGGAATTAGGGGTATAATTACATGATAAAATTCGTGAGAATTCCCCCCACACTAGAAATGAATATTGCCCTCAATATTCAAAGTACCGGCGGTTATGCCGAAACATAGAACATAAAAGGGAAATACTACGGCCATCATTTAGCAAGATTTTTTTTTTTTTTTTTTTTTAACTATCATATATACACAACATGTGGGGCAACTCCCCCACCCTAGGGTGGTAGAAAATAGAAAGAAGTCAGAAATATGGGTGAAAACCCATATGGCATGCTACTGTTTTTGATTCCCGAGTCGCTAGCTTGACTCGATCCCCGCATTCATTGGTTCATGGGGAAAGTTTGTAGATCCGGGACAACCACAGGGGGAATGTCCTCTCCAAAATAGTGCTTCAATCGATGACCATTCACTTTAAAATTTGGACCATTGGGTTGAGATAACTCAATGGTTCCATATGGAAATACTTTAGTGATGGTGAATGGTCCAGACCAGCGGGACTTGAGCTTTCCCGAGAATATCTTCAATCTTGAATTGAAAAGAAGGACTCGATCACCAACGTTGAAAACGCGGTTCTTGATTTTAGAGTCATGAATCTTCTTTGTCTTTTGTTTATAGATCAAAGAGTTCTCGTATGCTTGATCACGGAGTTCATTTAATTCATTCATTTGAACTTTCCGGTGATCACCAGCTGTCTGAATATCGAAGTTGGCATGCTTCAAGGCCCAGTATGCCTTGTGCTCAAGCTCAATCGGAAGATGACATGCCTTTCCGTACACTAGCTTGTATGGAGTACACCCAATGGGTGTTTTGTAAGCTGTACGGAAGGCCCAGAGTGCGTCATCTAGTTTATCCGACCAGGATGCACGGTTTTCGCCTACTGTCCTTTCTAGAATTCTTTTAATACCACGGTTGGAGACTTCCACTTGCCCACTTGTTTGGGGGTGGTATGCAGTAGAAAGACGGTGGGTTACACCATACTTTTGCATGACACGATCAAATTGGTCATTGCAGAAATGTGTACCACGATCACTGATTATAGCACGTGGAGTTCCAAACCTAGCAAAAAGAGATTTCAAAAATTTTACAACTACTCGGGCATCATTGGTAGGTAAAGCTTTCGCTTCAACCCATTTTGACAAATAGTCAACAGCCACGAGTATGTATTTGTTACCTCGAGAAGATGGAAATGGCCCCATAAAATCGATACCCCATATGTCAAAGATCTCACAAACTTGAATGGCATTTTGTGGCATTTCATTTCTTTGAGAGATATTTCCGTGACGTTGACAAGCGTCACAGGCTTTGACAAAATCGTGGGCATCCTTATAAATCGTGGGCCAATAAAACCCGGAATCAAACACCTTTTTGGCGGTGTAATTTGGACTATGATGGCCCCCAGTGGGTCCAGCATGGCAAGCTTTGAGAATGTCAAGAGCTTCTTGTCCATAAACACACCGTCGGATGACTTGATCCGCACAGATTTTGAATAAGTAGGGGTCGTCCCAGAAGTAATGTTTAACATCCTTGAAGAATTTGTTCTTCTGTTGGGTTGACATCCCTTTCACTATGAAGTTACCCGCATGGTAATTTGCGAAGTCAGCAAACCATGGGGTGGTAGAGTTTCCACGAAAAGAAACCGCATTGAGTGTCTCGAGAGGAAATGTTTCATTTATTTCCTTTTTCTCGAAAACATCTTGGTGAGGGTTCTCTCATCGGGACAGATGATCAAGCTCGGGTTCTCAGCTCCTTTTTTATCACGTATAATGATATCAAATTCCTGGAGGAGGAGAACCCAACGGAGCAATCTCGGCTTTGCATCTTGTTTTGCAAAGAGATATTTGAGAGCCGAGTGATCCGTATACACCACACATTTGGTCAAGATTAAGTATGGCCGAAACTTTTCAAACGCATACACCACAGCTAATAATTCTTTTTCTGTAGTGGTGTAATGGGTTTGAGCTTCAGTCATAGTTTTGCTTGCGTAGTGGATAGGCTGAAAATGTTTGGATCTACGTTGCCCTAGGACTGCACCGATAGCAAAATCACTTGCATCGCACATGAGCTCAAAAGGCAAGTCCCAGTCGGGAACAACGAGAATGGGTGCTTCAGAAGCTTTTCTTTAGTATTTCAAAAGCTTCGATGCACTCAGGTGAGAAAATAAAAGGAGCCTCTTTTTCAAGAAGATGGGTCATAGGCCGGGCGATTTTAGAAAAATCTTGTATGAATCTGCGATATAAACCGGCATGACCTAGAAAACTCCTAATACCTTTGACGGTAGTAGGATGAGGTAATTTAGCAATAACATCGACTTTTGCTCTATCAACCTCAATCCCATTTTTAGAAATCTTATGGCCAAGGACTATGCCTTCTTTGACCATAAAGTGGCTCTTCTCCCAATTTAGACAAAGATTGGTGTCTTCACACCGTTGGAGCATTTTTTCTAAATGGGAGAGACATGTTTGAAACGAGTCCCCAATGACTGAGAAGTCATCCATAAACACCTCCATTGTTTCCCCGATCATGTCGTGGAAAATGGCCATCATACATCGTTGGAACGTGCCAGGAGCATTACATAAGCCAAAAGGCATACGTCTGTAGGCAAAAGTTCCGTATGGGCAGGTGAATGTGGTTTTATCTTGATCCTTTGGATCAATGGGGATCTGAAAGTACCCCGAGAAACCATCAAGGAAACAATAGTACTCATTCCCTGCTAATCTCTCAAGCATTTGGTCCATGAAGGGTAGAGGAAAATGGTCTTTACGGGTGGCGTCATTCAACTTACGATAGTCAATACAAACACGCCATCCCGTAACCAGCCGAGTTGAAATTAACTCGTTATCTTCATTTGTGACAACAGTAATGCCACCCTTTTTAGGAACACAATGAATTGGGCTAACCCAAGGACTATCTGAGATCGGGTAAATCAATCCTGCATTAAGAAGTTTGATAACATCATGGATTTTGGATTTACTCTTCTCGATGTTGAACTCTGGTTTGAAGTCATCCTCCATTAAGATTTTGTGAGTACAAAACTCCGGGTTGATACCCTTAATGTCGGAGAGTTTCCAAGCAATTGCTTGCTTGTGTGACTTCAAGACCTTTATGAGAGCAGTCTTTTCATCTTTACTCAAATCTCTAGCAATAATGACGGGTAATTTATCATCACCCTCAAGAAATGCATACTCGAGATGAGGTGGTAAGTCCTTAAGTTCGACTTCAGGAAATTCTTCAGTTTTCTCAACTGACTTGACTTCCTTGTTATGAAGTTCGACGGGAGGGAGTGATGATGGATCATCATTAAGCAACTTCTCAATGAGAAGTATGTCCCACTCAATGTCGATGGGAGTGTGATCAATTTCCCATGGAACAAAATCACTGGACAAGTATGCTTCAATCTCTTCCAAGATGAAGTCACTTTCCTCAAATGGAGTGAGAGAAGGAGTAGAATTGGCGATGATAGGTTGAGATGAATGAGTGAGATTATCACTCGAAGAATTATGATCATAACCAAGAACTTCTTGAGAGTACTCTTCTGAAGCAACATCAATGATATCTATTCGGTTAACCGATTCAGAATCATAGTTTGCGGAGTACCTCGAAGTTTGATCAAGGTTAAAGGTGACAGCTTCATTACCCACACGTAGTGTGATTTCTTGCTCAAATACATCAATGAGAGCACGGCCCGTTCTTAGGAATCCTCGTCCAACAATGAGAGGAACCCGTGGATCAGCATCGAAATCAACAACTACAAAGTCAGCTGGAAAATGGAACTTTCCTACTTTCACGAATACGTCCTCGGCAATGCCAAGAGGACGACATATTGTACGATCTGCAAGCTCGAGAGTCATGCATGTAGGAATAAGGTCCGGAAGAGAAAGTTTCTTCCATACTGAATGAGGCATCAGGTTGATGCTTGCACCAAGATCTGCTAAGGCAAAGCATTCAACCATTCCTGGAAATACACAAGGTAAGAGAAATTTTCCAGGATCTCCAAGCTTTTCTAGAAGCTTCTTCAAGATAACTGCAGAGCAGTTCTCGTTAAGAGGAGTTTTAGCCATTTCAAACAGCTTTTCCTTGTTGCTTAACATGTGTTTGAGAGTTGATGCAAACTTGGGCATCAGCATGATAGCATCCGCAAAGCTTATGTCAAAATGTAGTTCTTGGAAAATTTGAAAAAATTTATCCATTTGATGACTGGCTTTTTCACGAAGCTTTTGCTCATTCAAACGTGATGGGTAAGGAATAGAAGATTTGGATTTGGGGTTCTCAACAGGAGCTACAGGAGGTTCAAAAACAACTCCTGGATTGGATTTGGGTTTCGGGACAACTTGAGGTTGGACATCATTGGTACCTCCGTTATTAGTAGGAAGTTCCTTGTCCTTTGTAGCCTCAGGTTCACTTTCCACTACCTTTGGGAGAGAAGAAGAAGAAGAGGTAGTAGGAATAGCGGGTCCATTGTATGAAACACCACTTCTGGTTGTGATCGCCTTTGCATCGCCGCTCGGGTTAGCGATCGTGTTGCTCGGAAGTTTTCCTGAGCCCGAGGGTTGATCATTTAAAGACTTCTTAAGATCGGCGATCTGACTGACCAACAACCTGTTCATTTCATCTTGGGATTTCATGAACTGCTTCAATAACTCATCGATGATGGTCTGGAGGTACTGGAGGGAAATTTTGAGGTCGGATGTTTTGATTATGACCTTGTTGTTGAAAATTTCCTTGGTTAGGATTCACATTTCCCTGAAATTGATTCCCTCGATTGAAATTGTTTTGATTAAGGGTTCCTTGATGTTGGAAACCTTGATTTGGTCCGGAATAGAAATTACCTTGGTTTTGATATCCTTGGTTCATTCTAGGTTGGTTTTGATTCCGGTTCTGTATGTTAGGATTCTGTTTAAAACCGGGTGGTGCCTGATAAGTGTTAGCACGGTAGCTTGGTTCATTTTGAGGATGGTATTGATTACCTCCTTGTTGTGAAGTACCGGCTATAGCATTAGCTTCAAATGGACTACCATCGGTGGCAGTACAGTTGTAGTATGCATGAGGACCCCCACAAGTAACACAAACTTCAACTTTCTTCACTTCACCATGTGATGGTGTCTGAGTGAAAGTGACTTTCTTTTGGTTAGCAAGAACCAAAGCCTGAACAATATCCGTGAGTTTGTCAATATTAGCATCGGTGCTAGATGTACTCACGGGAGATGAAGTAGAAGGTCCAGCATTAGACTGAGATTGATATGTCTTTGTGCGGAAAGGGCGGACCTGGGACTTGTTTTCAATGATTTTCAAGGCTTCTTTTGTGGTCTTGCTAAGGAAATTCCCTCCCGCGGAGGCATTTAAAGAGTCTTGGTCACCTTGGTGCAGACCATTGTAGAAAGTATCCATTTGCATTAACTCGGTAAAACCATGATGCGGACACTTGCGGAGCAACTCTTTGTAACGATCCCATGCCTTCCCAAATGATTCATCAAATCTTTGAGAAAATTTCATTATCTCATTCTTAAGACTTGTAGTTCGGGATGGAGGATAGAATTCGTTAACAAACTTGGTGACTAGATCTTCCCATGTCTCAATGGAACGAGGGGGTTGTTTCTCAAGCCAATTCCGGGCTTGTCCCTCTAGAGAGAATGGGAACAGAAGAAGCTTGATAGCTTCATGTGGGACATTCTTGTATTTGATGGTAGATGCAATCTTGTTAAACCATCGAATGTGTGCATGAGGATCATCCCGCTCAAAACCATAGAATTGGCTTTGGGTTACCAGATTAAGCAACCCAGTTTTGAGCTCAAAGGTATCAGCCACAATGGCTGGAACAACAATGGCATCTCCGTAACCCTCGATGGGTGCTTGGAGAAGCTCATTCATCGGCTTATCTTCTGCCATTTCGACAAGGGGTGGTGGTGGTAGACGTTCCTCGGCCACGGCTGAAGGAGCGAAGCGTCCCTACGTCTTCGAGGAATATTTGCAAGCTCCGAAAGTGGACTTGTAGAACTGGAAGAACGAGTGCGCATGCACTAAGTATAAAAATCCATTTTCAAAACAAATGCGAGGCAAAACGACAAGTGAACTTAACCAATAATCACAAATGAAATGGCTTCTTTAAAAAAGGTACACCAAATCACAAGGACACAAAGGCAAGTTTTAATCTGATGTTCGGGAACTTATTATGGTCACACCCCCAGTTGGTAGGTGTACTGCCTTGATTTGCGGTGGTTGATTTTTATGTATTTAAGTACCACTGAAAAGACGTAGGTAATGATTTGTGCAAAGGGTTTAAAAACTTTTGGACAATATTTTTGGTATCGTCTCGTTTAACCAAATCGTATCTCTTTAAGAATCACCTCAAAGAAAATACAAGATAGAAAACGTTACGATTGTTTTGTTGTTTTATATTTTTTTGGGTTTGTTAACACTTTAGGAAAAGTGTTAATGAACTTTTTGATAATTTGATAATTTTACAAAAAAAACTGTTTACAAAAAGGTGGTATATGTGCAAGTACGGGTCTGAGAATGCTTAAAACACGCTTACAGCCTCCCCGGCAGCGGCGCCAAAATTTGATTGGTGCAAAACCATCAAGTTTTCTCACACAAGCTAGCCACTTGTGAATGGCTAACCGTAAGAAACTTAAAACAGTTCAAACACTAATGCAATTAAGATCAGAGGAATATAGTGGATTCCTGGGTCGTTAAGTCCCACGGAGGATGAATTGGTGTTTCACACAGACAGATGTCGAATAATCACTAAGGATAGTGATCAATAAGGATTTTGATCAATAATTATACCTAAAGAAAAGATCTATAAATTACAGCGACTTAAATGCAAATTAAAGGAAATTAAAAAATTAAAATATATTAAATAAACGCTATCACTATTTTTACAATGATGTTTTTGTGATTTTATAAAACAAAATAACTTAAATAAACTATTTTAACTAAAATGTAAACTTAAATTACCTAAAAACGTAACTTAAAATGAAAACGAGCGTTATTTCTAAAAATTACGCGAGTGCAAGCAAAAACGTAAAATTTATGAAATAAAAGTCCTACAAGTGTAAAAACAATTTTCTTACGTAGTATATGACAAAAGAAAATTTTAGAAAAAAGATTTATATTTTTAGACTTTTATATTTTTTATTATGAATTAAATAAGTTTTTACACTAATTAAATGATTAAAAATACTAAAACTATCGAGAAAAATCTGAAACTTTTTATAAAATACTTAATACTAATACAAATCTATGAAAAATACAAAAGTTGCAAAAGCTAGTTTAAATAAGCTCGAAATAAGCTAAATTAACCAAATAAGCTAAACGGGACAAAGAGTACTTAAGTATTTGATTGTGCAAAATGTAACCAGTCAAAGACCCAAGGGCAACTGGTATACAGGTACACACTTATCACTCTCATAAGGTGGAGGTCTCAGGTTCGAGCCTGCCTCCCACCTTTTTGCTCTTTTTTTTTTGATTTTTCTTTTGCAAACTTATTAAACACAAGAAAATAAGCACTTTTTATAACTATGACTTTTTATGAAAATGACTAATAAGCTCAGAATGAGCTTATTTATCTCAACACTGAGCAATAAAAAAGAAATAAGCAAAAAGTTTAAGCCAAATGGCTTTTAAGCTAAAAATAAGCACAAGATACACTGGAAATAAGCTAAGCTACTTTAAATAAGCTTATACAACAACTGAGAATACAAATAAGCTAAAAATAAGCACAAAACTGACTCAAATAAGCACTTATCTCAACTGGTGCACAGGACACTGATTAGTTTACTAGGCACCTTTAAGCTTAATTTTAAGCAATGTAATAAGCTAGAAAATGAAAACAAATACTTGGATTAGCTAGTTGACCAGTTGAGCTTTCCAAAAAACTAAATCACACAGTTTGGCTTACACTAATAAGCTTGTGAGAAGCTTATGAAGAAACTGAAAAACCATCGAGTAAAGACTCGAGTATTGAGTCAAAATGGGACAAACTAAAAAGCACTTGCAGGCCTATCAAATAAGTTAGGAAGTTGAATTTTAAGCTTGGACCTTTAAGATGGCTTGGTTAGCTTTCCAAAGAACCAAGAATCACAAACTTTGGATAACTAGAAAGCTTTTTACAAGCTTGTGAAAATGACACCAAAACTGTGCAGTACAGGGTACATTTTGAGTTGGTGTCTAAAATAAGCTAAGGAAAAAGCTATTAAATAAGCTATTTGGAAAATATAAAAAATACTAGGGTACAGTTAAGCAGCTATATTCTAATATCCTAGAAGCTCAAGTATTGAAAGCTAATGTGTAGTCCTATAAAAATTAATCTATTATATTCGAAAACGACCAAAGTGAAATTTTGACTTTTTGATTAACACTAAAAGTTGACTAAATTGAACTTTAATTCAATACTATGGACTGATTAAGTTATAATAAGCTACAATAGGATGATTTTAAGCTAAAGTACCAAATTTTAAGCTACTATGGTGATTATTACACTGTTATTCCTAACAGTTAATTATCTAGTTATGATCAAAGATGATTTTGACTTTTACTCTAATAAGCACAGGTTTTTAAGATTGAACTG
This sequence comes from Chrysanthemum makinoi, assembly GCA_910596185.1. NCBI lineage: Eukaryota > Viridiplantae > Streptophyta > Magnoliopsida > Asterales > Asteraceae > Chrysanthemum > Chrysanthemum makinoi. The sequence continues at coordinate 54,568,471 of OU343225.1, forward strand.
AGATATTAAGTACTAGGATGACATGAGATAAGCACAAGCAACAACTCAAACAACCTCCAGCACAGTTAATTAAGTGAATCCAAACACACCTTAATGGAACTGATTTGAAACTTTTCAAAGCAAAAGACAGATTAAAACCATTAAACTGATCACAGACCTTGTATTATCATATATTAAAGCTAAATAAGCACTAAACCACAGCAATAACAACATAAAACCAAGAAATTACACTTATGCTAATTTAACTATGAAAATGAGATTTTTGATAACTACAAATTGAAAAGAACAAGTGACTGGTTTTAAAGCTTAATTATACTTAACTAAGACTGATAAACATAAACTTACAAAGGTTTAAGCTAATGAACAGATCAAACAGTGAAATGCCAAAAATGGAGAATTAAGCTTACAAGATGATTCCAAGTGAAACATGAGAACCAAGGACTGAGAACAGATCCTATAGCTTCCCAAGAAGCACTAAACCCAAGGCAATCCTTTATTAACCCTGCTCCAATGTCTTGATCTTCATTTCCACAGATTTTTGATTTTTCCACTATTTTTGAGTATTTTTGGTGTTTTTTTCTTTTTGATTCTAAACAGAGTTTTAAGGTATCTAAAAGCTTTAATAAGCTTTCTGAGGAGCTTATATTGGCTTATGAGTCCTTATCATCCACTACAAACAACATTCAAACAATTTGAGATTTTGAACTTTGAAAATGCATAAACTGAAATCATGAACATAAACTGAAATTGCTTATTGATAAAGGTTTATAATACACTGAAAACACTTAATTCAACACTAGAAAGCTTAAACATACACTGGAAATTAAAGTTTAACTAATTCGACATAAACTAAGTAAAATTACACTAGATACATATGTACATTGCCTTTCCTTTCTTCTTTATAGCATTTTGATACTCCCCACATGCTTCTGATCATATCCCATCAACAATCTTGGCCATTGGATCACTGCAACTCATCTCAGCCTTTGATTTCACTTTTGGCGCCAAAAGTGTCACTAGTGGATTAGAGCAGGTATTGAGGTAATTAAAGAATTGTGGATGTTTGTGGAGGTGTTGGGGACAATATGTGAAGTAGTCATGGAGCTAGGAGTGATTTGACAGTGGAAACAGGGGTGAGGTTGGGTTGGAGTGTTTGATGGTGGGGAAGCATTAAATGCTTGTGGGCTGGTATAGGAGGAGGGGGGTGCTGGAGAGATAGGAAGTGAGGTGTAAAGGGCAAGTGGAGAGAAAAACCACTCTGGTTTTGGGATTACAGAGTTGGTGAGGACGATGAACAGTGGGAAGTAGTATTTGGCGCCTTTGACTGGTTTTGAATTTTTAATATTAAAAGGGGGGTAAAAATGGGGGGTCAAGGTGTATTGGCAGGGTTCTTTTTGGTTTTGATGGGGTTCTAAATACAAAAGGGGTCATTTGGCTTGTTTAATATTTCAAGGATCATCTTTGTAAATCTGCCAAACTTGAGGACTGATCTTGCCAATATTCCAAAGTTATCATAAGGACCAAACCTGCCATATATGAATAGTACAAGGACCAATGATGATTATTTTCCATTTTTAAATTTCAAAGAACCATTTTTGACATTTTCAAAACTTGAGGGACCTAAGTTGTAATTTTGCAATTTTTGATTTCAAGGGCTTGTTTTGACAACTTTAAGAATCCCTAAGGACTTAAAATGATATTTTTCTTTATTTTGCTTTACCAGGGACTGTTTTTTACAACTTTTTAAACTTGGGGGACTAAAACTGCCAATTATGCAAACTTGATAAGTTTTTCATCTGATTTTCATATTTTTGCATTTAAAACACATAAAACACTTATTTGAGATATTTTTATCATTTTGATGCATTTCTGAGTGTTTTCAGATGTTTTTGCAGTTTAATTGGTACAAAAATGATGAGTATTTAGACACTCATCAATCCCCCACACTAAGATATTGCTAGTCCCTAGCAATGTTTTGAGAAAAATTAATGGATTTCATCTCTTTACCAAAAGCCATTACTTCTGGAGTAGCCAAATGTTTCAGTTCAAGTAAAAACCTTGGTACACTGATAACCAAATGATTTTGAGCAAACCACCAGCTTTCAACGGATTTGATTTGTCTTTACCAGAAGCCGTTTTGCTTCTGGACTAGCCAACTCTTAGATAATATATACTATCTTTGGTGAGTCGATTACCAATTATGGTTTTTCCACTGCCTTTACCACAAGCCATAAACTTGCGGGCTAGCCAACTTTTAGCATACACTTAGTTTTTACCCATTTTAGCATACACTTAGTTTTTACCCATTTTAGTATACTTAGTTTAAGTATATGTTTAACCCAATATGTAAACACTAGTTGTTGTACATATGTATCTAAATCATAAAATCACTTATACTTGTTTTAGTGTTTTATGTGACAACTTAATTGTGTTATAAAACTATTAACTCAAACTATTTACGTACTCTATTTGTTTCGTTAAAATGATTTTACTTTTGTTATCGACAAAACATTAGAAGATCGTAAAATATAAATAAACGTTTTTACGGCTTATTTGTATTAACAATCTCCCCTTTTGTTGATGACAAAACATAAAATTATTTTAAGGAAAAAGCTAAAATTCGTAAAAATTTGAATTTGTAGTTTTTGCTTTCTTCTCCACTTTTTTGTCGAAACAAAAAGTGTTTGAAGGAAGGCAACACATTGGTTTTTTTTAAAAAAAACATGTGAAAGAAAAAAGAAATAGAGAGCAAATAACGGGAAAGGATCTCGTCTTTTATTCCCCCTTGACGAGTCCATCCCTATGTAAGGGCGTCAAATAAATGATACTAATCTAGTTTGTTTGCAAATAAGTTTGCAAAAGATATTGTCTACGAGACGAATGTGCTCCCCCTTGATTATTGCAAAGGGATGTCACGAAGTGTAAACCTAGTATTGCAAGTACTTTGCAATGTATTGCTTTGACATAAAGCTCCCCCAAAGTCTTCATATGTAGATTGAATAACTACAAAACAAAGGTTAGAAAGCAAGTATAATTCACAATTTCCTGCAAATATTATCCAAGTTAGTAGAAAGAAAGCTTTCTGTTTCACGGATCCCGCGGTTCCCTCCTAGTAGGGATCCGTCTAGGCAAATCTGAGGGATCCGTCTGGCTGATGAATAAAGTCAGCAAAGATTGGTATAACAAGAAATGTTAATACTAAAAAGAGATATGGATTATATAGTATACTCACATACTCAGAAATATAGCAAGTAGCATGTAATTCCATTTAATAAACAAGAGTTATGATATACATGACTCGAAAAACAAGACAATAGACAATACATGCCTAGGAATTTCTAGATCACTTAACGCTTGAAGCTAAGACACCACTATAATCTTCTAGCTCAAGTTTTGTTTAGGTTTAATCTCGTCGAAACGTTCGAGGAGATGATAGAACATGAAACGTTGGTCTTCTCGTACTTCATGTATCAAACTTTCAACATGTTGACAATGATAGCAATCTTTGTCATGGCTAGGTAGTGGTGGTGGATGAGATGAAATGGCTTGATTCAAAGGATCAAGTGAAGCGGCTTGTGAAGCTTCAAACGATGGAGGGATTGGTGGAGGTGCATTTAAGAATGACTCAACCAAGAATGATGGTGGTGGTAGAGAAGTGTCAACTTCCATATGGTCGGGTGGTTGATTTTGATGATTTGTCATAATCCAAATGGGATTATATGATGAAAACGCCGAGAAGGAAGCCGGAGCAAGTGTTGACTCAACACCTTGATTTTGAACCATTATTCCTCCTAACGAGGGGAATGTTGTCGGCGGAAGCGGATGAGACGGCCTAGGAGGCAAGTCCTCTAAATTGTAGAGGTGTGGTGATGATAGTGGGGATGTAAATGAAATAGCTCTAGGAACCAATGGTGATGGTTTAGTGGAGATGATATTGTTTGGCCTAGGAGGTATGGTGGTGTTTGGCAAAGGTAGTTTTGTGGGTACTATCTTTTTAGGAATTGGTTTGATTGGATGATGAAGAGTTCTATCATTTGTTGGTTTGATGGGAGATGATTCGGTTGAGGGAATTTCGTGTATAACACGAGCTCTTTTCATGGGTGGTTCTTTGGTGGATAAGTTACTACTTGGGGTTTTCCTCATGATGAGATGATTTCAAGAGTTTGCAAGAGCTGAAAGTTAGGATGAAAGTGATGACTATGGAGGTCCTAATAAGGTGGTTTATAAACTAAGTGATTTGGCAAGTGCATTTAAGCTTCAAGCCACTAGGATTCATTGGAATGTGATGATTGACATGCACAAGAGTCAACTTCAGAGGTTGTACTGATCTAGGAACTCATTTAAGATGAGATGGAGTGTTTGAGTTAGGAAGATGAGTTGAAATGATTGCTTTAGCAAGATTTGACCTATACTGTCATACGGATTCCACGGTTCCCTCCTCATAGGGATCCGTCTAGGCTAATCTTAGGGATCCGTCTCTCAGCAGCTATGAAAGATTGGAGATGATGTTTCTAAGATCTAATACCTATATCATCTTGAGTGTTTCATTCCTCCTAAGTGTTTTAAATGAAGGGATGCTTGAGTAATTGAAGGTAATGAATGATGTAGCTAATGATTGTCTTTTGAGGAAGGATTTGGAACTTTCAAGAGTACCAATGGATGAACAAGGATGACACTAAAGATTTGAAGCTAGATGATCCTAGAGATCAAGTTGTGTCTTAGGATAGTGTTTTGGAAAATATCCTAGAAGCTTTAAGATGAGAAAACTAGATTTTGATCAAATTTGATCAATTTGGAGGTGAGGATGATTTATGATCAATTTTGCCATAATTGAAAGATTTCTAAGACTAGATGTGAGGGATCAAGTAGAAAATAAGGTGTGAGTTTAAGAGCAGAAGAGTAATGGATTAAAACGAAACGGTAGATCTACAAGCGTTTTAGAGTGTAACCTCGGTGAGTTATGTATGAATGGGAAAGATTAACCTATCTTGATAAGGACTTAATTTGCCTTAAGACACTATGTTTAGCTTAGTGTGAGGTGTTCTAAGAATGTCTTTGAAATACAATGCTTGTAATTGCATTTTCTGTTCGACGGATCCCACGGTTCCCTAAGAGTGGGGATCCGTCTAGTGTAACTTTTGGGATCCGCCCATCTGCTCAGCAGAACCTTTACTAAAGGTATGCAATGATCTTGACAATGCATTATATTACAAGATTAGTTTAAAGGAGTTCTAAAACTAAGATATCAAATGTAAAATGTTTTATTTCATGAAGAAAATTAGATTACATTGATAAAGCACGAGTACAAGAGATTTGATCCTATATTGGAATACTATTGGTTTCCTTGAGTGATTTCACTAGGAGGATCATTATGTGATTGATGAGTGTTGGTGGAATCAAGAATGAAGAAAGTCTTCATGAGAGATATGTTTAGCGGTTCTATCATCTTGTTCACAATGCACAACGGACTTTGAAATTGAGGATGGAAGTGCATAACATTATGATAGAGGCGTGTCAAGAACATTCCATAAAGGATGAGTTTATTCTTGGAGCCTTGAAGATTTGCAATTCGCCTTGCGAAGAAGTAGGCGAGATTGTATGGTTGTTGTGTTAGCAAACAGTACAACATGTGAGCACAACAAGCTGGAAGGATTTCTAGATTTCCCCTAAGGCTCCAAACATTTTCACGTAGGATGAGTGCAAGAGGCTTGTACTCTTCTCGGATATCCCTTGTAAAGATAATGTTTGGATCGGAGTAATATGGTCGAGGTTTGCATATTATGCGATTTAAATCTTCCGGAGAGGGTATGTGTGAACAATATGTACTATTTTCTTCGCGAAAGTTGAAGAGAGAATCAAGAGACCAATCTTCGGTGAAGGCACATTGTCCATGATTTGGAATCCGGAGGATGTGAGAAAAATGCCCAAGGGTTAGAGTGAACTTTTGGTTTTTGATATAAAACCAAAGAGATATAGAGCGATCCTCGTTACGAACGAGTTCGACTTGACGGAAGAATTCCATTATGAACCTTGGACATATCTTCTCGTTGATTTCAAGAAGACATTCTAGTCCTATGGCTCGGAAGGAGGTATTGATACCTTCTTCGAATTGTAGAGAGGTGTCTACAATACGTCCTTCGTGGAAGTGACGGTTTTGAGATTATTGAACCCACGGACATGATTGCCCGGCGTGTTGGGTTCGAGAGAGATGTTCGGAGTGTAGACGCTAGTGAGTGAAAAATCAAACTCATATTCATGCGTCATAGTTGAACCTATAGAAATGACAAGTTAATAAAAGGAAATGTTTGTGGTCAACGTATGTTAATCTAATGTTTTTACTAGATTTTTATTAACAATGGTTTTTAACAGGAAATACACTTAACTCACTTATGGTTTTGACATACAAGTGGAGTATTACTCTTAGACGTAAAGAGGTTTTTGATTTGCATAAAAAGAAAAACTATTTTCCAATAGGACGGATCCCACGGTTCCTTTTCAAAAAGGGATCCGGCTAGTATAACTTCCGGGATCCGTGGATCTGTAGTAACAGAAACAGATTTTATAGTTTTTATACCATGAAAATATGTTTTATCCTACATTTTTCCTTTAGCATGCATACATGACTTCTAATGTATCACGAAAGAAATGAAACATATAAGTCAAAAGAAATGATAAACATACTATAACAAAAGCAACCTAGATAATCTAGATCATTAATAATATTGCATTTCAATGCTAAGAATGATACAAAGGATTGGGTAAATGACCCCAATATAGATTAACAACACAAAGTAAATGTCTCCATATGTGAACTTCATCATAGGGAACACAAGTGCGATGAGTGTTATGACGATGAGCACGAGTGCGATGTAAACCATGTTGATGACGGATCTTCTTGGTTTCGGTTGAGATGGAATGAGGAGGAAGATGAAGTTTTTAAGTGAGAGGGAATTTTTGAAATTAGATGATTTAAAAAAAATGAGGATTTGATAGATAGGTCGACGGTGAGAGTTTTTATAGGGAAGGAGGAGTTTTTGAAATTCGTGTTATATTTTATTATTGGATTTAAAATAAACAAAACATAAGTTTTATATACCACGATTTTTAGACGAGAAATAAAACACGTATGTGAGAAAAAGGCTTCCTAATGAAGCTTCATGTAAAACATGTATAAGCACAAAAGATAATCATATAAATACCTAAATAGGTATACTTAATTATCAAGCAAAATAAAAAAAAATTATACCTCTAGCTTACTTAGGAATGTCTTTACAAATGACACAACAGATGTCACCTAGACGATTCCCGCTCCTTTAAGATACCTTCTTAAGGAAGGTATTCTTGTTACCAAGCGACTCCTAAAGCTTGGTGGGTATGAGCTTTGACTAATCAACATGACAAAGAAGATTAGTGCAATTAAAAATAAATAAAAATGTTGTTATCAAATCAACATCCAAACATATAGTTTTAAAAGACATGGTGTTTGTTTTTATGAAAGACCTTCTTTGTAGTTTTCAATTAACCGTGGATCGTATCAAGTTTTTAAAATACAATATACTTCAACAAACTTGGTAACGAAGCTCTGATGCCAATTGAGGAAAACTAGAAGGGGGGTTGAATAGTTTTACCAATTAAAACTTCCTTTTAATCTATTTAGATAGACTTATGTCAATCTATTTGGATGTGTATGTTGGATGTTGATAAACAAGCCTGTAAAGGTAAGTAATGAAAAGATAAGAGTAAGAAGCACAAAACCACAACGCAAGTATTTATAGTGGTTCGGCTACAAGGTCACCTTCTTTGCCCTACTCCACTCCCCGAGTCACCTACTCGAGAGTTTGTAATCACTACACCAATCTCCTTATGGCGGAGAAGCCTTCACAACGTCGCCTACTCTTTTTCCGGTACTAGGGTAACCACCGGGTTCTTTCACTCCAAGGTGAACCACACCTACACAACGTCGCCTACCCTTTATAAGGTACTAGGCTAAGTACCTAGTTCTTTCACACCTTAGGTGAACTACACCTTCACAACGTCGCCTACCCTTTATTAGGTACTAGGCTAAGCACCTAGTTCCATTGCAATGGAGGAACTACTACCACACTACACCAACGACTAATCCCAAAGGAGATCTACTCCTTTACAACATCATCAAGGATATCAATATCCTTGGATCTAAAACTAGTCTATCTTGTACATCGAAACACACCATATCGAATGTACATCTAAGGCACCTTTCACTAATGCCTTTGACTAGATCTACAAGACACCTTTCACTAATGTCTTGTGTCTTCACTTCTAAGCACCTTTCACTAATGCTTCTTTGTCTTGACTTCTAAGCACCTTTCACTAATGCTTCTTAGTCTTGATTTCCAAGCACCTACCACAAGTGCTTTATCCTATAGACGATAGATACCCTTCACTAATATCTTCATCTTGACTCTTAAGACATCTTTCACTAATGTCTTCAACACTACACTTCTTTGAAGAAAGAAGGGAATCATCAACAAGAAGACTTCAGTAGCCTTGATGATGAGGAAGCATGGCAACTCATGGACTTGAGCTTGCTCGACTTCAAAGGTGGTGATCTTGCCTTTAAGAGGAACCTAAAAGATCACACAAAAACAAAAATACAAACATAGATCTCTTGGATCTAAGGTTAGTGAGATTTAACTCAGGGGAGAAAGTATATTGAAAGGGGTGAGAAACAATGAAGAAATGGCTCACTATTTATAGAGGAAAAATCCTCTGTTCCCGGATCCCACGGATCCCTACCACAAGGGATCCGGCTAGCACAAAGCTAGGGATCCGTGGTCCGCTCCTCTTTGCCCATGGGTATTTTTGGTTATGGGTCATGGGTCATGGGTTATGGGTTGATCCATGGTTTTTCTTTCTAGATACAATGAACTTGGTTAAGTGGTATAAATAAAACCATGGGTTGTGGGTCAAAACCATTTGCTAGTATTTTACCCAATTAGTATATACTTGTATTTACCCATTTTAGCATACACTTAGTTTTTACCCATTTTAGTATACTTAGTTTAAGTATATATGTTTAACCCAATATGTAAACACCAGTTGTTGTACATATGTATCTAAATCATAAAATCACTTATACTTGTTTTAGTGTTTTATGTGACAACTTAATTGTGTTAGAAAAATATTAACTCAAACTATTTACGTACTCTATTTGTTTAGTTAAAATGATTTTACTTTTGTTATCGACAAAACATTAGAAGATCGTAAAATATAAATAAACGTTTTTACGGCTTATTTGTATTAACAGATTTGATTGGAGCTTGGAGCATGAAGATGATTCTGTTTTACTTGCTATAGTAGCTACATCACCAAGTTCACCCCTATCTCTGAGGTATGCTCAAATTGTCATAATTTCTATCAAAAACTGTTAAATAGTTATGTGATTGAAAGAGATAATTGTGTTAGGGCTAGGTATGAGGTAGCAGGTTATCAAATAACCCTAGAATCACTGGAAGCCAAAATATTAACACATGAAAATAATGAAATGGCTTGGGCTGAAAAATATGAACAACAGGATTACCAGTTAAAACTAAGTGAATGGAAGCTAAACTGTAAAATTGCTGAAATTGAGAAACTAACTAAGGAAAGAGATGAACTGTTAGCTAAGTTTGATGCCTGGAATGAATCTGGCTTGTCCCATGTTGCTTATGTTGAAAAACAGAGAAGAGCCTAAATTAGAACTGGTCTAGGATTTGGTATGGACTTTACTAACATAGAAGATAACACATCTAGTGATAAGGATGACTTAGACTTAGAGGACATAACCACTAGTGATCATGAACTCATTAATTATGTAGACACATCTAGCAATGAGGGTTCAGTTAGTGATTCACCTCCTGAGTTTAAGAAAGACACTGGTTATCATGCAGTTCCCCATCCCACTGGAATTCATCAACCCCCTAGCCTGATGTTTCTCGATTTGGTGTAGACAGCCTTGAGTTTAGGAAGAAGCTTATTGGTAAATCTAGGTCTGAAACCCCAAAAGAAACTGTTGACACCAATGTTCAAAGTCAAGCAGTACCTTCAACTCAAAGTACTGCTCCACAAGCAGTACCTTCAGGAAAATCTTTTCAAAACATTACTGCTAAACCTTTTTGGGATAACTTTGGTCAAAACAGATTTAATCATTCACCTAGAAGGAAAAATAGTTTTGGTCATAGACATAGGAGTAGACACTTTGGAAGTATGGGTGAAAAACTGTGCTTTGTGTGTTATAGTCCTAATCACTTAATCAAAGACTGTGACCGACACTCAGAATATCTTAGCAAGTTTCCAAAGAATAGGTCTACCAACCAGAAACCTAGAGAGCACAAACCAGTCTGGAATAATTCAAATAGGGTAAATCATAGTAATTTCTCACCAGACCATAGGTACCCTCACCAGAGAAGACCTTTTTCTAAACCACAAGCAGTACTTTCCCAAGGTACTGCTCAATTTAAACAAGGTGCTGCTCACACTACTTGGAATAGGAACCCTAGGAGATCTCACTATTATCAACCTAGAAGGTACTACAATTCACATAGGGGATCTAGATCACTGGAACCAAGTGTTAAATCTAAATGGGTTAAAAGAGAAAGTACTGCTGAGGGACAATTAGTACTTTCAACAAAAAGTGAATCAGATGTTTTTGTGATACAAGATAAAGTAAATGAATCTACAAAAGAAAGTTTTGTTAAACTGCAAGTGATGATCAACTCATTGCTGAAATATTGCATGATTTATCAAGACCAAAGGGTGTTACTATTTCTGAAGTTGCAGAAGAACAAACAAGAGCTTCTCAACCTGCAATAGATCCTAAAGACAAAGGAAAGGGTACTCTGGTAGAAACTAAGAAGAAAAAGCTAACTTTGGCAGATCTTAGAGCAATTGAAGTTGCTAGAAATGAAGAAGCTGCTAAAAAGGTTCAAGAAGAGCTTAATGCTGAAGTAGTAGCTGAAGTGACTAATGAAGAGGCGATGAATGAAGAAGTAGCTAGGAAGTTACAAGAAGAATTGAATGCTGAAGATGCTGAACCATTGCAGTCACCTACTCCTGTTTCTTTTATACCTAGAAGACCAAATCTTGCTAAAGAAAGGAATACTATGATGGCTTATTTGAAGGGTCGAGGATATAAAGGATTGCAGAAGCTGAATTATGTTAATATGAAAAGATTATATGATTCTGAGATAGAAGCTTATAAGAAGGATGTTGCAAGCATCAAAGATTATAAAGATGAAGCTACTTGGACTGAAGCAGAAAGAAAGAAAAGTTTAAAAAGAAAAAGGAAAACTGATGTTGAAGATGTACAGTTTTCAAAGAAAGAGAAAGTTGAGCTAAGAACTGAGACTAGGGATGAACTAAGAAATTATCTCAGAGTAGTAGATTTTGAATATTCTAAAGAAGATGTTGATATGAAGATGAACAGATCTCAGATTACTTCTTTTGAAGTTGTGGAATCCAAAGATGGAAGTTATATGATGTTTCATAGAGATGATGAAAGCTTCAAAGTGTTCAATAGGCTATGGGATGTACTGCATGCAATTGATAGAGTGGATTTATTTCATCTATATCATTTGGTGCGAGATTATTTTGAACATCATCCATCAGAAGGAATTGGTTTAGTTTTACTTGGAGATCTCACAACAGCATGGGAAACTGAAGAACAGAGCAGTGATGAAATTTGGAAGAATCAAGAGCAATGGGAAATTGTTTGCTGGAGATTCTTTAAAGAATCTGGAATACATGTTCTAGAGCTGGAAAATGGAACAATGATTCACATGTTTGCAGATAGAAGATATTCTCTTATAGTTGAGCTTATGAGGAGGATGCTAGAGCATGTAATGGAAGTAGAAGAGGATAATGAAACTGCTTGTATGGTCATCAATTTGTTTATCAACTGGACTACTATAGCTGATGATGATGAATAACTGGTATGAATTTTCATTGAATAAATTATTTTTGATAAAACAGTACTTTATTCAAAGTACTGCTGATCAAACAGTACTTTAATCAAAGTACTGCTTGCAGCTTTTAACCAGTTAAATGATTTTTGGATGAAACCTTTTGTTAAGTAACAAATATTTTGAAACAAAGGTTGAATAAATGGTTTTTGAGATGGTAACATCAATAGGTTATCAATCCACCATGGTTACAAAAGGATTGGCTAATCCATGAGCAAACGGCTCTGGTAAAGATATCTCAAATCCGCTTTTAGTTGACAACTTGCTAATAAGTTGTATGGTAATCAACTCACCATATCGGTTAATGTGAAGAGTTGGCTAGCCCACAAGAAAATGGCTTGTGGTAAAGGCCGTGGAAAAACCATTATTGGTAATTAGTTCACCATTAGATAGAAGAACTAACTAGTCCGAAGGGTACGACTTTTGGTAAAGACAAATCAAATCTGTTGATAGCTGGTGATTTGCTAAAAATCATATGGTTATCAATGTACCATGGTCTTACACACCAAAACATTCGGCTACTCCAGAGTTAATGGCTTTGGTAAAGAGATTAAAATCCATTAATTTTCAATGATTCACTTTTCACAGGAGTTAACACACCTGGAAGTGATGAGAATAGTATGCAACTTAAACTGAATTAATGTACAAATAGTCATATGTTGCTGTGTTGCTGTAAAGATGAAGCTTGTTGGATGATGCTGTATGATGAGTGTCTAAATACTCATCATTTTTGTACAATATAAACTGCAAAATCATCTGAAAACACTCAAAAATGCTTCAAAATGATAAAAATATCACAAATCAGTGTTTTATGTGTTTTAAATGCAAAACTATCAAAATCAGATGAAAAACGTATCAAATTTGCAAAATTGGCAGTTTTAGTCCCCCAAGTTTTAAAAGTTGTCAAATCTAGTCCCTGGAATTCAAAAATGTGGAATTATATCATTCAAGGTCCCTAAAATATTCTAAGTTATCAAAAATGATCCTTGAATGATTCTTTGGTCAATTGGCAAGAAAGGTCCCTAAACTTTGAAATTTTGCAAAATTAGTCCTTGGACTTTTAAAAATGGATTTTATGCAAAAAGGGTCCTTGTTCTATAAATGTTTGTCATGTTTGGTCCTTGTGAGAGTTTGGAAAGTTGGCATTTTCAGTCCTTGAGAGTTGGATATATTGCACTTTTGGTCCTTGTATTCTAGTTAAACCAAACGGATCCTATATATCTACCTAAGCCCAATCCAAAGCCCAAACAAACACAACCCGTGTACCCAACTCCCAACCAGACCAACCCACGTTTTATTAATAAAACCAAACCACCCACTTGGCGCCCTTTTTTCTTTCCCCTTCACCTGCTTCCCCTGAATCACTCAAATCCACCCCCCTCCTCAGCCATCACATCTCACACCCTTGTCCCCTCCACCTCACCTTAACTACAAAAGCCATTTAATGCATTCCCCCTCTTAGCACTCTACCCCTCCACCTGTTAAAATCCCCTTTGGCGCCAAAAATGCAACAAACGGCTAAGATGAGTTTAAGCCATCCAATGGCCAAGGATTTTGATGGGAATTATTCAGAGTGGAAAGAGAAGGAGATTGGGTATAAAGAGAAGGAAAGAGAAGCAAGCAAGGGTAGTAGATAGTAGTTTTAAAATTCTCTTATGTCGATTTTATTAATTCTGTCTTAGTTTAATTCCAAAATTGTAATATTTTGTTCTTAAGTCTTAAACTCAAGTTACATTTTCTATATAATCAAGGTTTGATCTTTAATTCCAAAGTTCCATCTGGTTTCATGTTTGTGAGTTACTGTTGAAAATTTCAGTTGCTATTTCTTACAAAAAAGCTTCATAATGATTGTTTCTCAGTTCCATTGAGCTTAAATAAGCTTAGCATAGCTTTTTACAAGCTCAAATTCAAGTTTACATTCAATTTGAATCTTGGTCAACAAAAATCAAACAAGTGCAAAAATGATGCAGACTTGGTAAATGGTTGGTGCAGGCATGGCATTGGGTTGAATAGTAGCTATTTGGGGTGATATTAAATAGGTAGAGGTTCATTGGGTACTTGTGCAAGCCACAGTGGCTAAAGGACTTTTGTAAGTCATTTTCAAGTTTTTATGCATACTCAGTATTTGTAGTTAAAACTGGTCCATTTCTGTTTTAAAAGTTGTAATTAGGTTAAGTGCATGTAGTTTGATCATTGATTCAAGTTTGAGAAGTGTTTGTCCCTTTTAATCTTCACAACAGTCAATTATAGGGGTGTTTGGTTCTGCTGAATAATCTGTCTCATAGGCTTAATCAGTGAGAAACTTTGGTTGTTTGTTGCTTGAGTAGTTCATTTGAGTTCATATTAATCCTAGTTTAGGTCTGCAAAACCATAAAAGTCAAAAATCATCTAAATCAATCTCTACTGATCACTGTTGGAATTTTAGGACTAGCAGATCATTGTTTTATGTTTAGAAGTCTTCAACTTTACTTGCATTGTGTCCATTACACCTCATAACATCTAGATCAGTGATAAAATTGGATCCAAAGTTGGATATAGTCAAAGTTCTTCATTCTTGTCAAAAGTCAAAAGTGTGAAAAATGTGTTTTGGGCTCACTTAGAAGGATTTTTCTTGAACTCACCTTTGGGTCTTATCAAGTAAGGCTTGGTATTTTAGAAACTTCAATTGGTCTACTTGATTATTACCATTTTCATAGATTTTAGTGAATTTTTTATAGCCTTCAAAATAGCTTGTCAAAGTGATGCCAAGTGCCCTGTGCAGGGCACTTAGCCTGCACAGTGATTGTGCAGACATTGCAGAGCTAGCCCAGAGCTCATCTTAGCTCAACTAGGGCTGGTCTTTGGTCTATAGGTTCTTGCCCAGGTCTAGTATAGAGTCCCACATCTTTTTTTCATATTCAGCTTATTTTGAAGCTTATGCATAAGCTCAAACTTGGCACCATACTCACTGTTTTTAGCTTATATCTCATATCATCAATCTGTGTTAGCCTGTAATCCAGTGGTTAAGAGCAGTTGAGGTTGGTTGTTTTTAAGTTCTTTTAGCATATTAGAGCTCCTGTTTTGGTTTGGTGCTTCTTGGTTTCCATTTGCTTCTTCAAAGTGCTTATTTATAAGCACTTTGTTCATCAGTTTCAATATCTTGCACACAAGCCCTTGTTTTTCCATTTTTCCTTGATTCTCTGTATTATTTTAAGCTTATCTTGAATTTTTCAGATTTTTCCTAGCTTGTTTGCTATTTTTCTACATTTTAATTAGTTTTTAAGCCTTTTTAATTAGCTTTAAATTCAATTAATTAAGAAAAGTTTCAAAAAAATAAGTTTTCATTTTTCCTAGGTTAAGATAAATATATAAGTCATAAAAAGTATTTTTCCATATTTTTCTTAGTTTAAAAAGTATTTTTTAGAATTTTAATTAGTTTTAAATAGTAATTAATTAGTAATAAATATATAAAAAGTCTAAAAAATATATTTTCAGTTTTAAGATTAGTTTTATCATATTTTAGATTTTTCTAAGTCTTAATTTTATTTTTCTAGTCTTATTTCATATTTTCTTTTATTTTAGAGTATTAGTAAATAGTTTAAATTAGTTTTTAATTAATAATAATTAATTAAATAGTTGTAAAAATAATTTTTCTTTTCTAATAATTTTCTAATATTATTAGGATTGTAAAAATGTATTTTTCATATCCGTAGGTATTTTCCTTCTTTATTTTCACGTTTTATTTTGTACGTTAACGTAGTTTTTAATTTAAACGTACGTCTTAGGTTTTAAACGTTCATCACTTTAAATATAGTGATAGCGTTTATTTAATATATTTTATCTTTTTAATTTTCTTAATTTGCATTTAAGTCGCTTTATTTTATAACCTTTTTCAGTAGTGTAATATTCAATCCTAATCCTTTTGGATCATTATCCTTAGTGATCCTTCTATCGTCTGATCAAGTGTTTGCACACCATTGAGTCTCCGTGGGACTTAACGACCCGGGAATCCTCTGTATTCTCTGATCTTCATTGCATTTGTGTTTAAGCTGTTTAAAGTCTGTTAGACTTGACGGTTTAGCACGGATCAAATTTTGGCGCCGCTGCCGGGGAGGCTTTAGCGTGTTTTTAGCCATTTTCAGACCCATTCTTGCACATACCCCATCTTTTGTAAAAAGTTTTTTGTAAAGTTATCAGAAAATCCAAAAATATTTTCATTCTTTGTTTTTTGCAATATGTTTTTTAAAAAAATCCAAAAAAATCCATCTTTATCCTCTCACATTTTTTGATTCTTCATTTCTTACCCTCTGTTAACCTTTGATTCTTTCTATGTCTTATCCTCACCCTCTTGGTTGTCAATGGTGTGGTGGTCCTTATAATGGTGGCAATTGCCCCAGTTGTAGTATGGTGGAATCAGGAAACGGGTCTGTCTATAACCAAGATCCCTATTCCTACCATTACACAACTGATTTATTCCATCAGCTACCACACTTTGAGACTCAGCAGTTATCATGTTGTGATTCTGTGATGGTTCACACTCCAGTTCGATTGTCAATCGGAAACACGCTTGTCTATGAGCAGGTTCCTGATAACAATTATGACTACAATACATATGACTCACAGCCACATCAGTTTTACTGTTGTGAGTATTGTGAAGGTTCTCATCCTAGCTCGGATTGTCAAACAGGGAACCCATTTCCTTGTAACAATTACGACTCTTCATATCAAGACCAACCTCCACAGTACCAAATGATTCAAGCGACTCCTCATGAAAATACGACAGACCTTCTCGAAGACTCGGAGTTATTGAAAGAACTTAAGGAGGAGTTGGCTATGTCGTCCCAAAATAATCCAAATGAAAAATCCATGGAAGTTTTGTTAGCCAAGAGCGGTCGCTAAATTAGATTCTCAGATTGCCTTTGAAAAATCTGTTAGGGAATCTATTGCAAAAGAAAAATCAGCCAGATCTAGCTCTCGATTCCGTTTCATTCACGATGGCGATGATGATGAAGATATCCTTGATATCCTACAATTTTATAACAGTTCATCAAGTTCATCAGTTGAAACTCCTTCCATGAACAATCAGGGAGAAAAGACTATGATGGAATTACTAGCCGAAGAACAAATGGAAAGTATAAAACATATGTATGCTAGTCCTTCTAAACTCCCTCAGACTGTTGTTATCACACCCGATATTCCCACTCACTCTCTAAACATGGGGGATGAGCTTCTTAGCACTATTCCTGAAATGGAATCGTCTAGTGTTGAGAGCCTTGTCTCAATCCCAAGAGAGTCACAGGGAATTCTCGAGCATCTGTGTGATATCCCTTTCCCTCTTGAGTGTTCAAATGATCATCTTGAGACTTTCTCCGATTTTAGCGATGATTGTAAATCTTATGGAGACATCGAGTATGTTGAGGCATCACTCCCACAGTCTGATCCTCTTCTTGAGGAGTTCACCGATGAACTCACTCACATCACTCCACTTTCATCGGAAAGTGACGATGATCTCTTTGATTTTGAAGCCGATCTTGGAGAAACCAGAAATCTCCTATATAATGATCATCCACTCATTTCTTGTCCCATTTCCGACTCTTCCATTCCTTCTCTCACTCCAGATGAGGAAGATGACAAATTTTGGAAGGAGGTCGATGATTTTCTTAGTGATGAGTCGATTCCAACAGGAATTGACAATACTTACTTTGATTCGGAGGGAGACATCCTTTTTCTTGAAAATCTGTTGATTGAAGAATCGTCTCCAGCTCTCCCTCCCGGTAATTTTGTTACCAATCACCATAAAAGCTTCAAATTTAAGCTTAAAAATGTCAAAAATGGTGATTTGCTTCTTTCTGATGAGGAATGGACATGCATTGTGAGGCACATATTTATTCCATTCTTCACTAATGGTGTGGTTGCTCTTTCCCTTTTCTCCTTCGGGAATGAGGACACTATTTTTGATCCCGGCATTTTCAATTATCATTTTTGAGCCGGTCCTATGTATATCTCATCGGTGTGGAACTTTCACGTGCTTCAAATGTTTATCCAAACATCTTGAATGAAAGTCCGATGGAGATTGTTTCTTCCACCTTACTTCCCCATGAACCAATTAATTCGGGGTCGAGTCAAGCTAGCGACTCGGGAATCAAAAACAGTAGCACACACCATATGGGTTTTCACCCATATTTCTGACTTCTTTCTATTTTCTACCACCCTAGTGTGGGGGATTGCCCACATGTTGTGTATATAAGAGTTTCAAAAATTTTGGAGTAAGTGTTCTACACTTACTCAATTGGTTATCGATCGCCATGTCTGTAAGACAAAAGGATTGGCTAATCCAGGAGCAAACGGCTCTTGGTAAAGATTTCTCAAATCCGTTTATATGGCTTGCAATTTGCCCAAAATTGTATGGTTCTCAACTCACCATATCCTAAAAGTGAAGAGTTGGCTAGCCCGCAAGATTATGGCTTGTGGTAAAGGCAATGGAAAATCCATAATTGGTAATCAGCTCACCAAAGATAATATTGATAATTTATCTAAGAGTTGGCTAGTACAGAAGGGTACGGCTACGGTAAAGACAAAATCAAATCCGTTGACAACTTATGATTTGCTCAAAATCATTTGGTTATCAGTGTACCAAGGTTCTTACTTGAACTGAAACATTTGGCTACTCCAGAAGTGATGGCTTTTGGTAAAGAGTTTTTTAAAATCCATTAAAGCTTCAAATCATTGCTAGGGACTAGCAATATCTTAGTGTGGGGGATTGATGAGTGTCTAAATACTCATCATTTTTGTACAATATAAACTGCAAAATCATCTGAAAACACTCAAAAATGCTTCAAAATGATAAAAATATCACAAATCAGTGTTTTATGTGTTTTAAATGCAAAACTATCAAAATCAGATGAAAAACGTATCAAATTTGCAAAATTGGCAGTTTTAGTCCCTCAAGTTTTAAAAGTTGTCAAATCTAGTCCCTGGAATTCAAAAATGTGGAATTATATCATTCAAGGTCCCTAAAATATTCTAAGTTATCAAAAATGATCCTTGAATGATTCTTTGGTCAATTGGCAAGAAAGGTCCCTAAACTTTGAAATTTTGCAAAATTAGTCCTTGGACTTTTAAAAATGGATTTTATGCAAAAAGGGTCCTTGTTCTATAAATGTTTGTCATGTTTGGTCCTTGTGAGAGTTTGGAAAGTTGGCATTTTCAGTCCTTGAGAGTTGGATATATTGCACTTTTGGTCCTTGTATTCTAGTTAAACCAAACGGATCCTATATATCTACCTAAGCCCAATCCAAAGCCCAAACAAACACAACCCGTGTACCCAACTCCCAACCCGACCAACCCACGTTTTATTAATAAAACCAAACCACCCACTTGGCGCCCTTTTTCTTTCCCCTTCACCTGCTTCCCCTGAATCACTCAAATCCACCCCCCTCCTCAGCCATCACATCTCACACCCTTGTCCCCTCCACCTCACCTTAACTACAAAAGCCATTTAATGCATTCCCCCTCTTAGCACTCTACCCCTCCACCTGTTAAAATCCCCTTTGGCGCCAAAAATGCAACAAACGGCTAAGATGAGTTTAAGCCATCCAATGGCCAAGGATTTTGATGGGAATTATTCAGAGTGGAAAGAGAAGGAGATTGGGTATAAAGAGAAGGAAAGAGAAGCAAGCAAGGGTAGTAGATAGTAGTTTTAAAATTCTCTTATGTCGATTTTATTAATTCTGTCTTAGTTTAATTCCAAAATTGTAATATTTTGTTCTTAAGTCTTAAACTCAAGTTACATTTTCTATATAATCAAGGTTTGATCTTTAATTCCAAAGTTCCATCTGGTTTCATGTTTGTGAGTTACTGTTGAAAATTTCAGTTGCTATTTCTTACAAAAAAGCTTCATAATGATTGTTTCTCAGTTCCATTGAGCTTAAATAAGCTTAGCATAGCTTTTTACAAGCTCAAATTCAAGTTTACATTCAATTTGAATCTTGGTCAACAAAAATCAAACAAGTGCAAAAATGATGCAGACTTGGTAAATGGTTGGTGCAGGCATGGCATTGGGTTGAATAGTAGCTATTTGGGGTGATATTAAATAGGTAGAGGTTCATTGGGTACTTGTGCAAGCCACAGTGGCTAAAGGACTTTTGTAAGTCATTTTCAAGTTTTTATGCATACTCAGTATTTGTAGTTAAAACTGGTCCATTTCTGTTTTAAAAGTTGTAATTAGGTTAAGTGCATGTAGTTTGATCATTGATTCAAGTTTGAGAAGTGTTTGTCCCTTTTAATCTTCACAACAGTCAATTATAGGGGTGTTTGGTTCTGCTGAATAATCTGTCTCATAGGCTTAATCAGTGAGAAACTTTGGTTGTTTGTTGCTTGAGTAGTTCATTTGAGTTCATATTAATCCTAGTTTAGGTCTGCAAAACCATAAAAGTCAAAAATCATCTAAATCAATCTCTACTGATCACTGTTGGAATTTTAGGACTAGCAGATCATTGTTTTATGTTTAGAAGTCTTCAACTTTACTTGCATTGTGTCCATTACACCTCATAACATCTAGATCAGTGATAAAATTGGATCCAAAGTTGGATATAGTCAAAGTTCTTCATTCTTGTCAAAAGTCAAAAGTGTGAAAAATGTGTTTTGGGCTCACTTAGAAGGATTTTTCTTGAACTCACCTTTGGGTCTTATCAAGTAAGGCTTGGTATTTTAGAAACTTCAATTGGTCTACTTGATTATTACCATTTTCATAGATTTTAGTGAATTTTTTATAGCCTTCAAAATAGCTTGTCAAAGTGATGCCAAGTGCCCTGTGCAGGGCACTTAGCCTGCACAGTGATTGTGCAGACATTGCAGAGCTAGCCCAGAGCTCATCTTAGCTCAACTAGGGCTGGTCTTTGGTCTATAGGTTCTTGCCCAGGTCTAGTATAGAGTCCCACATCTGTTTTTCATATTCAGCTTATTTTGAAGCTTATGCATAAGCTCAAACTTGGCACCATACTCACTGTTTTTAGCTTATATCTCATATCATCAATGCGTGTTAGCCTGTAATCCAGTGGTTAAGAGCAGTTGAGGTTGGTTGTTTTTAAGTTCGTTTAGCATATTAGAGCTCTGTTTTGGTTTGGTGCTTCTTGGTTTCCATTTGCTTCTTCAAAGTGCTTATTTATAAGCACTTTGTTCATCGATTCAATATCTTGCACACAAGCCCTTGTTTTTCCATTTTTCCTTGATTCTCTGTATTATTTTAAGCTTATCTTGAATTTTTCAGATTTTTCCTAGCTTGTTTGCTATTTTTCTACATTTTAATTAGTTTTTAAGCCTTTTTAATTAGCTTTAAATTCAATTAATTAAGAAAAGTTTCAAAAAAATAAGTTTTCATTTTTCCTAGGTTAAGATAAATATATAAGTCATAAAAAGTATTTTTCCATATTTTTCTTAGTTTAAAAGTATTTTTAGAATTTTAATTAGTTTTAAATAGTAATTAATTAGTAATAAATATATAAAAGTCTAAAAATATATTTTCAGTTTTAAGATTAGTTTTATCATATTTTAGATTTTTCTAAGTCTTAATTTTATTTTTCTAGTCTTATTTCATATTTTCTTTTATTTTAGAGTATTAGTAAATAGTTTAAAATAGTTTTAATTAATAATAATTAATTAAATAGTTGTAAAAATAATTTTTCTTTTCTAATAATTTTCTAATATTATTAGGATTGTAAAAATGTATTTTTCATATCCGTAGGTATTTTCCTTCTTTATTTTCACGTTTTATTTTGTACGTTAACGTAGTTTTAATTTAAAGCGTCGTCTTAGGTTTTAAGCGTTCATCACTTTAAATATAGTGATAGCGTTTATTTAATATATTTTATCTTTTTAATTTTCTTAATTTGCATTTAAGTCGCTTTATTTTATAACCTTTTTCAGTAGTGTAATATTCAATCCTAATCCTTTTGGATCATTATCCTTAGTGATCCTTCTATCGTCTGATCAAGTGTTTGCACACCATTGAGTCTCCGTGGGACTTAACGACCCGGGAATCCTCTGTATTCTCTGATCTTCATTGCATTTGTGTTTAAGCTGTTTAAAGTCTGTTAGACTTGACGGTTTAGCACGGATCACTGTAAAAGACTAAAGATACTTTGATAAAAGTGCAGAAACTACAATACAAAGACAAAGACAATCATTCCTTGAAGCTGGAAAAGTGAAAGATTAATCTACAAAGGAACTTGAAGTCAATCAAGTAGAATTCAAGTTAGGGGAGGATTGTTGGGATATGAAAGTGCTGAACAGTTAAAGTACTGAAGATTTACAAAAATCTTGTAGAATGGCAAAGAAGCTGGAAAAAGTCAAAGAGTCAAAGTCTTGCTAAAGAAAAAGTCAAAGTACTGCACACGAAGGTCAAAGTACTGCAAGATTAAAAGAACTGTTTTATTCGTTTATGGAAAGTCTTGTAATTCTAGAATAGTCTATATTAGATTACTTGTCGTACAAGGATATAATTGTAAACCGACTAGGGTTATCCTTGAGCCTATAAAAGGACCCCTAGATTGGCATTAGAGGTACGAGTTCACAAGTTCAGAATACATTATCATTAGAGTTTTAGAGAGTTCGATATTCTTAGAGTTGTTGAAGTATCTGCATAATAAGCAGATTTAGAGTTATTAATAAAGTTGTTCTTCTTAGATTTGTTAAGTAAATTCCGCGTACTTAATAAAGATTACTCGGTGTTTCATTGTTAATAACTTAGGATTTATCCGAGGTTATTAAACCTTAAACAAGCTAGTTAAGTTAGTTTGGTTAGAGTGCATCGATCCAACAAGTGGTATCAGAGCTTGTGTGGAAACTCTGGCTAAGAAGAAACCCTAAAAACCCTACTACAACAAAAACCTAAAGATGTCAACTGAAGCTGTTCCACCACCATCAATCACCTCACTTAGAATTCCAATCATCAAGAAGGGAGAATATGACTTATGGTGTATGAAGATGAGGCAATACATTGCCATTACTGGACTATGCTTTATGGAATGTAATTGTCAATGGTAATGAAGTAGTTGCAGATCCTGTGGAGATTCCTGGTCAACCCAAACCACCAAAACAAGTCTTACCGGCCAGCTACCATAAGGAATCAAGAGAAGGCTCTTAACATTCTCTTATGCGCTATACGATGGACATCTACTGAAGTTTCATGATGCTAAAGATGCAAAGCAACTCTGGGTTGCTCTCAAGACAAGATTTGGAGGGAATGAAGCTTCTAAGAAGATGCACAGAAATTTACTTAAGCAACAGTTTGAAACTTTCACAGTTGGTGAAAGAGAGAGTCTTGATGCTGCATATGATAGGTTTCAAAATCTTCTCAATATGTTGGAGTTATACAAGGCAGAAGTATCAGTTGAAGATGCTAATTTGAAGTTTCTAAGGAGTTTGCCATCTACATGGCATGTTATTGCTACAATGATCAGAGGACAACCTGGTCTAGATGTCATGGACTTTGATGATCTCTACAACCATCTGAAAGTTTATGAGCATGAGATGAATGGTCAACCAAGTTCTAAGTCTCACAGTATTGCTTTTCTATCATCTGAAAAGAGGGGCAGTACTTCAACCAAAAGTCTTGATTCTCCTACTCAAAATCTTGTGACTCAAAGTACTTGTCTCGTATCTTGCTCCCACCCATTCTCAGCAAGCACCACCAACTACTACTATGCACTCAGATGAAGTTGTGTGTTCCTTCTTTGCTCAACAGGCTTCTTTACCTGTCACCTATGAAGAAGATCTCTCACAGATTGAAGAGGATGCTTTGGAAGAAATTGATATTAGGTGGCAAGTAGCAATGATTACTGCAAGAATCAAGAAGTACATGAAGAAAACAGGAAAGAACATTGATTTCAAGCCAAAACAGGGAATCACTTTTGACAAATCAAAAATTGAATGCTTCAATTGTCAAAAGACTGAACACTTTGCAAGGGAGTGCAGATTTGCTAAGTATCAAGCAAATAGGATGACTGAAAAACAAAGCTGGAGCTCAAAGAAATCCCTATAACTGAAACCAAAGCTTTGGTTGCTCAAGAAAGTTTATCAGAGGTCGACTGGAGTGCTGAGTTTGATGATGAACCTGTAACCTACTGTATGGTAGCAGTGGAAGAAGAAGTTAAAGAATCAGTGGAAGAACTGGACTGGAGCACTGCTTTTGATGAGGAACCTGAACATGCTGCTTTGGAACCCAGAGATTGTCTAGGAGGATTTGATTGGAGCTTGGAGCATGAAGATGATTCTTTTTTACTTGCTATAGTAGCTACATCACCAAGTTCACCCATATCTCTGAGGTATGCTCAAATTGTCATAATTTCTATCAAAAACTGTTAAATAGTTATGTGATTGAAAGAGATAATTGTGTTAGGGCTAGGTCTGAGGTAGCAGGTTATCAAATAACCCTAGAATCACTGGAAGCCAAAATATTAACACATGAAAATAATGAAATGGCTTGGGCTGAAAAATATGAACAACAGGATTACCAGTTAAAACTAAGTGAATGGAAGCTAAACTGTAAAATTGCTGAAATTGAGAAACTAACTAAGGAAAGAGATGATTTGTTAGCTAAGTTTGATGCACGGAATGAATCTGGCTTGTCCCATGTTGCTTATGTTGAAAAACAGAGAAGAGCCTAAATTAGAACTGGTCTAGGATTTGGTATGGACTTTACTAACATAGAAGATAACACATCTAGTGATAAGGATGACTTAGACTTAGAGGACATAACCACTAGTGATCATGAACTCATTAATTATGTAGACACATCTAGCAATGAGGGTTCAGTTAGTGATTCACCTCCTGAGTTTAAGAAAGACACTGGTTATCATGCAGTTCCCCATCCCACTGGAATTCATCAACCCCCTAGCCTGATGTTTCTCGATTTGGTGTAGACAGCCTTGAGTTTAGGAAGAAGCTTATTGGTAAATCTAGGTCTGAAACCCCAAAAGAAACTGTTGACACCAATGTTCAAAGTCAAGCAGTACCTTCAACTCAAAGTACTGCTCCACAAGCAGTACCTTCAGGAAAATCTTTTCAAAACATTACTGCTAAACCTTTTTGGGATAACTTTGGTCAAAACAGATTTAATCATTCACCTAGAAGGAAAAATAGTTTTGGTCATAGACATAGGAGTAGACACTTTGGAAGTATGGGTGAAAAGCGTGCTTTGTGTGTTATAGTCCTAATCACTTAATCAAAGACTGTGACCGACACTCAGAATATCTTAGCAAGTTTCCAAAGAATAGGTCTACCAACCAGAAACCTAGAGAGCACAAACCAGTCTGGAATAATTCAAATAGGGTAAATCATAGTAATTTCTCACCAGACCATAGGTACCCTCACCAGAGAAGACCTTTTTCTAAACCACAAGCAGTACTTTCCCAAGGTACTGCTCAATTTAAACAAGGTGCTGCTCACACTACTTGGAATAGGAACCCTAGGAGATCTCACTATTATCAACCTAGAAGGTACTACAATTCACATAGGGGATCTAGATCACTGGAACCAAGTGTTAAATCTAAATGGGTTAAAAGAGAAAGTACTGCTGAGGGACAATTAGTACTTTCAACAAAAAGTGAATCAGATGTTTTTGTGATACAAGATAAAGTAAATGAATCTACAAAAGAAAGTTTTGTTAAACTGCAAGTGATGATCAACTCATTGCTGAAATATTGCATGATTTATCAAGACCAAAGGGTGTTACTATTTCTGAAGTTGCAGAAGAACAAACAAGAGCTTCTCAACCTGCAATAGATCCTAAAGACAAAGGAAAGGGTACTCTGGTAGAAACTAAGAAGAAAAAGCTAACTTTGGCAGATCTTAGAGCAATTGAAGTTGCTAGAAATGAAGAAGCTGCTAAAAAGGTTCAAGAAGAGCTTAATGCTGAAGTAGTAGCTGAAGTGACTAATGAAGAGGCGATGAATGAAGAAGTAGCTAGGAAGTTACAAGAAGAATTGAATGCTGAAGATGCTGAACCATTGCAGTCACCTACTCCTGTTTCTTTTATACCTAGAAGACCAAATCTTGCTAAAGAAAGGAATACTATGATGGCTTATTTGAAGGGTCGAGGATATAAAGGATTGCAGAAGCTGAATTATGTTAATATGAAAAGATTATATGATTCTGAGATAGAAGCTTATAAGAAGGATGTTGCAAGCATCAAAGATTATAAAGATGAAGCTACTTGGACTGAAGCAGAAAGAAAGAAAAGTTTAAAAAGAAAAAGGAAAACTGATGTTGAAGATGTACAGTTTTGAAGAAAGAAGAAAGTTGAGCTAAGAACTGAGACTAGGGATGAACTAAGAAATTATCTCAGAGTAGTAGATTTTGAATATTCTAAAGAAGATGTTGATATGAAGATGAACAGATCTCAGATTACTTCTTTTGAAGTTGTGGAATCCAAAGATGGAAGTTATATGATGTTTCATAGAGATGATGAAAGCTTCAAAGTGTTCAATAGGCTATGGGATGTACTGCATGCAATTGATAGAGTGGATTTATTTCATCTATATCATTTGGTGCGAGATTATTTTGAACATCATCCATCAGAAGGAATTGGTTTAGTTTTACTTGGAGATCTCACAACAGCATGGGAAAGCTGAAGAACAGAGCGATGATGAAATTTGGAAGAATCAAGAGCAATGGGAAATTGTTTGCTGGAGATTCTTTAAAGAATCTGGAGTACATGTTCTAGAGCTGGAAAATGGAACAATGATTCACATGTTTGCAGATAGAAGATATTCTCTTACAGTTGAGCTTATGAGGAGGATGCTAGAGCATGTAATGGAAGTAGAAGAGGATAATGAAACTGCTTGTATGGTCATCAATTTGTTTATCAACTGGATTACTATAGCTGATGATGATGAATAACTGGTATGAATTTTCATTGAATAAATTATTTTTGATAAAACGATTACTTTATTCAAAGTACTGGCTGATCAAACAGTACTTTAATCAAAGTACTTGCTTGCGACTTTAACCGTTAAATGATTTTTGGATGAAACCTTTTGTTAAGTAACAAATATTTTGAAACAAAGGTTGAATAAATGGTTTTGAGATGGTAACATCAATAGGTTATCAATCCACCATGGTTACAAAAGGATTGGTTAATCCATGAGCAAACCGCTGCGTACAGATATCTCAAATCCGTTTTTAGTTGACAACTTGCTAATAAGTTGTATGGTAATCAACTCACCATATCCGTTAATGTGAAGAGTTGGCTAGCCCACAAGAAAATGGCTTGTGGTAAAGGCCGTGGAAAAACCATTATTGGTAATTAGTTCACCATTAGATAGAAGAACTAACTAGTCCGAAAGTACGACTTTTGGTAAAGACAAATCAAATCTGTTGATAGCTGGTGATTTGCTAAAAATCATATGGTTATCAATGTACCATGGTCTTACACACCAAAACATTCGGCTACTCTAGAGTTAATGGCTTTGGTAAAGAGATTAAAATCCATTAATTTTCAATGATTCACTTTTCACAGGAGTTAACACACCTGGAAGTGATGAGAATAGTATGCAACTTAAACTGAATTAATGTACAAATAGTCATATGTTGCTGTGTTGCTGTAAAGATGAAGCTTGCTGGATGATGCTGTAAAAGACTAAAGATACTTTGATAAAAGTGCAGAAACTACAATACAAAGACAAAGACAATCATTCCTTGAAGCTGGAAAAGTGAAAGATTAATCTACAAAGGAACTTGAAGTCAATCAAGTAGAATTCAAGTTAGGGGAGGATTATTGGGATATGAAAGTCTTTGAGCAGTTAAAGTCTTGAAGATTTACAAAGTCTTGTAGAATGGCAAAGAACTGGAAAAAGTCAAAGAGTCAAAAATCTTGCTAAAGAAAAAGTCAAAGTATCGCACACGAAGGTCAAATCTGCAAGATTAAAAGAACTGTTTTATTCGTTTATGGAAAGTCTTGTAATTCTAGAATAGTCTATATTAGATTACTTGTCGTACAAGGATATAATTGTAAACCGACTAGGGTTATCCTTGAGCCTATAAAAGGACCCCTAGATTGGCATTAGAGGTACGAGTTCACAAGTTCAGAATACGTATCATTAGAGTTTTAGAGAGTTCGATATTCTTAGAGTTGTTGAAGTATCTGCATAATAAGCAGATTTAGAGTTATTAATAAAGTTGTTCTTCTTAGATTTGTTAAGTAAATTCCGCGTACTTAATAAAGATTACTCAGTGTTTCATTGTTAATAACTTAGGATTTATCCGAGGTTATTAAACCTTAAACAATCTAGTTAAGTTAGTTTGGTTAGAGTACATCGATCCAACATTTTGTATGTGTATACATGCAGCTTTGTTCCTTATGTAGTCATATAAAATATATTGTGCAAGTCTTCATGATTGGCTTTTTAAGGATAACAAATTCTTACAAACCATCTAGTTTTATCTCTAAATCAATCTTTTCGCTTAAATACTGAAAATCGAATAAAAGATTAACATGTGCATAAAAAAATCTAGATATGAATAAACATATATAAGATGATGTAAGTTTAGGTGCGATATAATTTCATTTTATTCCGATATAAAGGTCACGTGTACAAATGTCATTTGTCATACAAATATAATCTATCTTTAAACTTCCAGGTTTTGGTGAGTTCATCAAGGACTATGTCCAAGACATATTGGTCATTTTGCTATTCTTTTACATAAATGTTACACTATTACTTACCGAGTTGGAGTTGTACACCGCTATTTCCAGTCTGCATGTCTTGCAGTAGCCTCACAACGTATATCAATGGAGAGTGAGCTATGGATTACAAAAGGTTCAATTGTTATATGAAATAAAGATAAGCAGGTCTATGCGGTTTAGCATTTGTAATAGATAGTATTATTATTTTTAAGAGATATAATGCAATATCCTAATTTTACTAAAAAGATTAGTTGAATCACGACCACATCAACTATAAATAATTACGTATAGCTAATATCGCAACGTTTTATAGGTAGTCATGTGGTCTTAACAACATTCAAGCAGACCTACTGGTCAGCCTTATGTTGAAACTAAGGCGTTTAATCTTGTGTGAAGTATGGTTTAGTTATTGACGAACTTAATTGTTCTTGTTGTTAACCATATCCTGTCCGGACCGTTGCAACCTGTAGTGAGTTAGTGACAAATGGGATAGTTTTACCCGAACCCATTTTGACTCGTCACCCAATTACTTGTTCATCTTGGCACTTCTACTTACATTATTAACACAAAGCTTAGACCTATCCAATTTAAAAGACTAAAGTAACAAAATTCTCGATAAATACTCAATAAGTAATAATTCAAAGTGAAAAAACCAGATATACTGTGGCGATAACTCTATCCAAGTCTTCACTCATCTGTTGATTGAACTTTGAGTTAAGGCAATTTAAAACATCTTAATTAATATATTAAATTTGAATATGAAGAAGTACAACATACTCGGTGTATGAATGAATTTACATGGAGCTTAGGCATCACTAAAGAGACAATCCCATGGGTGAACATGTCGATTACACATATAATGCTTGCACATTTCAGCTAATGCTTTATCAAATATCAGAAGGCAACAATACTCCATAAATACAAAGTCAAAACTGATTAATTTCAAATTGAACATAACACTATATTTGCATCAAATTCTAAGATGTCCATATCATTAGTTGCTAATAAACACCTTATTGACATATAAATCCAATCGCCTATCCATTCATAAACCAAATATCCATTGCAATAGCTCAATCTTAACAACAATTGGTAACTAACTAATATTATCAAAATCTATCATTAAACTAAAAGTATAGCTTATCCACTCACAAAATTGTCACTTAGATATGTCTGATAACCACAACATACATTATAATTTCATCTCGTACAACAAACGGGTGATGGTCATGAAAGTCAAATTAAACATTACTACCTTAGCTAAAACAATATTTGACTTCATTAAAACTTATACCAAACGTATAGCTGGTTGTGTTGTGTTACTTTTCAAACTTCATGTTAAAACTACTTAAAAAAAAGTCATAACTTATTTACATCTCAGACTCGAAATTAATCTTCACAAAGTTGTTGAACATTGGAGACAATCGACGTACATGCACTCGTTAAAATGGGATCATTGAGTTCAGTGTATGCATCATCAGTAACCCAAGGGAGTAAAAAATGAAACAACAAATAAATAATAGGTAGTAATCAAGAAAATATAGAACCGAACTTTAAATTAGATGTATACCTCGTGCTTGTTGACAAACAACTCACAACGGTTAGTCAACCTTGGTTCTAATTTACGTCCATAACAATATTTGTATCTATATGTATAATTTATAAATGCACTATTAACAACTCAATAATAATGATTATTATGAGCATATAGCTACTCACTGCCTCAAGCCAATGCTGCAAAGCAAGCTTTTGGACTTAACAATTCTTAGGAAATTATTTTTCGCCTTAAAAAATCAAGGAAAACGTCATTACTGATTTCAAATTTTATAAAACTTATTATATTAATTTGTCGCATATATTTGAATAGTAATGGCTTTAAATGTACCTTTGCAACCTTTGTTTTTGCTATGACCCAACGTAATACAGTGGATTCAAGTTACAGGAAAGGGTACCTTATTTGGTATTACATTGGATCCAAAACTTTTTACCTAAAATAATTATACATAAACTGCATTAGAAAATTCAATATGAATATAGTTATCATTAAACTGATAAAACTACTTAGATAAGTCACTTATTCACCAACTCCTATATCATTTGGCATGTGAGGGCATTCTTGTAAATCTATATATAGTAACACCCATATCTTCCACAACAAAAGAGTATAACATATATAATTTATAATAAAGGTTCCCAACATTCAATCCTAATTTTGTCATGAAACAAGGGATGCATTAAAGTTATCATCCCTTAAGGCTATCACAAATCTCTTTTTGAATTTAAGTTACAGTGTCACTTTTACAATCTCTGTATTCCATTATGATTTCATTCTTGATTTACTGCTAACGTTTGAAGTACAATTTAACCAATTATTTTTAAATATATGTGGCCTCTAAAATTGTACTAACCTGTACATTCCGAAAAGGAATGAAGTATTCCTCTCATTAATTTATTTTCATTAACCACTTTCAAATTGCATAAACAGACAACTCAAGCTTAAACAAAGGATGCCCGACTTAAAGGTTCTTATTCTAAGCAAGTATGTTTTGTAATGTAGAAATAACAGATAAAAAATAAGATTAAAGATGTACGTCCATTTTAGGTTTTCATGTTAGTATCTTTTGTCTCACGACAATCTAATAATTTGTATACTTAAAGAAAACGTGAACGATGACCAAGAAGCAAGGAACTGTAGACTAATTGCACGAGGTTTTCAAGTCATTTACCGAAGTAGAAGAGAATAAATCTTGGTGGAAAGAAAGTCACCACTTTTCATGGAGTCGTTCACCGTTAAGAAGACCTGCGAGATTACAACTTGTTGTTTGTTCTCACACATACACTCCGTCAGGTGACAAATTGTCTAACTCTTGATGATAAAAAAAATAACCTCATAGAATTTGAATTCATTTTTGCTTCTATTGTTCCATTTACAAAAAGAGTTATGGATGAAAGATTTAAATGGAAAGAAGAGATGTCGGCTGAAAAGAAGAGTGAAAATCATGGAAGCTGTTCAAAAGAAAGACAAGATTTAGTAGTCAAATAACCTTAAAATCGAATTCAACCTATTATAAAAAATTACCAATAACCTGCATTTAAAAAACTTTTAAGGGATTCATAATTTTATTTGAGAAGAGACGTGGAACAATAGTAAACCTGAAATGGCGGGAACTTGAAGTAGGCTCTTGACACAAGACCTTTTATGAATGAAATTTCAATACCTTTTGCCCTTTTCAGATCTTTCATCCTCCATAAACCTCTCTAGCAGAGCTGTTTGTTTACCCACTTGACCTACCATAACCAGAATCGACCCATTTTAAATATGAGTACAAATTATTCCTAAAACCATAAATGTAACTTCCAATACTAAGTTAAGAAGCTCGTTACTTACTGGGCAGTCGACAAATGATACTTGTCTTATGAAGCTCATCTTACTTTTCTCGAACCCGAGCACATCACAAAGAAGACTATCTTCTTTCTCAATTTTATAAGCCTGAAATACAAATGAGTATGCATTTATAAACATGTAATGTGATATACAATACTATAAGAACACAAATATATGGTATGTTATGATAATAGTCTTACTTGTAAACTTATCTCAAGAGAAATTCACATTCATAATAACAACCTATCGTTGAATTCATGAATATGAAAGCAAAAAAAACAATAATTAAACCAAACAAAACACATAACTATCCAACTCACTATAAGAAATTCATCTAAAACGTTATTGTCATACAAGCTAACAAGTTGATGGTATATATAATTTTGAAAACGGACCAGACCAAATTCTTCAACCAGCACCGGTTCAGCTAACCAATAAAAGACATCTAAAAACGAACCAGAGATGACCCGTTGAAACCGATACAAACTGGTGGAATTAGGTCTCATCGAGATCTATTTATCCAGTTAATCGTCACAGGGTACCCGCCGCCGAAACGTGCTGGTATCCTGCTATACTATATATAACGGAAAAAGTAAAAAGTTGAAACTAAAAAAAGAAATGTTAAAAACATATATTTCAAAACGGAACTATTAATACACATCGAAAACTGGGTTGACCCGGGACTCTTCAAACCCGGCGGGTTGACCCGGTTTAATTTGACCTGTTATCGACCCAACCCATCAGGTTGACTCGGTTTAAATCGACCCGTTTTTTGACCGGAACGGTTTAACCGGTTGAACCACCCGGGTCAAACCGGGTTTCAAAATATTATGTTTAATCCCCAAATCTTCAAAATTTTATTATTTTTCATTTATAACCCATAAACTTTTTTTTATCATTAAACGATCTTTCGCTATAAAATTTCATTGCTATGCACAGGTACTCGTCTAGTTCTATAAATGCATTGATATTAGCATATTTCTTTAGTTAAAACTAGTTAAAAAAAACTATAGCTTAAAACCAAACCGAAGCGCCTTTAGCTCAAAATGAACAAAATCGAAACCGACATTTGAATATGCTTTATTTCGAGATAAAAATATTTTAAAACCGAAAAACCTAACATAATTAACCACTCAGGAGTGGCATAGTGGCAAAATAACTTGTGATTGTCACTATAAAATGTGTAAGGTCTCATTTTCAATTTTTGCTAAATGCAAACAAACCGATTTTCATTTGTGTGACGTTAGTTTAAACCTCGTGAATTAGATGGCCAAAAAATCAGAAACCAAACCGAACAAATTCGGGCCTGGACTTGAGCCCAATCACACACTTACAATAAACACCCAACACCACCCATTTCCTATAAAACCCAACCCAACAAATCCCAAACCCTAAAAAAGCCCAAAACAACACACATTTCCCCCATCTTCAAACCCCCCTATTCTTAAACCCTAATTTTCACAAAAGTCTGCGTATCAATTTCCGGTAAGCACGCTCGACCATATTCAAATTCATTTCTGGGTATTCATTTATTTACATAACCCAACAAAACCCTTTAATTTCTTGGATTAATTTTGCTTTTTGCTATGTTAATTTTTTATTTTTTGTTTTTTTGTGCAGAAAGAAAAAAGATGTCTTCTGATGATGAAAGAGGTGAAGAGAAGGAGCTTGATCTTTCTTCTCCTGAAGTTGTCACCAAATACAAATCAGCTGCTGAAATTGTTAACAGTATAATTTTTATCCTTTTTTTATATATATTTTTTGGGTTCAAGGGCTTATGTGAATTTGGATAAGCTCATAAGCTCAGTTTTTCGCCTTATGAGCTTATTTTTTGTTGGTTTATAGCTTAGTTAAATAAGCTATAAACTTAGGTTGATAAGCTAATAAGGTGGAAAAAGTGGGCTTATGAGCTTATCCAAATTCACACAAGCCCTTGAACCCAAAAAATCAGCTGCTGAAATTGTTAATATTGATTATATGTTATATATCTGTTGGTGTTTGGATGAGCTTATTTTCCGGGTTTGAGGGCTTATTTGAATTTGGAAAAAGCTCATAAGCTCACTTTTTTTGGCCTTATGAGCTTTTTTTTTGTTGGTTTATAGCTTGTTTAAATAAGCTATAAGCTCAAGTTTATAAGCTAATAAGGTGAAAAAGTGGTCTATTGAGTTTTTCCAGATTCAAATAAGCTATAAGCTCAAGTTTATAAGCTAACAGTATATTTGTTGCTGTTGATTATGTGTTATATATATGTGGGTGTTTAAATGAGCTTATTTGAAAATGGAAAAAGCTTAAAAGCCATTTCTTCCGCCTTATGAGCTTATCTTTTTGGCTATAAGCTTAAGTTTATAAGCTAATAAAACTCAGAAAAGTGAGCTTTTGAGTTTACATGCAACAAAAACACACAAACAACAATCTTATAGGGTATTTCGAATAGCTCATTTTTTGGATTTGGGGGCTTATTTGAATTTGGAAAAGCTGAAAAGTCCACTTTTGCGCCTTATGAGCTTAGTTTTTTGGCTTATAGTTTATTTAAATAAGCTATAAGCTAAAGTTAATAAGCTAATAAGACGGAAAAAGTGGGCTTATGAGTTTTTTCCAAATTCAGTTAAGCCCAAAAACCCGAAAAATGAGCTAATCCAAATATAAGATTGTTGTTTTTTGTGTTTTGTTGCATGTAAGTTGATAAGGTGTTTGTTTTAGTTTATTTGTTGGGCTTATGAGATTATTGGAACTTGATAAGTTTATAAAAAGCTCATTTTTAGTGGCTTATTGAGTATATATTATATTACAAGCTCATGTTGATAACCTTATAAGCTATAAAAAATGAGCTTACCAAATTTTCCATAACCTCTTTAAGCCTGTCAAATAAGCTAACGCTACTTAAAGACAATCTTTTAATGATACCAGGGGAATGTATTCTTCAGGGTCACTACTAATTAGTAGTGTGCAAAACTCGATCTAAACAGCTGAATGTATTTTGGCTTAATTCAGCTCACAAGTTCGAGTCACCAAATCAAAACCTAATTGTTTTTTTTAATTATAAGCTGTTATATCTAAATTGGAATGTCTTTTAGCATGAAATTTTGGTTTATTTCGTTTTGGTTCATTCAGGTCTGGTTCTGTTTTAGACATCTGCACACCCCTAAATATATCGGGGTTGTTTTTGAGTTAGTATTTGAAATTCCGTGTCTCGTCATTTACACTAGTTTTTTCATTTTGGGCCGAATAGTATACTTTTAGCAGACTAATTAACAATGTTTCAATTTGACAATTGTGCAGAGGCTTTGCAGTTGGTATTGTCAGAATGCAAGCCCAATGTCAAGATTGTTGACCTTTGTGAGAAAGGAGATTCATATATCAGAGAGTAAGCTTTCATCTCGTTCGATTTGTATACACCTCCACTTTCATAATCGATGTTGTCAGATCTGATACGTGCGCTTTTTAATATACAGGCAAACTGGTAGCATGTACAAGAATGTAAAGAAGAAGATTGAAAGGGGTGTTGCTTTCCCAACGTGTTTGTCTGTTAACAACACGGTTGGTCATTTTTCTCCACTTGCTAGTGACGAGTCCGTCTTAAAGGAAGGTGATATCTTGAAAATGTAAGTGTTAACCTGGTTTACTTAACTTTAATGGCGTGGCGTATGACTGTTATTACTATTATCTGTGTGAAATTGAGCAAATGTTCGTTTTTCGTGGTTTCAGTGATATGGGATGTCATATTGATGGTTTCATTGCTGTGGTGGCGCACACACATGCTCTTCAGGAAGGGCCAGTGACAGGAAGAGCAGCCGATGTTATTGCTGCTGCGAATACTGCTGCTGAGGTTGCATTGAGGCTCGTTAGACCTGGGAAAAAGGTATAGTATCTATCTGTTTTGTTTCCGTATCTGCATTTGTCTTTCTGATATTATAAAATAACGCTTTTGTTGCGTCTCTACCATTGACCGTTAGAGGCCGTAGTTTTTTTTCCTCCACATATTATATTTGCTTATAATATTTATAAAGTTTTGAATGAGGCAACTTTGCCGAGGTGATCACTTGATTCTTGATTTCCTCTTTTTCCCTGTTGCCAATAACCTGGCTCAATTGTGGATTGTCATCATGTGCATCCATTTATTGGTTGACACGTGTTCCACGTGAGCCTATATTTTCATAAGTATTTTTTGTTTCTTTTATTTATTTTGGGCGCCAAGTATTTTACGTGTATTAAATTGTCTTGGACACTTTTTCCATATAAAAGCTTTTCAATGTCGTGTTTCCTCATCGGTCCATGTTGGAATTGAATTCTTTTCCAATACTTAATGGATTTTTCATTAGGTTTTTGTTTTTGATGGATTAACGTTTTTTAACATATACTTGATGCATGTCGAGTCTTTTTTTAAGTAGATAAATGAGGCAACTTTGCCGAGGTGATCACTTGATTCTTGATTTCCTCTTTTTCCCTGTTGCCAATAATCTGGCTCAATTGTGGATTGTCATCATGTGCATCCATTTATTGGTTGATCGTGTTCCATGTGAGCCTATATTTTACGTTTATTTTAATTGATTTTGGGCGCCAAGTATTTTACGTGTATTAAATTGTCCTGGACACTTGTTTCCATATAAAAGCTTTTTAATGTCGTGTTTCCTCATCGGTCCTTGTTGGAATTGAATTCTTTTCCAATACTTAATGATTTTTCATTAGGATTTTGTTTTTGATGGATTAACGTTTTCTAACGAATACTTGATGCATGTTGAGTCTTTTTTTAAGTAGATAAATGAGGCAACTTTGCCGAGGTGATCACTTGATTCTTGATTTCCTCTTTTTCCCTGTTGCCTATATCCTGGCTCAACTGTGGGTTGTCATCATGTGCATCCATTCTATTGGTTGAGCGTTTCCCATGTGAGCCTATATATTTCATTCAAGTATTGTCATTAGCTTTTTTGAACGGGAAGTTTTTACGTGCATCAACATGTCTTTGTTACCAGTTTATCCATGTAAAACTTGTCGATGCTTTTTTTGCTTTTTCTGTCCACAGTATCGTTATTTTAACTATCCGTTGATTATATATATATTTCAATTAAGCAGCTGATTTTTGCTCTTTATACAACACTTTTTGTTTGTATTACTTTGTGAAGGGGACATGATTTATCTAAATGATGTAAATATTTTTGGGCTACGGAGTTACTCCTATGATGCTTTTAATTGTCATAGTTACACTGATAGAAAGTTATGTGTCTTTTCATTATTTTATTTTATACACTTTTTTGGTCGTATTGCTTTGTGAAGGGGACATGATTTATCTAAATGATGTAAATATTTATGGGCTACGGAGTTGCTCCTATGATGCTTTTAATAGTCATAGTTACACTGATAGAAAGTTATGTTTCTTTTCGTTATTTTCTTTTATACAATTTTTTTGTCGTTAATTATACAGCATATGGTGAAGCGATTATATGTATTCTCTAAATGATGATGTTTATTTATGCGCTATGGAGTTACTCCAATGATGCTGTTAATAGTCATAGTTACACTGATAGTGAATAACGTCTTTACCATTTATAAGCTTTTAAAGGCTCGATATCTTATTTCACGTTTTATTAGATTTGTTTCACCTTTATAGGCTCTTGTACATGATTTCTCTAAATGATGTAAATATCTTTGGGCTATGGAGTTACTCCGATGATGCTTTTAATAGTCATAGTTACACTGATAGAGAGTCACATCTTCCTTTTTCTGCATTTTTCGCGTTATCAATTTATCGTCTGATTTTTTTGTTATTCTGTCCGGAGTTTTCTTCTATGTTTGTCTTTTTTCAACTGTTTGGACTCTTTCATGTAAGAGTTATATGATCCCGTTATGTCTCTATTTTTATTAGCAATCCATGTTTGATATTTATAAGACCTAATATGGTTAATCGACAACATGACCACTCTAAATGATGAAGTTATTTATGCGCTATGGAGTTTTTCCGATGATGCAATTAATAGTCATAGTTACACTGATAGAGTTTCATGATTTATCTTTTTCAACATTATTTTTTGCCGCATTTGCCAATTTTATTCTTCATAATATTTACCGTTTTGGTAATGAAACAACTTTCTGAAATTCATGTTCTTGACCCTCTTCTTATTGCAGAACCAAGATGTGACAGAAGCCATCCAGAAGGTTGCTGCTGCTTACGACTGCAAGATTGTTGAAGGTGTTCTAAGTCACCAACTGAAGCAATTCGTGATTGATGGAAACAAGGTCGTTCTAAGTGTGGCAAATCCGGACACCAGAGTTGATGATGCTGAGTTTGAAGAGAATGAGGTCTATGGAATTGATGTAGTTACAAGCACAGGAGATGGCAAGGTAATTACTAAAAAGAATTCTAAAAACCGTACTATTTTTCAACTGTGTATTGCTATTGAATCTTGATATCATGACGATTGGTTTTGCAGCCAAAGCTCTTGGACGAAAAACAGACTACCATCTATAAAAGAGCTGTTGACAAGAACTATCACTTGAAAATGAAAGCATCCCGCTTCATCTTCAGCGAAATCAGTCAAAAGTTTCCAATCATGCCATTCTCTGCCAGGTGTGTTACTGGTCCCTATCAAGTATTATGATCTATTATCACCCAGTTATTATAAGTAATAATATCTTGGTATATAGTATTATAACTTTAGTTGGCAAAATCTCGTCTATTTTTGTTGATTTTGTATAACGCCTGTTTTTTGTGTTCCAAATAACTTGATCATTATTTGGATAATATAATCAATGGAACGCATGATACATTCATCAGTCATAAAGTTGAAAACGGTTAGGAGAAAAAAAAACCTAATTGTGCGACTCAAACCCATCTAAGCAGTAAATCTGCCGGTTCAATTTTTTCCAACTCTCTAATTGTGCGACTTATGTTGGTCACAGGGCTTTGGAAGAGAAGCGTGCTCGGCTAGGTTTGGTTGAATGTGTCAATCACGAGCTTTTGCAACCATACCCCGTTCTTCATGAAAAGCCTGGTATGACTACTATTATTCATCTCCTTGTTTTAACATTTACTGATGATTTTTGCGTATTTGCATGTATAATTTCATTTCATGCTTATAACTTTGACCGTTAACGCGAGACATCTTTGTTGCAGGTGATTTTGTTGCACATATCAAGTTCACCGTTCTTCTAATGCCAAATGGATCCGACCGCATCACATCACATCCTCTACAGGAGTTGCAGACCACCAAAAATGTTGATGACCCTGATGTTAAAGCTTGGTTAGCTCTACCTGTGAAGAGCAAGAAGAAAGGAGGTGGCAAGAAGAAGAAAGGTAATCTTTTATGAACCGAATTTCTATTAGTTTATGCACAACAGGATAAACGACAAATCGGATTAAATATTATTATAATATACTCGATTTTTGTCAAACATGGTCACTGTTTTTGTCGAATATGGTCACTATTTTTACGACGGATTTCAAAGCTGGTATTTATTTTGATCACAAGATCCGTTGCATGCTGAAATATCGGTAAATGTAGTAAAGGTATAAAGTTAATACTCACAGCTTGTAAATCTTTGTGTCAACTCGTAGATGTTTCACATGTTTTTATAATATATTTATAAATAAAACCGTTAACACAAAACAATGTTCAGTTTAGGCGACTTTTAGAAAAAAACATAACGATAGAATGCCTAAAAGACACTGCATGGATATTATCTGACCCTGTGCTAATAAGTAACTTTGCCGTTTATATTACACCCGTTTCACCCATTTTGACTCATTTTAGCATAACGTTCAGTTTAGGCTACTTTTAGAAAAAACATAACGATAGAACGCCTAAAAGACACTGCATGGATATTATCTGACCCTGCGATTTATTTTGTTTAAATTCAGCCAAGAAGGGAGATGAAGCAGAGCCAATGGACGAAACAAACGATGGTGCTCAAGCATGAGGAGAGTTTCTTATGTAATTTTGAATTTGAATCAAGTTTTGGGTTCCTGCCTTGTTACATCAGAGTTTTCTTGAATGTACTGGGTTCTTGTAGGATGATTATAACAAAAGAGGGCATGTACACAGCATCATTCGTGTTTCTTTTGCTTGCGTAAAAAACCTTTAAATGAAATCTATTCTGAAACGCAAGTCATGAACTCGTTCATTGCATCAAAAACATAATATTTGTCAAGATGTGCTCGGGAATCTGGTTTTGTTTCGTCGCTCTTATTGTCTTTGTTATCTGTGTTGCCATGGCATATTGTTTTGAAAAAATTCTGCAAATAACATTTGTCAGCTTCATTATACTGTAGATCAGTAATTGAAGTTGGTAAATGTCATAAAACGCAGGTAGATGTTTTTTTTCCTCTGTTGTAAAAATCTTAAATTTTCTAGCTTAGACTATCTTCTAAAGAGATTAAATTCACCAAAAATGAGTACCGAATACGGGTGAGCACGGTACCAGAATGGTATCGAACTCGTACCGAATTGGTGGTATTGATTTTTTTCCCAAGTATGAAAGTGGGTATCAGTACCGTATCGGACGGGATTCGGGTACCGGATCCAATACCGATCGGTCCCGGGAAATCGGTCCCTATACGGTTCTTCCCTTTTTTTGTTAAACTAAATAGAATGTCAAAGAAATACAACACAAGATATTCATAACATACAAACGTTCCAAAAC
Organism: Chrysanthemum makinoi; assembly: GCA_910596185.1. Classification (NCBI taxonomy): domain Eukaryota; kingdom Viridiplantae; phylum Streptophyta; class Magnoliopsida; order Asterales; family Asteraceae; genus Chrysanthemum; species Chrysanthemum makinoi. Next base: position 54,609,131 of record OU343225.1, read on the forward strand.
TTATAAAATAGGTTCGGGTTTAATTTTTTGAAGCGTTTATTTAGGATCTGTAGTTGTCACAATAAGTTTTTTGAACATTTAGTTTATCTTCATATGTTTCACATGACTATTGTTTGACAGGGAACGTGCCAAATTAGTGTTTGAATAAGTTGTTTAATTAAAAAATATGACTACTCAATTTTTGGGAATTTTTTCGGTACTTCCTGCTTCGGTACCGCTACCGTATTAGTGGTACTTTTTTTTTTTTTTTGGCTCAATTCATGGTATCAGTACCGTACCGTGTATTAGGAGTCGGTACCGTTTTGATACGGTACCGGTACGGTTCCGGTTCGATACCGGGATTCGAGTCCAAATGCTCATCCCTAGTATCGAAGAATTTGACATCGAAGGCTCTTAAAAAATGAAGGTCATGTGCGGTCGCTTATCATGCACATGCTCAAATCCGGGCTTGATAAACATAGAAGAAAGAGTGAAATTAGTTTACTTATAGTGTCAAAAAGATGACACACAAAGTTGAGAAAACTTTTACTAGTAATGAGTAAGGTGATGTTTGTTTTTCAAAAATTGCCTTTTAACAACATTTTAATCTGACTCATTCAGAAGCGGTCAGTCATTTAAGACTCATTCAGAAGCGGTCAGTCATTTAAGTCATTAAGACTGTTTGTTTTTTTTTATGTCATTCAGAGACGGTAAGAGACAATCTATATTAAGAGCGTTTGTTTTTTTCTGACCATTAAGAGGCAGTAAGAGGCATAAACTTCTTATTGAACTAGATGTAGAGGGTGTGTCTTAACACCTTTTTTTTTTTTTTTTTTTTTTCGTATCAAAATTATATATATAATCATTGTATATGTTTTGCTAGATAAAGAATATATAAAATGATATGTGACAATTCATAGTTTTTTCAAGTTGAAGGGTTCGGTTTCAGACTCATATATCTCAACTCTAACGCGAGCCATATAGTTAATCGTTTTAAAAAGTTCAATTTAAACTCTGACACGTTTATTTTTGTCAAACAAACATGAAATTGCATGTTTTGTTTAAAATACTTTTAACTTTAACTTGATTATTATATTATAGAATTTGTTTTCTTATATTTAATAAATTTTATATATTGTGCGACTGCAATGATTTATATTTATATTATAAACGTGATAGTTTAACACATTCAGACATTTTTACAAAAACAAACAGTTTTATTTGAGTTAGATTTAGATTTCTCAACCACGTATTCAGATTAAGATAGGAATTAGATTCAGACTTTTCTACCGCATATTCAGATTCAGATGTGCGAATCAGATTCAGATTCAGATTCAGAGCCTCTTAATAAATAAAACAACACCTAAGTTTAAAAGAGTTCGTGATTTATGTAAACGTGATATGTTAACTCGTGACACTATTATGAACTTGATAATACTGATATACTCTCTTCGTTTTAAAATAATTGTCCAAAAAAGATTAAAAAAAATACATATAGTTTAAAAAAAAACCTTAATTATTACTAATTTATCTCTTTTATTGTTTGCAAAATTACAGTTTTACCCTTAACCAATTAATTTATATCTTCTTTAATGTTTGTAATATTAATTTCAACTGAGAAATGATAGAGAGACCTAAACTTAGGCATAATTTTATACCTAAATCCAAGTGTCATCATCCTGATGGGTTGTAAAGTAAATGGGTCCATATCTGTATCCATCAAGATAATGCCACTTAGATTTAGGTATAAAATTAGGCCTAAGTTTAGGTCTCTATATCATTTCTCATTTCAACTAATGGTAAATATGATAAACTTGATCTAACTTTCAGATCTAGTTTTAGTTATGTATAACTAAGGGATAATTCCATATTTACCTAGTCTAAACATGAAAATGTCATATATACAAAAAATACAACTTTTAAATGAATGATGTACAATGCATTTAAAGCATGTTTTGGGTAAATATGTCGTTATCATGTTTAAGTTGAGAAAATATGAAATTGCCCCTATAACTAAATTATGATAAAAAAAAAAAAAGGAAAAAAGAAAATAACTTGAACTTTAAATTTGAGATGGAAGTAATATTAAAGATGCTCTAGTTTAGTCATTTACATTTTAGTTTTAATTTTAGGATTGAGATCCTTTCAAATTCATGTCAACATGACTGATAATTCATATGAATTTGAGATGATCTCGATCATTAATTTTAAATATTACTGACAATTTTCTAGGAAAATTGTTGTTCAGTTAACATGGTACAGCGGGTGTTGTTATACAAACCTTTCTTATATTGTCACATCAGGAAGGTTTTGTCAAATTGCACAACCCGCGATGCATATCGTACAACCTGACGATGTGTTTAATATTGCAAACCTTCCCTATGGGGGTGTGGATAACTTGCCCCTACTAGTAAAAGCTAATCTCGTACCATTAAACTTCGGTCCAATTACTTGGCTGCTTTGTTGACATGGTCACATGATGTGCACGTGACATGTTTTCTCTTTTAGTTCCATGATTTTGTGACCTTAATAGTTACTGTCACCGTCTCAAAATTATAGTCCCCGTTTGACTTTTTTAGTATTTCTTTTTCAACTTTGACCTTAAATATTTTTATTTATGTTATACAATAGTTGATAAAAATTATATCAAATGAAAATACATTAAAAACTCATTGTATTCATATATTTTGCATCAATTATTATATAACACAAACAAAAATACTTAACGTCAAAGTTATAAAAGAAAGACCGAAAAAATCAAAAGGGAACTATAATTTTGAGACTGAGAGAGTAATACCGTTTAATAGTTTTTCATTTCCAGTGGAAACTTACTTTGACTTAAAAATAACTTTTTCACATGCCTTTGATCTGTGTCGTCAGCCGTTATTGTCATCCTCAATCATGGACTCTAAATAATATTTTTTTAAACCATTTAAGGGTTAACTACTGGTAAAAGAATTTATGACTATCATTTTAATATATGTAAGAGACACCAATAGAGCATTAGTTCAATGGTTGAATCACTTGTATTTGAGTTAATAGACCCAAGTTCAAGTCTCATCCTTGGCATTTGCTTCATATAGGTACCCACCTTCGCAAAACCTATGGGCACGCTGGAGAGACTTTGTGGAATAAGAGCTCAGGGATCCGAGTCTTGGCTCGTGCTCACTCCAGTTGGTGCCCCACTAGGCAGAGACAAGAAAGCAGAGATCATCCGAAAGATTGCATACGTTAATATATGTAAGGATTGCCTACTGGTAAAAGGATTGCCTACGTTATTGTCATCCTCAATTTGGCTACTGACCTGGCAAAAGCAGAGATCATCTGAAAGAGACAAGAAAGAATAATGAAGAAATATGCCGAAAGAGATGACTTATTATCAGTATGCGTTGTATTTTTTTCCCCGTATCGTTGTTTTTTTTTTTTTTTTTTTTTGTTTCGTATTTTTTTTTCTTATTATTATGTTGTTAATGTATTTTGATTTTTAATGAAATAAAAATTTAGCTTATTTGAAAATTTGAAAAAAAAATAAAGTTGTAAGTAGTGGGTCTCAAATGAGTAAGTTGAGGTTTGTTGTGAGTGAGGGGAGGGGGGGTTAGTTGTGGCTAGTTGAGATGTTTGTTATAGTGATGTGTGCCGTAGGCCCCGAATAAAGAGGGTATGTTAGTTGTGACACCTAATGCTCTTAACAGACAAATAAAAGTGTACGGTCCACGAAAATATTTTTACAACTTTGCCGGAACCAAAAACCCAGTCTAGTTTCCTCCAATAAATGCAATTAGAGGTTTTCTTCCTCTGTTGTAAAAATCTTATACTTTTTAGCTTAGACTATCTTCTAAAGAGATTAAATCCACCAAAAATGAGTACCGAGGCTTTTGACGTCGAAAGCCCTTAATAAATGAAGGTCATGTGCAGTCGCTTATCACGCACATACTCAAATCCGGGCTTGATAAACGTAGAAGAAAGAGTGAAATTAGTTTACTTATAGTGTCAAAAAGATTACACACAAAGTTGAGAAAACTTTTACGAGTAATGAGTAAGTTTAAAGGAGTTTGTGATTTATGAAAACCTGATACGTTAACTCGTGACACTGTTATGAACTTGATAATACTGATATACTCCATTCGTTTTAAATTAATTGTCCAAAAAAAAAAAGAAAAAAAAATACACACTTTAATATAAAAAATCTAATTATTATTGATTTATCTCTTTTACTGTTTGCAAAATTACACATTTACCCTTAACCAATTAATTTATATATTCTTTAATGTTTGTAATATTAATTTCAAATAATGATAATATGATAAACTTGATCAAACTTTCAAATATACTTTTAGTAGTATATAATTAAATTATGATATATATATATATATATATATATATATATATATATATATATATATATATATATATATATATATATATATATATATATATATATATAAATAAATAAAAAAGATGAACTATAAATTTGAGACAGAAAGAATATTAAAGATGCTCTAGTTTAGTCATTTACATTTTAGTTTTAAGACTAAAATATACGCTTGGTCCCTAAAGTTGGCAAAACGCATCGCGTTGGGACAAAACTCGGCATTTTCATCGTTGGGGGTCCCTATTTCAAGTTTTATACTCGCTACCGGTCCTTTGACCATATTGCCGTTAGTCAAGGACATCTTATGGCGTTAGATTTGTCTTTAGTCCAAGGGTACATTTGTCATTTTACCACTGTCTTAAAAACTACCGTGTCAGCCCACTTGTTTAACCAGAGGCGCTACAGTAAAACCTCGCTAATAAAAGGGAAATATTATCACCACTCATCCTTTATCTTTCCTAACATCTAAAATCTTATCTTCTTCACCGACAGTAAAATTTGAAAAATGGTGGTGTGTTCAAGCAACAGAAGGGCCGTCATTAGAACCTGCTGGAACAATACGAACCCCGACAGGAGGTTCTATGCCTGTCCAAGACAGGTTGGGACACTTAATTTTATTTGATATTAAAGTTGGCATGTAGTGGTTTACCTTAAAATGTGTTGATTATAGTAGAATATCTGTTTTATTATAATTGCGATTTTATACAAGTAGGTTTAGTTGGTGTTTATGAGGCAAGCAGATGCTAACATTTTGATTATCAATTATAGGCTACAACATGTCCGTTCATTGGGTGGTACGATCCACCCATGCAAAGGAAAGCAAGGGATGTTATCATCTACTTGTAGAGGACTATCTACAGAAACGAGGCGACATTACAAGAATGCGAAGCCGCCCTCATTTCTGAGGCTATGGAAGCGGTCAACGCTGGTGATCGTGCAAACGAGGTTGAGGCTGCTCACCAAGCAGCTTTGGCCGATCTCCTTGTTGAGAAGGAGAAAGTTTGCCGTCTCAGAAACTTTTGTGTGTTTTCTTGGATGGTCATCTTCTTGGTTTTTCTATGGTTCTTCTATAGGGTTTAGATAGGTACTGGGTTTTGTGTTTTGAATCGGTTGTAGATGGTCTAGTTGTGTTTAAGAAGTTTTAGTGTACGTTGACTAAGAATAGTCTTTTGGTGTATAATGTTTGGTCCTTGTACAGTGGCAATATATTTCTTTTATGCTTTGGTCCTTATACTGTGCTGCCTTTACTAATAGGTCCTTTGCCCCAAAAATTTATACAGTAGAAACTCGATAAATTAATACTCGATTATTTAATAAATTCTCTAAGATAATATTTTTTGCCGATCCCGACTCGGGGATAGGGTGCTAAATTAATAATTCGCTAAAATTATAAGATAATACATTTTTGATAATTTCTTTAGACCCCATATAAAATATAAATTAATAATTCCTTATATATAGCATATTACATGAATGATTTATGAAGGTTATAGAAAATATTTTTAATGTCCATAAAGTGATACATTGAACACAAGAAGCATAATAAGGTGGGAGATTGAAGGTTTCTTTCAAATTGGGCCGTTCATTTGATATACAGTACATGCATTGTATACAATAATTAAGTGGAAGCTTGAAAGGTGTTTGTAAACTAAGTATTCTACTATAAATTAATAAAATATTAATTAATATATAAATTAATAATTATTAATTTATCGATTAATTAATAACTCTTTTAATTGATAAATTTTGGTGATCACAAGTGTATTATATTATAGAGTTTCTACTGTATATAACTTGCCACACAAATACTATTAGAATGATCAAACTCATAACACACATACAACTATCAAAGATGGATGAATGATCTGAGATGGATGAACAAACACCATTTCTGAGTATCAACATAAACTTGATATGGTGTTGTTCATCCATCTTTGATCCTTCATTCCTGTTTGTGATGATAGAATAACCGTATCCAACTCAAAACCCGGATCCAAGTTCAACATATCCTGGATTCATAGACATATGAAGTCTCAAAGATGGATGTACGGCACCACTTTTGAGTATCAACATAAACTTGATATGGTGTTGTTCATCCATCTTTGATCCTTCATTCCTGTTTGTGATGATAGAATAACCGTAGCCAACTCAAAACACAGATCCAAGTTCAACATATCCAAGAATCATAGACATATGAAGTCTCAAAGATGGATGACCAGACACCACTTTTGAGTATCAACATAAACTTGATATGGTATTGTTCATCCATCTTTGATCCTTCATTCCTATTTGTGATAATAGAATAACAGTATCCAACTTAAAATACATATCCAAGTTCAACAGATCCAAGATTCATAGACGTATGAAGTCTCAAGGATGGGTGAACCGACACCATTTCTGAGTATCAACATAAACTTGATATGGTGTTGTTCATCCATCTTTGATCCTTCATTCCTGTTTGTGATAATAGAATAACAGTAACCAAACTCAAAACACAGATGTATGAAGTCTCAATAAAAACAATACAATAAAAACACAATTTAACCCATAGACTAACATGACATGATTTCATACATAATGCAAATGGATATATTTCCAAATGCATAAAATTTTGTAGTCTACAAATTTTAGAAACATACATTGTTTAAACACAGCAAATAATGTTTAGGGGAATACATATTCGATGGAAAACATTGGCTTTCATATGCTTAATCAGCATTTTTTTGTGGTGAAGAAAGCTTTGATGCTATAATCTTGGTCTTAGTCCAAAATTGTTTTGGAGACCCACCAGAAGCAACATCAACTTGACTTCCAGATTGAGAGTGGACCACACTTGGTTGATCATTACCTTCATAGTTGTCACCTGTAACCTTTGCCTTCTTCTTTGTAATTTTTGGTGGGATGAACCTGTTTTTGAGACTGTTGTGTAGTGCCTTGACTTCCTGTTACACCTTCTTGTCCAAGACAAGTTTTCTTGTTGTGTCGGCATTGCCACAAATACCACAAACCACACTCTTACTAGGCTGTGACAAGTTCTTGGTTTTGTCATTATTATCATTTTCAGTAAAAGCCCTGGTTCTTTTATTTCGTGGCCTACCTAATGGTTTATGATGTTTAGGTGGAAGAATGGTTGTAGGCACTTCTGACTTATACCAATGATCAAAACCATTTATTGGCTGGATGTGGTGTTTGTAAGTTTCTTCCCAAGTCTTAAGCAAGTAACATGGATGAACCCATGATTCAACAGATCTTACTTGCATTCCATTGAACCTCATACACCGGTAGGTAGCAACATCATGTTTACATGGCATACCTGTAAGCTCCCATCTTCTACATGTAAAAGCCCTAGCTTCAACATTCACAATACACTTGTCTCCCCATCCACTGACCTCATACTTTTCTCCTTCAACCCGTAAAGCATTGTACTTATAAGCCTCTTTCTTGATTCCATCTAACATGAGTGTTGCCTTTGGTGTTAATGGTCCGGCACACTTGTTAATCGCATTCACAACGTTCACTATTCTTTTCATACAGTACTCTCTAATGTATTCCAAAGCAGTAATGATGGGTTGGTGCCTACCTCCCACTAGTTTCTCATTTAACACCTCACACATGTTATTAAGTAACATATCAGAATGAGCCCTCCCTACAACATGTTTGGTTAGGTACCTAAAAAATATCGTATAACAAAAGATGTACAAGTAGACATAAATTTGGTTAGGTACCTGAAAAATGCGACCTTGACCAATGGGTTGGTGGTATCTTACTTAACCAAGCATGGGCAGGTTCGCTAAACGTCTTGAATGCCGCATGGTCGCCTCAAATTGTTGGACGGTTGTTGCTGCTGCACATCTCCAAAAATGTTCCTTGTATGCTTTAGCATTCCATTGCAATTTCATATTATCATGGATGTGCTTTAAACAGATATCGTGTTCAACACTAGGGAATATACTTCTAATTTGGAATGATACCTGCACAAATAAACATCAATTCATTACTAATAAAACTTGCATTTAACGAAAATACAAGTGAATCTAATCAACTAAATGGTAATATAACCTTTTGTCCGTCGCTGATAAAAGTGTAGTTTGAGTTTGGTTGCAAGTCAAGATCATCTCTTAGACATTCAAGAAACCAAATCCATGAGTCTTTGCTTTCAGATTCTCAGAACGTAGGCTAAAGGGTATATTCCATTGCTTCTTGTCTATACCGACTTCGTAAGAAGCGGCCAGAAAAGGACCCTCATAAAAGCACCATCTAACCCCAACAACTCTCTTTGACAAGCTTTATATCCTTCCTTCAAAGCACCTAAGCATACATACATTCTCTTGAAAAATCTGGTTGGACTTGTTGCATCTGTTTGGTTTGTACACTTATCCTAACTGTTGTATCGGGTTAGTTTTCGCAACTTTTCAACATAGTCTCTTAAAAGGGTGTATTGCAGCTTATGATCACCCCTAATCTCATTTTTTGCCTTGTTTTTGCCCTTAATCTTTGTTTGCATAGACACCTGAACTTCAAACTGTTTACTGAGCTGATCTTGAACAGCCTTGATTGGAATATCTGGATTGACTTGAACTTGGTTAACTGTTTGCTTCGAAAGAAACTTGTAGTCACAAGCTTTAATGTCTCTTGATTGCAAACATTTGTGTTCATCCCTGAAAGTTCGAACAATCCATACATCTTTAGCTGTATTTTTGGCTACATACAACAACCATGGACAATCTGTTGCTTGATCCTTGTGTGTTTGCAAATATACATCCCTACCAAGTCCTCTAGTTATCGGACCAGTTTTCCTCTTTGGGGCTTTTCCCAGCCCTGATCCTTCGGTTATTCCACAAACAGGTATTTGTCCAAGACACCTAAGCCTAATTCTCTGTTTGTCATTCTTAATTAGTTGAAAATTCCTCCTAGTCTTTATTGACAGCAGGTAGATCCTATCTTTCACTTCTTTTGCAGTTACAAAACTTTGACCAAAGAAAAAAAAGATTTCGTCCTCTGTTTGTCTTTGCCTCACTTAACTTCTGTTTCTTGTATGCCCTCAATTTGTTCCTCATAATAACATACTCATCCGCATTCTCAGAACCACTTGCAAAATCATTATCATCCAACAGACCCAACTCATTTTTCTTAAAAAAATCATGTGGTAGCTGGCTGGTGGTACCTATAGATGGTAAATCGTAGTCTCGGACACTTTGAACAGATTAACATCAAAATCAGGCTCCTCAAAAGTATTAGCCTCATCGACAAGTGTGTTTCCATCACCATTGTTCTCAATATCATCATCGTCACTCATATAAGTGTTTGTCTCACTCACATTGTCATCACTTAAAGCTTCATCGATTTCACTTACCTGTACAGATTTACCTTTTTGGATATGATCCACATGATTACATGTTTCCTCCTTATGATGACCTAACTCTTGATCATTTTGACATACCTCTTCAGGACTATCTATTTGGATATGCTCAACATGTTTATCTATATGCTGGTTGACATCACCTACAACATCTTCAGTCTGACAGATCTCTACAGATGGAAACAAGGGTTGTGTTTCTGGCATCTGACTAGATTATACAAAAGTATTGATTTCCAAAGGTTGATGTGTAACCTCACATATATCCTATACCACAGATTTATTAACAATGTTTTCTAAGAACAATTTCTTTGAGCAATATGGAACAATAGCAAGAGCTGCCTTTTTCTTTGTTGCATCCACATCAGCAATAACTGTCCTAATTGACTTTGGTGACATTTGATCAACATCCAATGTTGTCTTACCATTTTCAACATAAACCTCTATCATCTTATGGTCATCAACAAGATCTTTCAATATTTCTAAATTAGCACTCTCACTTAAGCTATACAAACCATCATCTAAATTACTACCGGGCTTAACAAAGTAATAGTAATTTTTGAACCAAGCTCATAACCCAATTCATACATAAGAACATCCAACTCTTCAACTGACACACTATCAACATCAACCAAATCAACTAAATTTTCCATACCTCCAACGTATATTTTACCAGGCCAGTATTTAAAGACACCATTGTGATGAACCCTCATGCTAAACATATTAGATCTACCACCTGAAAACATGTCAATATATGTTTAAAGCATTCTAAAAACTTAATTGGGAATCAATAAATACCCTAATTACAAATTCCAATGACTATAATAAAAAAGCAAGACCTTATTTCTTCTTAGCAGAGTCGTATAGGACGGTATCATCAACTGGATAACCTGGATGTCTTCTTACTTTCCATAGAGTAAAGTCCGTGTTTCGGTTTTATGACCGATAAACAGGGTTTTGTGACATGCAATTAGGGTTTGTGAATTCGATAATTCAGTAGCGAAAGTTCTGGGCGAATAATAATACAGACTATGTGTTTATTGGGGCGGGAAGAGGGTTACATTACATATGGCAATAATTAAGAAATTTTTAATTGAAATATGGAATTGACAAATGTACCCTTGGACTAAAGACAAATCTAACGCCATAAGATGTCCTTGACTAACGGCAATATGGTCAAAGGACCGGTAGCGAGTATAAAACTTGAAATAGGGACCCCAACGATGAAAATGCCGAGTTTTGTCCCAACGCGATGCGTTTTGCCAACTTTAGGGACCAACCGAGTATTTTAGTCTAGTTTTAATTATAGGATTAAATCCTCTCAAGTTCATACCAACATAACTGATAATTCATATGCATTGAGGGTGCGTTTTGTATCCCGAAATAAAAATGAGGAAATGAATTTTCATTCCAATCATATGTTTGTTTAAGATGCAAATCTTTCAAATATATGAATGAATAATATAAATGTTTTATACTTCATATAACTTATAAGGGCAAAGTATGGATCTTTCATACCGAGAGGCCCACCACTACTATCAAACTTATATTCATTGTAATTAATGGTGACATATCAAACGCACCCCGAGATGATGTTAATCCTTAATTTTAAACATGGTACAGCTAATCTCGTACCATTAAACTTCGGTCCAATTACTTGGCGGCTTCTACTCGCTAATTTAATGGTTTTAGTTGGCATGGTCACATGATATGCACGTGACATGTTTTGTCTCTTTTAGTTCCATGGTTTTGTGACCTTAATACCATTTAATAGTTTTTCATTTCCAATGGAATCCCACAACTTACTTTGACTTAAAAAAAAATACCTTTTCACATGCCTTTGATATGTGTCGTCAACCATTATTGTCATCCTCAATCATGGTCTCTAAATAATATTTTTTTATATTTGAGAAATTTAACATCAAAATTCATCAACAATCATGCTTTACTAGTACGGTAATCACGCGTTGCAGCGACAGATACTTTAAAATAAATGTCAACGACATTAAAAGTCAAAAGTCTCCCGTGCCTGTTTAGCCAGTTTGGCCTGTGCCCGTTGCCCGTTCGGGTTTAAATATTTGTATAATGTGCTTTATTATTTGCATTAGTGACATCTAATACATTAATTGTGTTTAAGTTGGATGTATAATAAGGTTGATAATTTGTATTTTTTATGTAAGAGTATTTTAATAACTGAATTAATTATATTTATTTACAAGTTAATTAATTGACTACATTAAAAACATTGACTACACTAATAACATTAAAGTAGTTGTACTTTTAGCTTAAGAACTTGTAATGATGAAACTATTGAATCTTAATTATTTGAATTTTTTTTTGAAGTATTGCTAAATTCCTCCAAATTTGAAGACTTGCTATTTATGCCGTTAACATTTACTACCCCGTCCCAAAATTATTGTCTACTTTCAATTTTCAATCAATAAAAGTGGGTAAGTTGATAGTTCATTCGCTGAGAAGTGCAGTTGTCACACTTTTTTTTAAAATGCATGTTTTTTATCTTAAAATAATAATTTCAACATGAAAGGATCAAAGGAGTAATATTCTATTAAGGATTTTTCTAACTTGTGCCCTAAGGGCACAAGTTAAGCACATTAAAAGGATACCGGGTCTCACAGAAAAGGACACAGAGATCTACAAAAATTGTACTTTTCTGTAGATTCATGTGTCCTTTTCTGTGGGACCCGGTTTCTTTTTAATGTGCTTAACATGTGCCTTAGGGCACATGTTAGACAAACCCTTCTATTAATTACTGTTATATACATAAAGTAATGTGAGTAAAAAAAGCTATTGGGAAAAATAAATCAAAGTATTAGATAAAGGTTTTGAAGTTTAAGCATGAAAGATGCGGTCGAAGTTAACATTTTTTTTTTTTTTTTGAAGGATGAATGTTAGTTAAAGATGTTAGTTTTACATCAAATATGAAAAATTTATAAACGGTATCGTTAGAGATGACTTAAAAACTCTCAAAAGGTTTATAGCGATGAAACTTTAACTCCGTACATCTCTTTCGGATGTCGAGTGACTATATTCTTGAAAACTCGATCTCATACACCGAGTAGATCATTTGTTACACATATTATTAATTAAAAGTTGTGATTGAACTCATGATCTATTTGGAGGAATTTAATGCCTCGACGGATGTTATTGCTAAATTGTTAACGGCATAAATAGCAAGTCTTCAAATTTGAAGGCATTGAGTCAGTCACTCATCTATCGTGAATTTTATTGCTAAATTCCTCCAAAGTTGTGAGTGACTGACTCAATGCCTCGATGGATGTTAGAACTTAGTGTTTCGTGTTTAATGTATTAACATTAATTTTTATGAGTATGTATGCTTTTTGAACATAATTTATAAAGTTCTCATTCAATTTTTTTTTAATTACCTTGGCGTTATTGTTGTCGGTGAGTAGGGTTGGATTAATAATTTTATATAGATATTTTATCATTTCTAATTGATTATTCTACATGTGTTAGTAATTAAATTTTGATTATCTAACATGGATTGAGATTCTTTAAAGTTATAATAAACATGATAGGTCATGTTCCCTTACAAATAAAAGAAAGATCGGGTCCCGCAGTAGACCTCACAGTTTTGTATGTGAAAGAACATGACTATCATGTTCATTATAACTTGAGAGAATCTCAATCCACCTAACGTATATACGATCGATCTAATTAGTTTGTGTTTTACAATAAGATAAGGGTTACTTTACATATCAAACTTTTCTCAAGAGACTCATCTTCACTTTTTATTTAAAAAGAAATCAATAGTTGAGATTAAATATATTTTATTATTTCATTTATTTTTTATAATTTGAATATCTCTTAAACCGTTAATCGTTAAGCGAAAATAATTACATCATCGCGACGAGCATTTAATTATCTTTCTATATGCGGGCACTTTGATATACTTTCGAAAAAAGAAAAAAAAAAACCATTTTTTCACGTTTTTTCGTCTTTTTTTTCTTTCCGAATATGAGATTTGCATGAAAAAATCACATGTGATTAAACACTAACTTGAATATCACATGTGATATTAGTGTTAAATCACATATGATATTCACATGTGATATCACATATGATATGTAATATCACATGTGATATTAGTGTAATATTATATGTGACTTAACACTAATATCACACGTGATATTCAAATTACTATTTAATCACATGTAATGTTTTCATGCAAATTTCAATAATGAAAAAAAACGAAAAAAAAGTAAAAAAAACATGAAAAGCATGAAAAAAGAAATTTTTTTGTCGAAAGTATATCAAAGTGCCTATCTATAAAAAGACAATTAAATTCTTGTCGTAATGGAATATTTTTTTCGCTTAATGATTAATGGTTTGAAAGATTAATATTTGAAAAAAAAATGATGAAAGTGAACTTTTAAATTGTTGGGATTAATCTCATACATTAAATCAAATAAAAATAAAAAGAAAATGAAAAGTAAAAATTGATCCCTTAATATATAAAGAATGTTTTATCCTCAAATAATATTACAATAAAATAATTTTTTAAAATATATACCCACTTATACAATGCATGTTCTCATTGTGGATGCAGACAAGAAAAAAATATCCATATTAGCTTTACAAGTCTCTAATTATTAGTATGATATTATTAATAAAAAAACACTAAGAATGAGACTTTTCCTAATACGTATGTAATGTCTTTGCCATAACAAAATAAGTATTATCATAATTAATAGACACATTAAGAATGAGACTTTTCCTAACACATCACTATACCAATTATGTTCTTTGTTCACATTTTGTCTACACTTTGAAATATGCATAAAGTTTATCAAGTTAACTGTTTGTATTTAAAACTTATACAAGATGATTACATCTACTTATAAGCACATAAACATACAGAAAAATAAAATAAAATTTCACACGTATAATTGTAGAAAATAAATGCATTCATTCATTAACTTGTCCAAGTATGACACTAACCTACATTCTTCGATCGCGTTGCACTTCTGGTTTGTAGAAATCTAGTAACAAATTGATCTTTACGCTTTTAAGTACGAAAACGTTTCGTTTGGTATACCCTTATATAGTTCGTACTAGTCATAATAAGATTCACAATTTTCATGTTTAGCACTAGTCAACTCGAGGTCTTGCTAGTCAAACTTGGTTAGTACATTATTTTTTCGATCCCTATATATTATAAAGCGTATTTTTGTAATGAGCTGCCAAAAAACATTGTATAAAAAAAAAATATCTTTGACGTTTTAGATCAAAGAATATTCCGCATGGCTTATATAATATTTAGATTAACAAAATATGTCAAATAAATACTCTCTCCGTCTCTGAATAAATGTCAGGTCTTCTTTTTTCAACTTTAACATTAAATTATTTTGTTTGTGTTATACAATATTCGATGAAAATTATACCAATAAAAATACATTTAAAAATTAATTCATTCATATATTTTGGATCAATTATTACATAACACAAACAAAATAATTTAAGATCAAAGTCGAATAAAAACTACTTAAAAAATCAACAGTGAACATTTATTTAGAGACGGAGAAAGTAATTTATTTTAATAAATAACAAAATAAGACAAATAAATAATTTATTTAAATAAATAATTTGTTCTAGTAGACCAATCAATTCCCTTATACAACTGTAAATCTGTAACAATTGTTTGTCTCTATCCAAATAGTTAATTAAAGTAATTTATAAACCAAATCAATACACAATAAACTCTTTAAATAAAGTTTCCATAAAACCCTTAAATTAAAACCATCTTCTTTTACACACAAAATATTAAAAAACGCCCCTTGTATTTCTTTTTCATCACGATACCTAATAAACATTCACCACTATATATACTCATAAACCCTTAACATCATTTCTCACACATTCAAATATTCATACATCAAAAATATATTTTAAATCTAATGGATACTCAACTAGGTGCTTTAAATGTTGTTACTAGCCCTAATGGCAATGTTGGTTCTCCACCCAAGACCAATGGTGTTTCTTGTGTGCAATCTTCTCCTGTGCCGCTAAGCTCTTGCGATGCAACGCTTGGTGGTCACCTTGCTCGTCGCCTTGTCCAGATTGGTGTTTCGGACGTGTTTTCTGTACCTGGTTAGTATACATGCATGCACCATGCATGCTCTATGCATATTTTCTCGCGTTCTTACTTTTGCATAAAATAGCAACGTATTTTTTTCTCGTGGTGTACGAAAACTTTATGGATTATTCTTCCGTATTTTTTTCAAATGAGTGATACTTAATTTTTGAGTTACTAAAATTATTATATTTGATTTTATGTCAAATTATCGAAAGATGTTTTTGTGTTTGATCTACTTTTAAATTTGCTAGCAAATCAAATAGTTCCATGCAACTTCTATAAAGTCGCATTATTTTGTTTTCTTATAGGACTATATCAATTATTAAAGTTTTATCTTTTTTAAAGCAAGATTAAAGTTAAATAATTTATATTATTCTAATCAGGATTATATGATTGGACCAAAAAAAGCTCCTGATATTGTAAACCCAATCAAATAATTACCAGAACCTGAGTTAGATCATGTGGTATTACTGTTACCTGAATTTTTTATGCCTCTATGATTTATGTGTCACAATATATTTAGATTTAACAAAAATAAAGATCCATTTTTTTCTAGGCTAGAACAAAAATTATGGGCCTATAATATGTTTCTAAGATATTTACAAATATTTTGAGTTAATCTTGTCACTTTTATACTATTGGGATTCGACATTTTATATTGACCTATAATGACCAAGATTTCAGTGATACAAAAATTAGTCACTAAAGCTATATTTTAGTGACACTTCGATAAATTTTTTTGAAGTGTCGAAAAAAGGTCAAAATTTTGAGATTTCATGGATGCAAAGGGTGTCACAAAAGACAAACAATTCGAAGTTTTTTTAAACATTTTTCCTAATATTGGTTGACATTTCGATACGTTTTAGACAATTTTCTCACTTTAGTGACAATTTTTCTTGTGTCACTATATGACAACTTTTGTGGTGACTTGATAAGTTAATCAATCTAGTTATGATAACAAATAAATCAGATCTTATACATGTTTTGAATCTTTGTAAAGTGGATACTTTGGACAAACTACAAGGTGGACATTTATTTTGTAACGGATAAATAGTTTGATAATATCGTATGTGTTCTTACCACAGGTGACTTTAACTTAACTTTGTTGGATCATCTCATTGCTGAGCCCGGGCTGAACAACATTGGCTGCTGCAACGAGCTGAACGCTGGATACGCTGCAGACGGTTATGCTAGGTCTCGTGGTGTTGGTGCATGTGTTGTCACATTCACTGTTGGTGGACTAAGTGTGCTTAATGCTATTGCTGGTGCATACAGTGAGAATCTTCCTGTTATATGCATTGTTGGTGGTCCTAACTCGAACGATTATGGAACCAACAGAATTCTTCATCATACTATTGGTGTGCCGGACTTTAGCCAGGAGCTTCGTTGCTTTCAGACAGTCACTTGTTATCAGGTACTAAATCTAGTATTTATAAAACCAAATATGATATATGAAAAGGATTGTTTTAACTAACTCATTAGTTCTTACTTACTGTTGTATATGTAGGCTGTGGTGAATAATTTGGAAGATGCACATGAACAAATCGACACTGCGATTTCAACTGCTTTGAAAGAGAGCAAGCCCGTTTATATCAGCATTGGTTGTAATTTGGCTGCAATTCCTCATCCTAGTTTTAGCCGAGAACCCATTCCATTTTCTTTATCTCCTAAGTAAGTTCAGAAATAGCCTTCAAACGCAGATATAGTAGAATTTGTTGTAAACTTTGGTTTAACTTTTATTTTCGTGTAGGTTGAGTAATCAGATGGGTTTGGAAGCAGCTGTTGAGGCTGCGGCTGAGTTTTTAAACAAGGCCGTTAAGCCTGTAATGGTTGGAGGACCTAAACTGCGTGCTGCTCGAGCATCTGAGGCATTTGTTGAATTAGCAGACGCGTCTGGCTATGCTCTTGCAGTCATGCCATCAGGAAAAGGACTTGTTCCAGAGCACCATCCTCACTTCATCGGCACATACTGGGGCGCTGTCAGCACGGCGTTTTGTGCTGAAATTGTTGAGTCTGCAGATGCTTACATCTTTGCTGGTCCTATCTTCAATGATTACAGTTCTGTTGGTTACTCTCTCCTTCTCAAGAAAGAGAAGGCGTTGATCGTGCAACCTGATCGTGTCGTGATTGGAAACGGGCCTACTTTTGGCTGTATCCTAATGAAGGATTTCTTGCAAGCCTTAGCTAAAAGGATTAAGAAGAACACTACTGCTTACGAGAACTATCATAGGATTTTTGTTCCTGAAGGACACCCTCTAAAGAGTGCCCCTATGGAGCCATTGAGGGTTAATGTTCTCTTCGAACATATTCAAAAGATGCTGTCTGGTGACACAGCTGTGATTGCTGAAACCGGGGATTCGTGGTTCAATTGCCAGAAGCTTAAGTTGCCACAAGGATGCGGGTAAGCAGTAAAGAGTGTTCATTTGGTTAGGACAAGTTCTGTTTAGTTTCAGTTTGTTTAACGAAAAATTGTGTTGTAGGTATGAGTTCCAGATGCAATACGGGTCGATTGGGTGGTCTGTTGGTGCTACACTTGGTTATGCACAGGCTGCAACTGATAAACGTGTGATTTCTTGCATTGGTGATGGCAGTTTCCAGGTACATACTTTAAATGCTTACAAATTTTATCAATCTAAACCGACATTAGATAACTAACAAATTTTTTTGCTGTGATTATAGGTTACTGCCCAAGATGTGTCGACAATGCTGGTATCTGGGCAGAATCCTATCATTTTCTTGATAAACAATGGCGGTTACACCATCGAAGTTGAAATCCATGATGGACCTTACAATGTGATCAAGAACTGGAACTACACTGGATTGGTTGATGCAATCCACAATGGCGAGGGCAAGTGTTGGACTAGTAAGGTGAGCGTTTTCACTTTACTAATTTTGGCCATTTTACTTTTGCATAGATAGATTCAGAAATGTTGATGTATATATAAATTTTGGACATAAGTATTTGCGGGTCAATAAGGCGTGACAAATTTTCATTAGTACAAATGTTATATGTCCTGACCGACCTTTTGACCAAGTAACTTTTGCCGCTTGTAATATAGACCAAAGAGACATTTTTCTAATATAGACTCCTTGAAATGTGAAGGTGAAATGTGAAGAAGAGTTGATTGAAGCAATCGAGACAGCAACAGGAGCTAAAAAGGACTGCTTGTGCTTCATTGAAGTGATTGCTCACAAAGATGACACGAGCAAAGAGCTGCTCGAGTGGGGTTCAAGAGTCTCGGCTGCAAACAGTCGTCCTCCAAACCCTCAGTAAAAGATTTTCCTATGCTTTTTAACAATCAGATTGTGAAACATTTATTACTTATTTGAGTTTGGGGCTTACTTAATTTGTAAGTATATGATCAGAATGGTTCAAATAATGCATTAACATGCAAGTTTTTTAATCCATTGAGTTTAATATCATGTTATCTTGTTTCTTAAGCCTTAACATATGTTCATTTACATTCCTTACTTTTGATAAATAAGTTATTTTATGTGATGATCAAACAAAAATAATGGAAGTAAGTGAAAAAAATTTGTCAAAATTGAAAAATTGAAGAGAGCATTTTTATCCGACCCGGAAAATGGCATAATAACCTATTATATGCCAAAACTACTAATCTAGCATCATATCTCGAATTGAGTATGATTGTATGTGTGATAACATAGGAATATCAATGTATCCGATTATTGCAATTGCTCAGGATACCCTTTATTAGTTTCTAGGGTCTATTTCTTAGTTCAATCTCATCAATGGACTCCTGACGTATATGAAGAAATGTACTGTAAAGTTTTTGAAAATCCACAATACTTCGCAAATCCTGCAATTTCATGAGTTTGTGACAATGTGTTCTATACCAGTGTTTGTGACTTTGTGCATCTCTAATTTGACCATTTGAAAAACAAAAACTATATTTAACTATGTTTTATTTTATTTTCATTAAAGATAATTGGATATTTGGATCTACTACCCACTTAAAGGCTTAAAGTCCAATTATAGTAGTTGTGGTCTGGGCCAGACTATTTAAAGTCAAAATGAGTAAAGTAGTTATGTATGGGCTAGAACACTTGAAGTAATAGGATCTACTAACGAGCCTATATATAATCGATACAGTTCACATGTTTTTCAAAGTTTTAAATTCGTGTCGTTCTGTTTTGAAATTTCTATAACTTAAACTAAAATCAAACCAAACCATATTCAAAGTTCGGATTACATCCTATGCATTGTTCATTGTATGACAAACATATAAAATTTTGAAAAATATTCACTCCCTAAATCATCTTCGGAAAAAGAAAATTACAAATGTAGGAACGACATCGTTTTTCTTGACGAAGGGATGACATTTTTTATTCAGATCTTAGTCCATAGTTGTCAGCTTACACACAACAAAAAACTAGTGGTTATATTCGGAGTTAGAGTTTAAGATGATTGATTTTGGTTACAATGCTTGGGCTAATCGATTACACTCTTTATCCATACGTCGCTCTTTACGACTTTCATGTGAGTGGTTCTCATGTGTAAGTGTGTAAATCGAAATAAACATGTTGTTCATGTCTATGTTAGAATGCTTTTCCGCACTTGCGTCGGCTAAGTCCTTGAACCACCACTTGTTAAATTTGATGCAAATAGAGAAAGAGAAACAACTACTAATTAAAAATTGGTACAAGAGAAAGGATCATTGTTCAAATACTCGATAATACACCATATTTGGCTTTAATAGCGATCTAATAGCAACATACTTTTACAAATAGTTATCAGACATGAACCCTAGCAAATACCGCAATACTCTATAAACTTTGACATTTTTGTGTTGATATCATCATAAACTTACTTTTA
The DNA here is from genome assembly GCA_910596185.1 of Chrysanthemum makinoi. Lineage (NCBI taxonomy): Eukaryota > Viridiplantae > Streptophyta > Magnoliopsida > Asterales > Asteraceae > Chrysanthemum > Chrysanthemum makinoi. Next base: position 54,629,790 of record OU343225.1, read on the forward strand.
AACTGCTTTTTTCATTAATTGACACGTATACATGCCACGTATGCACCATGTCATTGCAAATTTACCTTTTTTAATTTTCCGGCCACTTTTGCTAACCATTACATTCCGATCATCAATCTAAACCAACAGATTTATCACACCTTTGTATCAATTTGATAGCTTACTCGTGAATAGCAAGAATATGATAAAATATTATCTTACCATCAGATATTAACCTTTTACAAATTTGTCAGACTTTAGTATCAATTTGATAGCCATATCATTTCAGTTGAGATCCCAAAAAAGGGCAATAACACGACTAGAGATGGTTACCGAAATATCTCGGTTCATATGTAAAAGTTATGTTAACCTCTGTATAGATTGATCTAGACTAGGGCTGAGCATCGGTCATAAACCAAACCGACCCGACCTGAACTGAGAAAATCGAGGACCGAAAACTGTGAAATACGCGAATCGAAACCGAACTGAATGTTGTCGGCTTGGTTCGGTTTTGTCGTTCTAGGTGTATTATGGAATGTTTTTGTCGGTTTTGGGTCGAACCAGACCGAACCGACCCGATTCGAAACCGAAATCATGTAAAACCTGAAACCGAAACCGAGCCGACAGGCTGTCGGTCCGGTTCGGTCGGTTTCGTTGCTCCTGTTCGGTTTTGAACCTTCGGTGCTCAGCCCTAATCTAGACTTGTCTAGGATAAACAAATAACAAAGTACATAAACATATGAATTTGCACAACGGAATAAGAACAATACAATGTTATTCAAACAAGGTTTTTATCATTATCTTCTCAACAACAATTACATTCACACCATACAAGCCCTAATTCTAACTGATCAATAGTAGAACGGTTATCTAACCTATAACAGGGTTAAGAAACTCTTAACCTTAGGGCTAACACACACCTTTAGTCGACTACATTTTCTGTGCACACTAAATATACACGCCTATATCTCTTTATATATTAGAGATACCTAGGGTTTACAAATGATAAGTATTAGGAAACAATCAAATTTTCCTAACTTTTACAATAATCTTCTGTAATCTTCCATCACTTTAAGAATTCATCCTTTGTCTTTTCAAGTCCTTCATATTTATGCTTGTGTCATTGTTTTTGTCTTATCAACTCAAATATAATTCCCAACAATCTTCCTCTAGTTGATGATGACAAAACCAAAATAAGCACGAACTTCACCTGAAGTTAATATATATGAATGGAACAAATTTCCCCTTAATCCATGCTATACCACCAAGGATCTACAAGTTGCAAATCATCTTTGTAACGCCTTTTTCCCTTTTTTGACATAATCCAATTGGGGGACTGTGAACAATGCAACTTTGATCTTTACAACTACAAACCATATATTACACTTCCAATCCAATTTTCCAATGCCTGAAAGTACCCTCCATGAATGAACACCAAAAAGCTTACTAAAAATGAAATTAAGGCAGTAGAAACTTAAACCAACAGTAGTAATAAGGACTAGCAGTAGTAAAAACCTTCCCCTCATGTGGTACATGTAAATGATTAAACACTTTATAATATCATTCCCCTGAAATCCAAGTGTTAACCATTTCTTATGACCAAAAGCAATAGAATAAACCATAAGAGCTATACAAATAACTATCCAACAGTAGCATCGAATACCATGTAGTACCATGCATGAATGAACATCACTAATCTCTCATCATTAGGTTTGAAAAATGACTAACAATAATATTCGAGACCAAGCAATATTAATCAATGAAGAACATCATCAAATGGTCGAACAGTAGTAAAATACTCTAGCAGTAGTAACTACTAACTAGCAGTTTTTACTTAAGTTCAATAGTAGTAAGTGTCACGCGAATACCATATAAGTAGTAGTAAAAATGAAATTAAGGCAGTAGAAACTTAAACCAACAGTAGTAATAATGACTAGCACTAGTAAAAACCTTCCCCTCATGTGGTACATGTAAATGATTAAACACTTTATAATATCATTCCCCTAAAATCCAAGTGTTAACCATTTCTTATGACCAAAAGCAATAGAATAAACCATAAGAGCTATACGAATAACTATCCAACAGTAGCATCGAATACCATGTAGTACCATCCATGAATGAACATTACTAATCTCTCATCATTAGGTTTGAAAAATGACTAACAATAATATTCGAGACCAAGCAGTATTAATCAATGAAGAACATCATCAAATGGTCGAACAGTAGTAAAATACTCTAGCAGTAGTAACTACTAACTAGCAGTATTTACTTAAGTTCAATAGTAGTAAGTGTCACGCGAATACCATATAAGCAGTAGTAAAAATGAAATTAAGGCAGTAGAAACTTAAACCAACAGTAGTAATAATGACTAGCAGTAGTAAAAACCTTCCCCTCATGTGGTACATGTAAATGATTAAACACTTTATAATATCATTCCCCTGAAATCCAAGTGTTAACCATTTCTTATGACCAAAAGCAATAGAATAAACCATAAGAGCTATACAAATAACTAGCCAACAGTAGCATCGAATACCATGTAGTACCATCCATGAATGAACATCACTAATCTCTCATCATTAGGTTTGAAAAATGACTAACAATAATATTCGAGACCAAGCAGTATTAATCAATGAAGAACATCATCAAATGGTCGAACAGTAGTAAAATACTCTAGCAGTAGTAACTACTAACTAGCAGTATTTACTTAAGTTCAATAGTAGTAAGTGCCACACGAATACCATATAAGCAGTAGTAAATAAAACGAATATAACCTCTTATCCCTTATTACCACGTTTCACACAAATTCCTGTATTCAAAACTTTTATAAACATCTCTTCCAAAATCCAAAATTTGTAGCAAATACACACAATAGTAAATTATCCAATATCGGCCCACCTGTATTGTCGTGTCCATCAGTCGAACACAAAGATTCAATCAATAGGCTCAAATAACTATAATGAAAGACTCAAAATATAAATGGGCCCACCAAGTTGGAATTCACTCAGAAAAGATATCTATATAACCGGGGATTGAACATGGCCATATATTCTGATTTGAGTCCAAATTCAAAAGTGAAAAATTCACACCAACCAACACTTTAGCATCGAGTCCCATTTTCAAAATCAAAGCCCTCAAAACAAACGCCTTCTAAGTTTGACTTGTTTAGCAGGTAGCAAGTAAAAATGGTCATGAGTCATGACACGTCAGCGAAAAAAACAAGTTTGTGATGATATTGACACAAAAATGTGATTTTTTTTCCTTTTTTTTTTGGTAAAGGGATTTTTCCATGATAATTTATTACTACAATAAACAATTAAGTACAACGGATGTGGGTGAATCCCACATCTCAACCTAAAACTAGGCGAAAACAAACGCACCAACTCTGTTTCAAACATAACCTATTATAAGAATGACATGCAACACTTATGAGACCCAATTACAGACGCTATCAAAGTTGATCATGAAGACTAATATCAAAAGCATCAGCAAACTGCATTTGAGCAATAGTCAAACCAGGATCAACAAAGTCATCATCATATTAAGAATCTTCATAATAATCTTCCTTCCATTGTACATACAAGATTTTGTGTCCCCTCAATTGCCACTTTTAGAAGCTTTATCAACATTTAAGCTCGTAGAAGCCATAAAAGTGGCGGTTTCATCGTAAACCTCTAACACTTTATCATCACTATCCTCATTAACCGGATCATCAAACTTTTTACAAGCCACATTAGAAGAACTAGGAAGCGTTGATTTACAAGGTTTTAGCGGCTTCCCATCAAGCATCTGACTTTTCAGTTCATTAATCTTTGCAACCAAAGGTGTAGTACTTGTACTTAGATGCCAAATAAACCACATCATGGACAACTTTCTTAACTGAATTTGATGACCCCCTATTTGATCCAAGCTTATCATCATTCTCAATCATATTAAGCGCATCAAAAGGGTTAGCTGAATTCGTCACATGTCTAGGCATTTCAGAATTCTTTTTCCTACCACTTGAACTAACACCATTCTTTTTAGAGACGGCTTGGTAAACTTGTTTCTTAGGCTTATTTTGAACCTTAGAACCCATGTTAGTACCACGAGAAGTATGTCTAGAAGGTTGTTGGAAACCATCATAAGTCGTGTGTTGCTTATTACGCTTGTCAACTGCTCGCTTTGGGCATGACAAATTATCATGCCCAAATATCATACACACACCACATATAGGTGGTTCACATTCATACTCCACCCTCATCGTGTGAATAACCTCTCTATCATCCTCCACATTTGGAATAACAATAATCATCTCATCCTTTAACTCCCGATCAACCCTTATATCAAACAATGCACGAGCATAATCTATACGACCCCATTATTGGAAACACATAGAACTCGTATATGAATCAAGCATAATCGGGTTACCAAATTTAGTAGCCATCGCACTCAATCCATCAACAGTAAATGCCATAATCAGAATACCAAGAAGTTTGACCCAAATAGGAACCAAATTCAGATCTTCCTTTAGTAAGTTAGTAGGCGCCCATTTCTTTAGAATGATAGGAACATATCGAATAAACCAAGGACCATTCTTCAATACCTCATTCATACCATCTAAAGTTAACCTTACTAGTTTGAGCTTCCTTAGCATTCAAAGTTGAATGAAGACTAGGCTTGTTTACCTCACTAGAGTCAACATCCTTGCCAACCAAAGAAGTGTTACCTATTTCAGAAGATATACTTGTCACATTTGTTTCAGCATCTTTCGTCATAGCCTCCTCAAAACTATGACATGCTGCAACAGTAGTATGTTCATTAAAAGAACCAGGTTGGCGAACATTGCAAACAGTTGGGACCTTCACACTATCATCAACCTTAATAGTTTTATCAGTTTTAGATGATACATTAGTCACAATCGTTTCAACAACCTTTAAGTCATCAGCCCCTACCAACTTTCCATCTTCATTACGTGCATTGGCAGCCAATTCACTTAGTGAAAGAAAATTGGACTCCGTAGTAATGTTACCAGTTCCCGAATGCAAACTAGTATCAATTGATCTCTTACTTCTTTTTTCCTTTTCTTCTTTTCTGCTCCCCCACTAGAATCCAAGAACCCAATCTTCATATCAAAACATACACAACCAGGAGCACAACACGTCTAATCCCCAATAAACGTAGAAACCCTAATAAAGGGTTTGGGATCGAAAGCAAAATAAAATCACATGATTGAACCCTAACACCCATTAATGTTATAATAATGATGCACAAATAGACCGCTAATGATTAAAAAAACTAACCGATAAGAGCAAACCCTACAAAACCCAATCAAACCCTAAATCAATCAAAGATGAAACAATTAGGGTATGAACGATTTAAGGATGATGCGATCGATCAGTATAATGAATTAACGAACAAAACCCTAAGTACCCGAAACCCTAAAAAATGAACCACAAGCGCCCATATAAACGTGCTCGATTTAGGTAGAGATTAACACATAAATGTCAAATCAATTTATGAGATGCGAAGTTGAAGCCGATTAGAGTTTGAGTCGATTAGGTCACCTGTGTTGCCAAAGTCGCAAGAGAGTTTAGGGTTTTTATTTATTATTATTATTATTATTATTATTATTATTATTATTATTATTATTATTATTATTATTATTATTATTATTATTATTATTATTATTATTATTATTATTATTATATAAAAACATCACTTTCATTAGGAACAAAACCAGTGGATTACAAGAAATTAGTGGGGAGCCTCGAAACAATCTGGGCTCCCACACCTTTAGCTATATCAAAGCTAATCCTGCTAAAAATGTGAGCAGCAACACGTGCACCAATGTTTTGAGTCACCGAGAATCTTTGGATACGCTTTAGTAAAGTCACCACATTCTTCTCCAGTTCTCCAAAAGAAGAGAATGAAAATGGGAGAAACCCATACCCAATATCCGCACATTTAGCCTCGTACTTGACGCGTTTACGTTGCGCGGCTTCAATAACCGCACGACTGGGCACAAAATCAACCATACCAGTTTGCGTCAAGGGCGATGACCTACAAACTTAAAGTTATTATTATTATTATTATTATTATTATTATTATTATTATTATTATTATTATTATTATTATTATTATTATTATTATTATTATTATTATTATTATTATTATTTTATATAATAATCATCACTTTATTAAAAACTCATAGGATTTACAAGAAATTGGTGGGATGCCGAGAAACCAACTGGGCCCCCACACCTCTAGCAATAGCAAAACCAATCCTATTGAAAATATGAACCGCAGCACGTGCCCCAATGTCTTGAGTCATAGAGAAACGTCGAATACGCTTTAGTAGGGTTACTGCATCCTTCTCAAGTTCTCCAAAAGAAGAGAATGAGAAGGGGAGGAAACCGTATCCAATATCCACGCATTTAGCATCGTACTTGACACGTTTTCGTTGCGCGACATCAATAACCGCATGCCCTGGCATAAAATCAATCATCCAAGACTGCGTCAAGGGCAATTGGTGGGAAGCATTATTATTATTATTATTATTATTATTATTATTATTATTATTATTATTATTATTATTATTATTATTATTATTATTATTATTATTATTATTATTATTATTTTATAAAACATCACTTCATTAGAAAACCAAAAGGATTACAAGAAATTGGTGGGAAGCCGAGACACTAGTTGGGCTCCCACTCCTTTATAAAACATCACTTCATTAAGTCTGTGAAAAATAAAAGCCTCACTCTTGACACTATTCAAGTGGCTAATAGCAACAGTTTTGATACGTGAAATCGTATCCAAAGCTTCCGTGTCAGCTCCCCAAATGTAGAGAAGACAAATGGGATGAACTTGTAGCCATTTTCTTCACATTTGGACACGTATTTCTTTTTCTTCTTCTCCACAGCGTTATGTAAGGCCACCCCGGGAGCCCACGTAGACGCATCAATACCCGCAAAAGGAGAGATTCCAGTCACATCCAAACACGCGTCCTTACCTTGGATCCAGTTGAATAATAGCAGGTCTGCCGGACGCATCTCTTTCTCGTCCCTCGAAAGAAACCCCAATGGGGCATCATTTTTCACCATAATCCCAACCTTGGAACATAAGTGAAGTTTGTAGGGCATATTGTGGTATTTTTTAAAGTTAATAATTGAACATTTGAAAAAGTATGTTATTATTAGATAAATTTACACTTGAAAAATATTGTTTAACTAGCGTAAAAAATTCAAACCTAAGATTATATAAAGTGTACGTCATGTCGTCATTAGATTAAACATATATAAAATTATTGTGTACTCTAGCACTAGTTTTCAGTTTTTCACTCTTTCTATTTTATATTAAGTTTTCACATTACTATTTTGTGATATTTTCAAATAATGTCCATTATATATTTCAAACGATTAAAATGAACTCTAGTTGGTAGGATGATATTTGATTTATGCATTATTTATTTATTTATTTTAAAATGACAATTTTAACTATCTCAACAACACTACATAGTTAGTGTACGTGATTTCATAAAACTATATATTTGTTTTGAAAGTATAAACTTTTTGCGGAGTGACATTGAAAATGTAATGTTGATGGGGACACATCATATTTAATTCAATGTTTTCTTGCTGCAATCGATCAGGTGACATGCATATTTATGATGAAAACTACTCTCTTATTACCATAAACACTCCAATCACTTATCATGCAATTTCAAGAAGTACATATGTGGGGAACTTTCATAAACCTAACTTAATTTAATCTTTTTGTGTATTTGGTCATGGACGTAACATGTCATGTCTTCATATATGGTACTTTGGATTATCATTTTTTTTCGACATGATCATGTTGACACTGTATAAGCAAAAGTAGTACAATACTTGGTGTTAGAAAGTTGCGCGTTTATCTAGCATTCGTTTGTTCAAGGTCGGTAAACGATATGTGTTGTATTTTGGTCATGTTATGTGATGAATCTAATTATTAAGAGACAAAAGCATATTTGAATTTGGATTTTTGTTGTACTAAATTTAGAATGTCGTTCGTTTAAAGTTATTATCTTTTCGGTTCAACAAGTCCTGTAATGTGGTCAATCTTATGGACATATGGAAGATTCCTCAAGTTCTTGTTCGTGCTGATCTTGAGTTTTGTTAGGCCTAATCGTGTCGTAATTCAGATTTTAGGAGCTTAGGTCTTTTGTAACATGAGTTGGCATGTCAATCTCATGGTAGTTAGTTTGAAGCACAAAGGGTGCGTATGATATGATGTTAGTAAATGTGGTATGCAGCCACATTTCCTGTACTTATTTGTTTTCTTTTAAGTAATATATTTTACAAGGATAAAAAACCCATCACCTTAAATTTAGAATGTCATGAAGATTAGACAATGTTCTTAATACTAAAGTTAAGTAATCCGTGGAACTGTTTACGTGTTATAATATCCATTTTTACTTGTGCTAATCAATTTTGTGTTTTCATCTTACCTAATTATTATCGGTCACATAAAAGAGTACATATGGATAGAATCTAAATCACAAGAATACAATACAAGATGCACAAATCTCATGCAGTGTGCGTACCTTTTCCTGCTCAAGGTCACATAAACCCCATGCTAAAACTAGCCAAAATCCTCAATTCCAAAGGCTTTCATATCACCTTCGTTAACACAGAATTCAACCACCAACGCCTTCTCAAATCTCAAGGATCCGACACCCTAAACCGCTATCCGTCTTTCCAATTTGAGACAATTCCTGATGGACTTCCCCCACCGGAAAATCTAGATGCTACCCAAGACTTGGCATCTTTATTCAAGTCCTCCTCTGAAAACTGTCTAGAACCTTTTAAAAGGCTTCTCACAAAAATCAATGCAACGACACTTCCGGCGAGTTGCATAGTTTCGGACGGTACAATGAGCTTCACACTTGATGCAGCAGATGAATTGGGCATCCCGGATGTTCTATTTTGGACACCTAGTGCTTGTGGTTTTTTGGGTTATGCTCACTATATTACGTTCAAGGAAAAGGAGTTAATTCCACTAAAAGGTACTCCATCTTTTGCATTACTACTGCTTGCATTAGGTAGTTTTATTTGCTTTTATAAAGGCGAGATGGATTCATTTAACTCTCCTTGGATATTATTTTGTTTTGAACATGCAGATCCCGCTGACTTAACTAACGGGTACTTTGAAAGGTTTTATGGATATTTAAATAATAGTATGTCCGGATTCGAACTCGAGACTTCGGGATTGCACACATTACGTATGAGAATTGATGTATATAATTAATATAAATAAAATGTTATTATTATTAATTATTAGTCACGAAATAAAACATAACGCTAGTTAAATAATTAACGAGGTTTGGTTAACGGTCGTTAAATATTAACTAGAAGGACTAGAGATGAAATTACAAGTCGGGAAAGTTCTAGAATCCCCTTTGGGGCTTTGGCCGATCGGTTAGGGTGTTCCCAAACCCAAACCCACTCAAACTTGTACTCCAAGATATGTTAACTATAAATACAAATCAATGTATTCATTATTGACTAACCTTGGATCACTTTGATAACCTAATTTCTCTCCTTCTCCTCTCTTTCTTATGTGGCCGGTCGAACATCCCAAACCCCAAGGGTTTCGATTTGCTTAACTCAAGATTAAGTATTTGGTTTTATTTGTGATTCAAGAAACTAGCTTTTCACATCAAATCGCTATTAGTACGTGTGTACAAGAACGAAGGACAAGCACGATTGAGCTTGTGAATCTTGGTGGTCGATTTATTGGTTGGGTCGATTTGTATAAACCCTTAATTAGGGTTTTGGGTTTTTTATTCTTATTCAATCATCGTTTGATTCTTGAATTGCTAAAAGGTATGCACTTTCTTGTGTGGTTAATTATTTACATATATTATTCATATTGTCTTCCGCTGCATGCTTTGATGATGTTATTTGTTTTATATATAATTGTTATGAGTATAAAATTCCAACAGTGGCATCACGAGCCGTTAATATGATGTAATTAATTACCGAAACACATAAAAATTGAATCTTTTTGATTATTTGCATGTTTTTTTTATGGTTTCTAGGGTTTTGAATTCGAAACCCTAATTTTTTATATATAGGGTCGATTACCCTTTATTTATTTAATTAGGTTTTAATTTTGTAAAACTTGTAGAAACCCTAGGATTGCATGCTAATTTTATGTGGTTAATTAATGAATAATTGTTATGTGCCATGTAATATGCGTATCTTGGGTGATAATTGTTATGCGGAATCCATGGTGGAACATGCATGTTTTGCCATGGAGTATTGTTTATTGTTTATTGATTAATTGTTAAGTGATACACACATGTTTTATTTATTTAATAATTTTCAAATTGGGGATGACCTCAATTATAACTAATAAAAATTCGTTATGTGCTAATTGGTATATTCTTAACTTTGGCTTACGCAATCGACTTGTCGATGTATGTGGCTCATCTACCTTGTAGGTGAAAGCTCTAGTTAATATATCCATAATTTTACGCCTAGAATTGTTTATTAGAGTTTATTGAAATAATTATGCATGTGGCTAATTGTTTTTACATATGTTAAATTGTTTAGTTATATGTTTATATTATTTGAGTGTGTTTAATTTTTATTAAAGTACTTTTTGTTTATAAATTGTTTGACATGTTAGTAACCAAAAAAGGTTTTTTGGAATAGAAAATTAAATGGACTAAATAATGGCGAAACTGATTTGTTATCTAAGAATTATTCTTGAACTTTTAATCGATTGATGCGACTGTACTAAATGGTTAGAACGGCTCACCCACTAGAACAAACTATAAAGGGGTCATTTAAGAAGTGAGCACAGTCTCACTGAAAGGATGTCTAAGGTTATGCTTTGCGCTTACCTGGTCCTCTGCCCTCTGTGAGTTCGATTGGAGCTACCTAGTATAACCATTCAATGTACGAAGCATCTTAGTGCAAAGTTGTAAGTTTCTCAACGCATCGATTAAAACTTTGTAGAATTTAATCTTAGCAATTAAAAATCTAATGTAAGTTTTTCGAAAATATTATGTTATAAAGTTGTATGCATGCTTCTTTATACATAAGTTTTGATTACACGTCAAAAATTGTACCCTTTAAATTTAAGTTTATGCCATCTAATGATATGAAACACTTGAAGTTGTAATTTATTTATGTGAGACCTTGATCTAGATTACAATAACGAGGTGAATTATTTAGTTGTGTGAGACCTCAGCTTTATGATTTGCAGTTTCTAAATTAGACAACTTAATTAAGTTAGTTAGTGAGACCTATGACTTAAGGCATGAGATGGGATGAAACATGCTTACGTTTTGCATTAATTGTTTAGGCAAAATTGTAAATCCCATAAATTTTGGAATTGAAAACTTGTTTGTCAATTATCGTTTTTCAACGATTGCCTATTCTATACTTTCACCACTAGCAGATCAACTGATGTGGTGAAACTATGATAATGAGGATCCAAAATTCAAGGAAAATTCTATGGTTAATATGAATATTGACCAAAGGGTATTTTATTTTCTTGAATGTTTACTTATCGAAAGTACTAACTTTTGAACTTTTATTTCTGTAGAAATGGCTCAAGCTGAATCTACTGCACTAGCCTCGTCGTTCAAATCTATGTGTGATCGAGAGAAATTTGGTAGCGCAATTTCAATGATTGGTATCGGCAACTAAGAATTGTCTTGAGGGTTGCCAAAAGACTCAATTAGTTGACTACGCCTTGTCCTCTGAACTGCGGTGATGCTTGCTAAAGCACGAGCTGCATGGCAATCTGAGTATGACAAGTATAATGAGGTCGCCTGCATTATGCTCGGGAGTATGAACTCAAGCTTGCAAAAACAGTTTGAAAATTACTTCCCTAATCTCATGCTTGAAGAATTGCAAATGTTGTTTGAAAAGCCTGTATTTGTAGAGCGTATGATTTGATAGATGCTCTTCATAGTTGCAAGCAAGGAGAAGGAAACCGTATGGCGCCCACTGCCTGGAAATGATGAGTTACATGGACCAGTTGAGGCGTCTTAACTATGTCTACCCTAATGACATACAAATTGGCCTTATCAACAGATCCCTTAATAAGGAGTTTGATGGTTTCGTGCGCAATTATAATATGCATTGCACGGGGAAGACAGTCAGTGAGGTACATGCAATGCTCATTGATTACGAAAAAGGTTTACCCAAGAAGGCCTCTACACCTGCGGTTTTGACCATCCAGAAGGGTAGAATTTCTAAGCCTAATAAGCCGCTAGCGAACAAGAAAAGGAAAGGTAAGGGTAAAGGCGATAAGGAAAACAAGTTATGACTTATCAGCAAGAACCCAAAAAGTGCCCTCCCAAGAAGCGTGAGAATCCGAAGAAGGATATGGCTTGTCATCACTGCACCGAGGTTGGACACTGGAAGAGGAATTGTCCACTGTACCTTGATGAGTTGCGTAATAAGAGGTATAAAATATCGGCACTTGTGGCCGATTGCCAGTACTCTTTTGATGATAGAATTATTTGCTTTTCCTCATAAAATAAATTCCTGGGTATATGATATTGGATGTGGTATTCACATTTGTAATACACTGCAGGGACTTAGAGGAGCAAGGAAGCTTGCCTATGGACAGCAATACCTGCGCGTGGGTAATGGAGCACATGCAGTCGTTGAAGCTATAGGCACGTTTGATTTAGTTTTACCTTCGGGTCTAGTAATGTCATTAAACGATTGTCATTACGCACCTTCCATTGTTAGGGGTGTCGTTTCTGTTTCCTTGTTAAAAGATAATGGTTTCGTTCATACATTTACTGATTATGGAATTTCGATTTCTTTAAATGGTGTTTTTTACTTTAATGTTATTCCAGTAAATGGTGTGTTTGAAATTGATTTGCATGATAATATGATTGATAAAAATAATTCTGTCTTTAGCATCAATAATAAAAGAATCAAAGGTGATTTGGATTCTTCATTTCTTTGGGATTGTAGACTTGCTCATATAGGCAAGAAACGCATGCAACAGCTGCAACACGATGGGCTGTTACAAGATATCAATGATGAATCATTTGATAAATGCGAATCTTGCATATCTGGGAAGATGACCAAGAAACCCTTTACAAATAGTTTAGAAAGGGCTTCTGATCTTCTTGGTGTGATACATCTTGACGTATGTGGACCACTAAGACATGTGTCAAGAAAGGGTGCTAGCTACTTCTTAACCTTTACTGATGATTTCAGTCGTTATGGTTATGTTTATTTACTTAAACATAAACATGAAGTCTTTTAAACATTTAAGGTATTTAAGAGTGAAGTAGAACTGCAACTAGGAAAGAAGATTAAAGCTCTTCAATCCGATAGAGGTGGTGAATATTTAAGCTAAGAGTTTAAAGATTATCTAGCTGAGTGTGGTATCGTCCAGCAACTCACATCTCCATATACTCCACAACAAAATGGTGTATCTGAGAGAAGGAATCGTACATTGCTAGACATGGTGCGATCTATGTTTAATCTTACAACTCTTCCCTTATCCTTTTGGGATTATGCTTTGGAAACTGCTGTTCGCATATTGAATATGGTTCCAACTAAGAAGGTTGATAAGACTCCTTATGAAGTGTGGTATGGGAAACCTCCCAACTTGTCTTACTTAAAGGGCTGGGGTTGTGAGGCGTTTTTGAGCGTGACTCTGTGATAAGCTGCAACAAAGATCTGTTAAGTGTGTCTTCGTAGGATACCCAAAGGAAACTATGGGTTACTACTTTTACTTTCCACCTGAAAACAAAGTAATTGTTGCTAGGTATGGAGACTTTCTTGAAAAGGATCTCATATCTCATGAATTCAGTGGGAGAGTTTATGATCTGGAAGATGATCAAGAAGATACAACACCTTCTGAGAACACTAGCCAACCTCAAGTAGAACCTGAAAGTCTGGGCGTTCCAACTGAGATTGAAGTGGTTCCCATTCGTAGATCTTCAAGAACTACGCGTGCACTGGCGTCTATGTCTCAACGTAGAAGCTGAGGAATATATGTTAGGGGATCTTGGTGAACCTGCTAACTATAAAGCTGCCATGATGAGTCCTGAAAAGGAGAAATGGCGAGTTGCAATGAATGGGGAAATGCAATCCATGAAAGATAATGAAGTCTGGATAGAGGTTGACTTACCTCCAAATGCTAAGGTAGTTGGAAGTAAGTGGCTCTTTAAGATAAAGATTGACATGGATGGCAATGCACACACCTATAAAGCTCGTCTTGTAGCTCAAGGTTATACTCAAACCTATGGGGTAGACTACGTGGAAACATTTTCTCCTGTAGCAGACATTAGAGCTATTAGGATTCTTATAGCCATGGCTGCGTACTATGACTATGAGATATGGCAAATGGATGTAAAAATTGCCTTCTTAAATGGTCGCCTAGATGAAGACATCTATATGGCGCAGCACGAAAGGTTTGTGAATCCAAAGTATCCGGCGTGTATGCAAACTTCAAAGATCCATTTATGGATTGAAGCAAGCATCAAGGCAATGGAACAAGAAGTTTGATGAAGAAATCAAGAAATTTGGTTTCACTCAAAATCTTGATGAGCCATGTGTGTATCACAAAGCTAGTGGGAGTAATGTTATTTTCCTTGTCTTATATGTCGATGACATATTGATCATGGGAAAAGACATTCCAAGTATGCAAGATGTTAAGTCTTATCTTGGAGAGTGCTTTTCTATGAAGGACTTAGGGGAAGCAGCATTTATTCTGGGAATCAAGATCTATCGAGATAGATCAAGGCGGTTAATTGGACTAAGCCAAAGTGCTTACATTGATAAAATATTGAAGAGATTCAGTATGCAAAATTCCAAGAAGGGATATTTGCCAATGCAAGTTGAACATGGCTTAAGTAATAAACTATGCGCGTCAACACCTGAAGAGGTGGCTTACATGAAGAAAGTTCCTTATGCTTCGGCTGTAGGATCTATCATGTATGCTGTAAGATGTACAAGGCCTGATGTGGCGTTTGCACAAAATATCACCAGTCGGTATCAACAGAACCTAGGTGTGAAACACTGGCAAGTGTTAAGAACATTCTTAAGTATCTAAGGGCTACTAAAGAAATGTTTCTAGTGTATGGAGGAAATCCAGATGCTGAACTTGATGTTACAGGTTTTTGCGATGCGTCTTTCCAAACTGATAAAGATGATACGAAGTCTCAAACTGGTTATGTCTTTGTCATTAATGGAGGAGCAGTTGATTGGAAGAGCAAGAAGCAAACAACGGTTGCGATGTCTATTACAGAAGTTGAGTACATAGCTGCTTCGAGAAGGCTGCGATGGAAGCTGTTTGGATTAGGAAATTCATTTCGGGACTCGGAGTAATGCCCTCAATCGAATTACCTTTAAATGTGTATTGTGACAACTCTGTTGCAATAACATTTGCCAATGAGCCTGGAGTCATGAAGGCGCGAGACATTTTCCTCGTCGATATCACTATGTTTGAGAACAAGTCGACATAGGTGAAATCAATCTACTCAAAGTTCATACAGATGATAATCTAGCTGATCCCTTTACGAAGCCTTTGCCAAAAGAAAAACTTACTGACCATGCTGATGGGATACGACTTCGTTTAGCTAGTAGTTTCATGCAGATATGTGATTAGTATTTGGATAAAGGATGTTATGAACAAATATTACTTTAATGAAATAAAATAGTTGTTTATGTTTATTTTTCATTTTCTTAATATTATATCCTATATTTGCATGTTTAATCCATGGATAACTTATGTTATTCTAAATAGTCCGTTGTCAATCAATGATGTGGGAATGTCATTGAATTAAGACAAATATGAGTTTTGGTAGAATATACTTTTAAAGTATATTGATGCGTAGGACATACCAGATTCACATGATATTCAATGAATTGAATATAGGACTCATCCCAACTTTACATGATGATACTTTATGGATCTTTGTCATTAAATATATCATGAAGTGTTTATCCTCAGACTTGAGATACCAGATAACTGATATGAATGTAGTGCATTTGTGTAAGATAGTCTAACGCTATCCGTAACTGGTAGTTATAAGGGCTATTTTCGGAAGTGTTGCAAAGTTCATGAGTTATGTTTGTAGTCAAGAGAATTTGTTCCTTTGAATTTGTTTCAAAGCATAATACTATATTTGGGCCCTCGTAGGGTTGACAAGATGTTTGTATGGCCATACCCAAGATCTATCCGGAATACGTTCAGATGATTTGGTAATCTTGTTCAATCATATACAACGAGAAACAGAATGTTAACTTATGAAATGACTTGATCCATATTCATAGTTAATGTAGTATTAGTAACAAAAGGATAAGTAAAAATGATGAATCATTAAATGGTTTTTTTCAGGAGACCATACTCGATTCGATCTGGGGGCGTTGGCGTGTGAAAGCTAGACTAACCAATGTCATTACTATATTTAGTAATATCCAAGTGGGAGCTGAAAGGTTTTATGGATATTTAAATAATAGTATGTCCGGATTCGAACTCGAGACTTCGGGATTGCACACATTACGTATGAGAATTGATGTATATAATTAATATAAATAAAATGTTATTATTATTAATTATTAGTCACGAAATAAAACATAACACTAGTTAAATAATTAACGAGGTTTGGTTAACGGTCGTTAAATATTAACTAGAAGGACTAGAGATGAAATTACAAGTCGGGAAAGTTCTAGAATCCCCTTTGGGGCTTTGGCCGATCGGTTAGGGTGTTCCCAAACCCAAACCCACTCAAACTTGTACTCCAAGATATGTTAACTATAAATACAAATCAATGTATTCATTATTGACTAACCTTGGATCACTTTGATAACCTAATTTCTCTCCTTCTCCTCTCTTTCTTGTGTGGCGGGTCGAACATCCCAAACCCCAAGGGTTTCGATTTGCTTAACTCAAGATTAAGTATTTGGTTTTATTTGTGATTTAAGAAACTAGCTTTTCACATCAAATCGCTATTAGTACGTGTGTACAAGAACGAAGGACAAGAACGATTGAGCTTGTGAATCTTGGTGGTCGATTTATTGGTTGGGTCGATTTGTATAAACCCTTAATTAGGGTTTTGGGTTTTTGATTCTTGTTCAATCATCGTTTGATTCTTGAATTGCTAAAAGGTACGCACTTTCTTGTTTGGTTAATTATTTACATATATTATTCATATTGTCTTCCGCTGCATGCTTTGATGATGTTTTTTGTTTTATATATAATTGTTATGAGTATAAAATTCCAACATACTTGGATACGATCGTCGATTGCATACCTAGCATGAAAGGCATGCGCTTAAAGCACATGCCGACTCTTTTGAGAACAACAAATCCAGAAGATATTTTGATCAATTTTCTTATCAGAGAAACTTCAAGATCCAAAAAAGCTTCAGCAATAGTACTCAACACATTCGACGAGCTAGAGTCTGATGTGTTAAACGAACTATCATCGATTTATCCTCGTGTTTACACAATTGGACCATTACATGCCATTGCAAAAAGCTTGGTGAACAAGGATTTGCAGCTTTTAGGTTCGAGTCTATGGAAAGAAGAGACAGAATGCCTTGAATGGCTAGACTCTAAAAAGCCTAATTCGGTCATTTACGTGAACTTTGGAAGCATAACCGTGATTACACCAGAACAACTAAATGAAATTTCTTGGGGACTTGCTAATAGTAACCAGAACTTTTTATGGATAATCCGACCAGACCTCGTTTCCGGAGACACTCAGATACTGGGAAAAAAATTCATGGAGGCTGCCAATGACAGGGGATTGTTGGCAAGTTGGTGCCCTCAAGAAAAAGTATTGAATCATCCATCAGTTGGAGGGTTTCTGACACATAGCGGGTGGAACTCGACCATGGAGAGTATATCTAGTGGTGTTCCGATGATTTGTTGGCCGTTCTTTGCTGAACAACAGACCAATTGTTGGTATTCATGTAATCGATGGGGCATTGGAATGGAGATGGACGGCGATGTTAATAGGAAACAGGTTGAAAAGCTTGTGAGGACTTTAATGGTGGAGGAAAAAGGTGAAGACATGAGAAGAATGGCTAGGATTTGGAAGAAAAAGAGTGAATCCTTGTCGTCTTGGTCGAACATAGACAACTTGATCAACCAAGTGTTGCTTCGATCCTAGGGTTCGAGTAGTTAGAACATGACATGTGTTTATGATGACTAAATCACATTGGTGTACGTGTACTTGAGTAATAAAAGTGTACTTCTCTTATATCTTATTAGAAGTTGCTTGTATCCTTAACACTCATGGTTCATGGGTATGTTTAATATGAATAAGTATATGTACACTACATTTAAGCTCGTTTACATATCTAAGCAATAAACTATGACTTAATTTAACTCAGCTCATACCAAGTTGATTAGTTTTAATCATTTTATGTGAACAATTTATTTAGTGGTCTACTCTAGTGTGTTGGTAAAGGTATCCTTCTTATAAACGAGTACATAGTTAGGCTATCAAGGGGTATGTGGCTGAATTTATCGATCATAAGAAACGTACGACTCCATACCTGAATTAGGCCGATCGATCACTTGCATCAATATAATCTTTATTATGTTTGAAGTTTGTATTTTAGGTAAATAGTATTGTTATAGCCATTGTATATATGTTAGGTAAATAGTATGATTGAAGTCTTTGTGATTTAGGTAAATGACATAATCACTGGATGTATAGTGGTCGAACATTATACATGTTTAGGTTCTTGGCCAGGATTAGGCCCGGTCCTTTTGGTGCAATAAGAATTCTCAGTCTAGCTGAAGCTAGCTAGTTATTGTAATAATAATGAAGGTTGAAAATGGCAATATAAGTACTGAGCTAGTCCTAACTAGGGCCAACACATTTAGCCTTCTGCAATTTTACAACATCACTAGCGATTATATATATACCTTTCGGTCCTTTCAACAATTCCCACTGATTGATTGGCTGATATAAATCAAAGTTTTCAACAATTACGTCTTTCAATAGAAATGTCATTTTCCATCCGAAAATTGGCCGTGTTTCTAGTGTACAGGCCTCCCTCCTACCGTTGACTTTAACCACTCGCCACAACCTCACTAGCAATATTTCTCAACCCCAGAAGCCACCATCAGCCGTCTCTGCTATTCTTGCCAGCGCTACCAGCTCGCTGCTTTCAACTGACGAGGCCACTCTTGGACGCCATCTCGCTCAGCGTCTCGTCCAGATTGGTGTCTAGGACGTATTTTCTGTACCGGGTGACTTTAACCTGTGTTTGCTGGATCATCTCATTGCTGAGCCTGGACTCAACCTTATTGGCTGTTGCAATGAACTGAATGCAGGATACGCTGCTGATGGATATGCTAGGTCTTGCGGTGTTGGTGCATGTGTTGTCACATTCACCGTTGGTGGACTTAGTGTACTAAACGCCATTGCTGGTGCGTACAGTGAGAATCTTCCTGTTATATGCATTGTCGGTGCACCAAATTCTAATGATTATGGGGCAAACAGAATTCTTCACCATACGATCGGATTGCCAGATTTCAGCCAGGAGCTTCATTGTTTTAAGACAGTCACTTGCTATCAGGTTCAAAATTATTTGCAATTTTTTTTGGGTAAAGGGTTTCCCTGGTAAATGTATTACTCCAAAAACGTTTAAGTACAACAGATGTGGGTGAATCACATATCCTTAGCCCGTTACATAGGCGGTAAGACTAACATAACAAAGCAAACTACTTCTATATACGACTATGACTAGATTAAATTGACTCAACATAACATCAAATATAATCTACTTCTTCTTTCGACAGCGAACCTTGATATCCTAAGCGTCACAGAAAGCCTGTTGATCTTCAAAGATACCATGATCATGCTACAAATCATCATCATATGGATCATAATCATGATCCATTGTTTCTTTCCATTGTTCATACAAGCTCTTGGTCCCAACATTTGTCATTGCAACCACACTAAGAAAACTACCGGTTATTATAGGACAAATTAGGATACAACATTGATCATCACTTCCCACTATAGGTTCCGGGTAGGGTTGATTAGGTTTTTGTGTTATGTCATTTTTGGTTTAGATTTAGGTATTGAGGTGTAGTCCATAGCGATATAAAAGTTCAAAGGTTTCAAATTCAAATCCTTTGGACACACATCAATTAGTTGAAGTTAGATTTTAGAAGGCTTAGTTGCATTAGAGGTATAAATTAGTGTTAGCCACTTTAAAATAATCTATTTCTAGCAAATATTTTGCTTAACTAGTTGGTGTTTGTGACGTAGGCTGTGGTGAATAACTTGGAAGATGGACATGAACTGATCGATACTGCAATTGCCACTGCTCTCATAGAGAGCAAGCCGGTTTATATCAGCATTGCTTGTAATTTGCCTCCTCTGAAAACTGTCTAGAACCTTTTAAAAGGCTTCTCACAAAACTTAATACAACCACACTTCTGGTGAGTTGTATAGTTTCGGACGGTTCAATGAGCTTCACACTTGATGCAGCAGATGAATTGGGCATCCCGGATGTTCTATTTTGGACACCTAGTGCTTGTGGTTTGTTGGGTTATGCTCACTATATTACGTTCAAGGAAAAGGAGTTAATTCCACTAAAAGGTACTCCATCTTTTGCATTACTACTGCTTGCATTAGGTAGTTTTATTTGTTTTTATAAAGGCGAGATGGATTCATTTAAGTCTCCTTGGATATTATTTTTATTTGAACATGCAGACCCCGCTGACTTAACTAACGGGTACTTGGATACGATCGTTGATTGCATACCTAGCACGAAAGGCATGCGCTTAAAGCACATGCCGACTCTTTTGAGAACAACAAATCCAGAAGATATTTTGATCAATTTTCTTATCAGAGAAACTTCAAGATCCAAAAAAGCTTCAGCAATAGTACTCAACACCTTCGACGAGCTAGATTCTCATGTGTTAAACGAACTATCATCGATTTATCCTCATGTTTACACAATTGGACCATCACATACCATTGCAAACAGCTTGGTGAACAAGGATTTGCAGCTTTTAGGTTCGAGTCTATGGAAAGAAGAGACAGAATGCCTTGAATGGCTAGACTCTAAAGAGCCTAATTCGGTCATTTACGTGAACTTTGGAAGCATAACCGTGATTACACCAGAACAACTAAATGAAATTTCTTGGGGACTTGCTAATAGTAACCAGAACTTTTTATGGATAATCCGACCAGACCTCGTTTCCGGAGACACTCAGATACTGGGAAAAAAATTCATGGAGGCTGCCAATGACAGGGGATTGTTGGCAAGTTGGTGCCCTCAAGAAAAAGTATTGAATCATCCATCAGTTGGAGGGTTTCTGACACATAGCGGGTGGAACTCGACCATGGAGAGTATATCTAGTGGTGTTCCGATGATTTGTTGGCCGTTCTTTGCTGAACAACAGACCAATTGTTTGTATTCATGTAATCGATGGGGCATTGGAATGGAGATGGACAGTGGTGTTAATAGGAAACAGGTTGAAAAGCTTGTGAGGACTTTAATGGTGGAGGAAAAAGGTGAAGACATGAGAAGAATGGCTAGCATTTGGAAGAAAAAGAGTGAATCCTCGTCGTCTTGGTCGAACATAGACAACTTGATCAACCAAGTGTTGCTTCGATCCTAGGGTTCGAGTAGTTAGAACATGACGTGTTTATGATGACTAAATCACATTGGTGTACGTGTACTTGAGTAATAAAAGTGTACTTCTCTTATATCTTATTAGAAGTTGCTTGTATCCTTAACACTCATGGTTCATGGGTATGTTTAATATGAATAAGTATATGTACACTACATTTAAGCTCGTTTACATATCTAAGCAATAAACTGTGACTTAATTTAACTCAGCTCATACCAAGTTGATTAGTTTTAATCATTTTATGTGAACAATTTATTTAGTGGTCTACTCTAGTGTGTTGGTAAAGGTATCCTTCTTATAAACGAGTACATAGTTAGGCTATCAAGGGGTATGTGGCTGAATTTATCGATCATAAGAAACGTACGACTCCATACCTGAATTAGGCCGATCGATCACTTGCATCAATATAATCTTTATTATGTTTGAAGTTTGTATTTTAGGTAAATAGTATTGTTATAGCCATTGTATATATGTTAGGTAAATAGTATGATTGAAGTCTTTGTGATTTAGGTAAATGACATAATCACTGGATGTATAGTGGTCGAACATTATACATGTTTAGGTTCTTGGCCAGGATTAGGCCCGGTCCTTTTGGTGCAATAAGAATTCTCAGTCTAGCTGAAGCTAGCTAGTTATTGTAATAATAATGAAGGTTGAAAATGGCAATATAAGTACTGAGCTAGTCCTAACTAGGGCCAACACATTTAGCCTTCTGCAATTTTACAACATCACTAGCGATTATATATATACCTTTCGGTCCTTTCAACAATTCCCACTGATTGATTGGCTGATATAAATCAAAGTTTTCAACAATTACGTCTTTCAATAGAAATGTCATTTTCCATCCGAAAATTGGCCGTGTTTCTAGTGTACAGGCCTCCCTCCTACCGTTGACTTTAACCACTCGCCACAACCTCACTAGCAATATTTCTCAACCCCAGAAGCCACCATCAGCCGTCTCTGCTATTCTTGCCAGCGCTACCAGCTCGCTGCTTTCAACTGACGAGGCCACTCTTGGACGCCATCTCGCTCAGCGTCTCGTCCAGATTGGTGTCTAGGACGTATTTTCTGTACCGGGTGACTTTAACCTGTGTTTGCTGGATCATCTCATTGCTGAGCCTGGACTCAACCTTATTGGCTGTTGCAATGAACTGAATGCAGGATACGCTGCTGATGGATATGCTAGGTCTTGCGGTGTTGGTGCATGTGTTGTCACATTCACCGTTGGTGGACTTAGTGTACTAAACGCCATTGCTGGTGCGTACAGTGAGAATCTTCCTGTTATATGCATTGTCGGTGCACCAAATTCTAATGATTATGGGGCAAACAGAATTCTTCACCATACGATCGGATTGCCAGATTTCAGCCAGGAGCTTCATTGTTTTAAGACAGTCACTTGCTATCAGGTTCAAAATTATTTGCAATTTTTTTTGGGTAAAGGGTTTCCCTGGTAAATGTATTACTCCAAAAACGTTTAAGTACAACAGATGTGGGTGAATCACATATCCTTAGCCCGTTACATAGGCGGTAAGACTAACATAACAAAGCAAACTACTTCTATATACGACTATGACTAGATTAAATTGACTCAACATAACATCAAATATAATCTACTTCTTCTTTCGACAGCGAACCTTGATATCCTAAGCGTCACAGAAAGCCTGTTGATCTTCAAAGATACCATGATCATGCTACAAATCATCATCATATGGATCATAATCATGATCCATTGTTTCTTTCCATTGTTCATACAAGCTCTTGGTCCCAACATTTGTCATTGCAACCACACTAAGAAAACTACCGGTTATTATAGGACAAATTAGGATACAACATTGATCATCACTTCCCACTATAGGTTCCGGGTAGGGTTGATTAGGTTTTTGTGTTATGTCATTTTTGGTTTAGATTTAGGTATTGAGGTGTAGTCCATAGCGATATAAAAGTTCAAAGGTTTCAAATTCAAATCCTTTGGACACACATCAATTAGTTGAAGTTAGATTTTAGAAGGCTTAGTTGCATTAGAGGTATAAATTAGTGTTAGCCACTTTAAAATAATCTATTTCTAGCAAATATTTTGCTTAACTAGTTGGTGTTTGTGACGTAGGCTGTGGTGAATAACTTGGAAGATGGACATGAACTGATCGATACTGCAATTGCCACTGCTCTCATAGAGAGCAAGCCGGTTTATATCAGCATTGCTTGTAATTTGCCTCCTCTGAAAACTGTCTAGAACCTTTTAAAAGGCTTCTCACAAAACTTAATACAACCACACTTCTGGTGAGTTGTATAGTTTCGGACGGTTCAATGAGCTTCACACTTGATGCAGCAGATGAATTGGGCATCCCGGATGTTCTATTTTGGACACCTAGTGCTTGTGGTTTGTTGGGTTATGCTCACTATATTACGTTCAAGGAAAAGGAGTTAATTCCACTAAAAGGTACTCCATCTTTTGCATTACTACTGCTTGCATTAGGTAGTTTTATTTGTTTTTATAAAGGCGAGATGGATTCATTTAAGTCTCCTTGGATATTATTTTTATTTGAACATGCAGACCCCGCTGACTTAACTAACGGGTACTTGGATACGATCGTTGATTGCATACCTAGCACGAAAGGCATGCGCTTAAAGCACATGCCGACTCTTTTGAGAACAACAAATCCAGAAGATATTTTGATCAATTTTCTTATCAGAGAAACTTCAAGATCCAAAAAAGCTTCAGCAATAGTACTCAACACCTTCGACGAGCTAGATTCTCATGTGTTAAACGAACTATCATCGATTTATCCTCATGTTTACACAATTGGACCATCACATACCATTGCAAACAGCTTGGTGAACAAGGATTTGCAGCTTTTAGGTTCGAGTCTATGGAAAGAAGAGACAGAATGCCTTGAATGGCTAGACTCTAAAGAGCCTAATTCGGTCATTTACGTGAACTTTGGAAGCATAACCGTGATTACACCAGAACAACTAAATGAAATTTCTTGGGGACTTGCTAATAGTAACCAGAACTTTTTATGGATAATCCGACCAGACCTCGTTTCCGGAGACACTCAGATACTGGGAAAAAAATTCATGGAGGCTGCCAATGACAGGGGATTGTTGGCAAGTTGGTGCCCTCAAGAAAAAGTATTGAATCATCCATCAGTTGGAGGGTTTCTGACACATAGCGGGTGGAACTCGACCATGGAGAGTATATCTAGTGGTGTTCCGATGATTTGTTGGCCGTTCTTTGCTGAACAACAGACCAATTGTTTGTATTCATGTAATCGATGGGGCATTGGAATGGAGATGGACAGTGGTGTTAATAGGAAACAGGTTGAAAAGCTTGTGAGGACTTTAATGGTGGAGGAAAAAGGTGAAGACATGAGAAGAATGGCTAGCATTTGGAAGAAAAAGAGTGAATCCTCGTCGTCTTGGTCGAACATAGACAACTTGATCAACCAAGTGTTGCTTCGATCCTAGGGTTCGAGTAGTTAGAACATGACGTGTTTATGATGACTAAATCACATTGGTGTACGTGTACTTGAGTAATAAAAGTGTACTTCTCTTATATCTTATTAGAAGTTGCTTGTATCCTTAACACTCATGGTTCATGGGTATGTTTAATATGAATAAGTATATGTACACTACATTTAAGCTCGTTTACATATCTAAGCAATAAACTGTGACTTAATTTAACTCAGCTCATACCAAGTTGATTAGTCTTAATCATTGTATGTTAACAATTTATTTAGTGGTCTACTCTAGTGTGTTGGTAAAGGTATCCTTCTTATAAACGAGTACATAGTTAGGCTATCAAGGGGTATGTGGCTGAATTTATCGATCATAAGAAACGTACGACTCCATACCTGAATTAGGCCGATCGATCACTTGCATCAATATAATCTTTATTATGTTTGAAGTTTGTATTTTAGGTAAATAGTATTGTTATAGCCATTGTATATATGTTAGGTAAATAGTATGATTGAAGTCTTTGTGATTTAGGTAAATGACATAATCACTGGATGTATAGTGGTCGAACATTATACATGTTTAGGTTCTTGGCCAGGATTAGGCCCGGTCCTTTTGGTGCAATAAGAATTCTCAGTCTAGCTGAAGCTAGCTAGTTATTGTAATAATAATGAAGGTTGAAAATGGCAATATAAGTACTGAGCTAGTCCTAACTAGGGCCAACACATTTAGCCTTCTGCAATTTTACAACATCACTAGCGATTATATATATACCTTTCGGTCCTTTCAACAATTCCCACTGATTGATTGGCTGATATAAATCAAAGTTTTCAACAATTACGTCTTTCAATAGAAATGTCATTTTCCATCCGAAAATTGGCCGTGTTTCTAGTGTACAGGCCTCCCTCCTACCGTTGACTTTAACCACTCGCCACAACCTCACTAGCAATATTTCTCAACCCCAGAAGCCACCATCAGCCGTCTCTGCTATTCTTGCCAGCGCTACCAGCTCGCTGCTTTCAACTGACGAGGCCACTCTTGGACGCCATCTCGCTCAGCGTCTCGTCCAGATTGGTGTCTAGGACGTATTTTCTGTACCGGGTGACTTTAACCTGTGTTTGCTGGATCATCTCATTGCTGAGCCTGGACTCAACCTTATTGGCTGTTGCAATGAACTGAATGCAGGATACGCTGCTGATGGATATGCTAGGTCTTGCGGTGTTGGTGCATGTGTTGTCACATTCACCGTTGGTGGACTTAGTGTACTAAACGCCATTGCTGGTGCGTACAGTGAGAATCTTCCTGTTATATGCATTGTCGGTGCACCAAATTCTAATGATTATGGGGCAAACAGAATTCTTCACCATACGATCGGATTGCCAGATTTCAGCCAGGAGCTTCATTGTTTTAAGACAGTCACTTGCTATCAGGTTCAAAATTATTTGCAATTTTTTTTGGGTAAAGGGTTTCCCTGGTAAATGTATTACTCCAAAAACGTTTAAGTACAACAGATGTGGGTGAATCACATATCCTTAGCCCGTTACATAGGCGGTAAGACTAACATAACAAAGCAAACTACTTCTATATACGACTATGACTAGATTAAATTGACTCAACATAACATCAAATATAATCTACTTCTTCTTTCGACAGCGAACCTTGATATCCTAAGCGTCACAGAAAGCCTGTTGATCTTCAAAGATACCATGATCATGCTACAAATCATCATCATATGGATCATAATCATGATCCATTGTTTCTTTCCATTGTTCATACAAGCTCTTGGTCCCAACATTTGTCATTGCAACCACACTAAGAAAACTACCGGTTATTATAGGACAAATTAGGATACAACATTGATCATCACTTCCCACTATAGGTTCCGGGTAGGGTTGATTAGGTTTTTGTGTTATGTCATTTTTGGTTTAGATTTAGGTATTGAGGTGTAGTCCATAGCGATATAAAAGTTCAAAGGTTTCAAATTCAAATCCTTTGGACACACATCAATTAGTTGAAGTTAGATTTTAGAAGGCTTAGTTGCATTAGAGGTATAAATTAGTGTTAGCCACTTTAAAATAATCTATTTCTAGCAAATATTTTGCTTAACTAGTTGGTGTTTGTGACGTAGGCTGTGGTGAATAACTTGGAAGATGGACATGAACTGATCGATACTGCAATTGCCACTGCTCTCATAGAGAGCAAGCCGGTTTATATCAGCATTGCTTGTAATTTGCCTCCTCTGAAAACTGTCTAGAACCTTTTAAAAGGCTTCTCACAAAACTTAATACAACCACACTTCTGGTGAGTTGTATAGTTTCGGACGGTTCAATGAGCTTCACACTTGATGCAGCAGATGAATTGGGCATCCCGGATGTTCTATTTTGGACACCTAGTGCTTGTGGTTTGTTGGGTTATGCTCACTATATTACGTTCAAGGAAAAGGAGTTAATTCCACTAAAAGGTACTCCATCTTTTGCATTACTACTGCTTGCATTAGGTAGTTTTATTTGTTTTTATAAAGGCGAGATGGATTCATTTAAGTCTCCTTGGATATTATTTTTATTTGAACATGCAGACCCCGCTGACTTAACTAACGGGTACTTGGATACGATCGTTGATTGCATACCTAGCACGAAAGGCATGCGCTTAAAGCACATGCCGACTCTTTTGAGAACAACAAATCCAGAAGATATTTTGATCAATTTTCTTATCAGAGAAACTTCAAGATCCAAAAAAGCTTCAGCAATAGTACTCAACACCTTCGACGAGCTAGATTCTCATGTGTTAAACGAACTATCATCGATTTATCCTCATGTTTACACAATTGGACCATCACATACCATTGCAAACAGCTTGGTGAACAAGGATTTGCAGCTTTTAGGTTCGAGTCTATGGAAAGAAGAGACAGAATGCCTTGAATGGCTAGACTCTAAAAAGCCTAATTCGGTCATTTACGTGAACTTTGGAAGCATAACCGTGATTACACCAGAACAACTAAATGAAATTTCTTGGGGACTTGCTAATAGTAACCAGAACTTTTTATGGATAATCCGACCAGACCTCGTTTCCGGAGACACTCAGATACTGGGAAAAAAATTCATGGAGGCTGCCAATGACAGGGGATTGTTGGCAAGTTGGTGCCCTCAAGAAAAAGTATTGAATCATCCATCAGTTGGAGGGTTTCTGACACATAGCGGGTGGAACTCGACCATGGAGAGTATATCTAGTGGTGTTCCGATGATTTGTTGGCCGTTCTTTGCTGAACAACAGACCAATTGTTTGTATTCATGTAATCGATGGGGCATTGGAATGGAGATGGACAGTGGTGTTAATAGGAAACAGGTTGAAAAGCTTGTGAGGACTTTAATGGTGGAGGAAAAAGGTGAAGACATGAGAAGAATGGCTAGCATTTGGAAGAAAAAGAGTGAATCCTCGTCGTCTTGGTCGAACATAGACAACTTGATCAACCAAGTGTTGCTTCGATCCTAGGGTTCGAGTAGTTAGAACATGACGTGTTTATGATGACTAAATCACATTGGTGTACGTGTACTTGAGTAATAAAAGTGTACTTCTCTTATATCTTATTAGAAGTTGCTTGTATCCTTAACACTCATGGTTCATGGGTATGTTTAATATGAATAAGTATATGTACACTACATTTAAGCTCGTTTACATATCTAAGCAATAAACTGTGACTTAATTTAACTCAGCTCATACCAAGTTGATTAGTTTTAATCATTTTATGCGAACAATTTATTTAGTGGTCTACTCTAGTGTGTTGGTAAAGGTATCCTTCTTATAAACGAGTACATAGTTAGGCTATCAAGGGGTATGTGGCTGAATTTATCGATCATAAGAAACGTACGACTCCATACCTGAATTAGGCCGATCGATCACTTGCATCAATATAATCTTTATTATGTTTGAAGTTTGTATTTTAGGTAAATAGTATTGTTATAGCCATTGTATATATGTTAGGTAAATAGTATGATTGAAGTCTTTGTGATTTAGGTAAATGACATAATCACTGGATGTATAGTGGTCGAACATTATACATGTTTAGGTTCTTGGCCAGGATTAGGCCCGGTCCTTTTGGTGCAATAAGAATTCTCAGTCTAGCTGAAGCTAGCTAGTTATTGTAATAATAATGAAGGTTGAAAATGGCAATATAAGTACTGAGCTAGTCCTAACTAGGGCCAACACATTTAGCCTTCTGCAATTTTACAACATCACTAGCGATTATATATATACCTTTCGGTCCTTTCAACAATTCCCACTGATTGATTGGCTGATATAAATCAAAGTTTTCAACAATTACGTCTTTCAATAGAAATGTCATTTTCCATCCGAAAATTGGCCGTGTTTCTAGTGTACAGGCCTCCCTCCTACCGTTGACTTTAACCACTCGCCACAACCTCACTAGCAATATTTCTCAACCCCAGAAGCCACCATCAGCCGTCTCTGCTATTCTTGCCAGCGCTACCAGCTCGCTGCTTTCAACTGACGAGGCCACTCTTGGACGCCATCTCGCTCAGCGTCTCGTCCAGATTGGTGTCTAGGACGTATTTTCTGTACCGGGTGACTTTAACCTGTGTTTGCTGGATCATCTCATTGCTGAGCCTGGACTCAACCTTATTGGCTGTTGCAATGAACTGAATGCAGGATACGCTGCTGATGGATATGCTAGGTCTTGCGGTGTTGGTGCATGTGTTGTCACATTCACCGTTGGTGGACTTAGTGTACTAAACGCCATTGCTGGTGCGTACAGTGAGAATCTTCCTGTTATATGCATTGTCGGTGCACCAAATTCTAATGATTATGGGGCAAACAGAATTCTTCACCATACGATCGGATTGCCAGATTTCAGCCAGGAGCTTCATTGTTTTAAGACAGTCACTTGCTATCAGGTTCAAAATTATTTGCAATTTTTTTTGGGTAAAGGGTTTCCCTGGTAAATGTATTACTCCAAAAACGTTTAAGTACAACAGATGTGGGTGAATCACATATCCTTAGCCCGTTACATAGGCGGTAAGACTAACATAACAAAGCAAACTACTTCTATATACGACTATGACTAGATTAAATTGACTCAACATAACATCAAATATAATCTACTTCTTCTTTCGACAGCGAACCTTGATATCCTAAGCGTCACAGAAAGCCTGTTGATCTTCAAAGATACCATGATCATGCTACAAATCATCATCATATGGATCATAATCATGATCCATTGTTTCTTTCCATTGTTCATACAAGCTCTTGGTCCCAACATTTGTCATTGCAACCACACTAAGAAAACTACCGGTTATTATAGGACAAATTAGGATACAACATTGATCATCACTTCCCACTATAGGTTCCGGGTAGGGTTGATTAGGTTTTTGTGTTATGTCATTTTTGGTTTAGATTTAGGTATTGAGGTGTAGTCCATAGCGATATAAAAGTTCAAAGGTTTCAAATTCAAATCCTTTGGACACACATCAATTAGTTGAAGTTAGATTTTAGAAGGCTTAGTTGCATTAGAGGTATAAATTAGTGTTAGCCACTTTAAAATAATCTATTTCTAGCAAATATTTTGCTTAACTAGTTGGTGTTTGTGACGTAGGCTGTGGTGAATAACTTGGAAGATGGACATGAACTGATCGATACTGCGATTGCCACTGCTCTCATAGAGAGCAAGCCGGTTTATATCAGCATTGCTTGTAATTTGCCTCCTCTGAAAACTGTCTAGAACCTTTTAAAAGGCTTCTCACAAAACTTAATACAACCACACTTCTGGTGAGTTGTATAGTTTCGGACGGTTCAATGAGCTTCACACTTGATGCAGCAGATGAATTGGGCATCCCGGATGTTCTATTTTGGACACCTAGTGCTTGTGGTTTGTTGGGTTATGCTCACTATATTACGTTCAAGGAAAAGGAGTTAATTCCACTAAAAGGTACTCCATCTTTTGCATTACTACTGCTTGCATTAGGTAGTTTTATTTGTTTTTATAAAGGCGAGATGGATTCATTTAAGTCTCCTTGGATATTATTTTTATTTGAACATGCAGACCCCGCTGACTTAACTAACGGGTACTTGGATACGATCGTTGATTGCATACCTAGCACGAAAGGCATGCGCTTAAAGCACATGCCGACTCTTTTGAGAACAACAAATCCAGAAGATATTTTGATCAATTTTCTTATCAGAGAAACTTCAAGATCCAAAAAAGCTTCAGCAATAGTACTCAACACCTTCGACGAGCTAGATTCTCATGTGTTAAACGAACTATCATCGATTTATCCTCATGTTTACACAATTGGACCATCACATACCATTGCAAACAGCTTGGTGAACAAGGATTTGCAGCTTTTAGGTTCGAGTCTATGGAAAGAAGAGACAGAATGCCTTGAATGGCTAGACTCTAAAGAACCTAACTCGGTTGTTTATGTGAACTTTGGAAGCATAACCGTAATTACACCGGAACAACTAAATGAGATTTCTTGGGGACTTGCTAATAGTAACCAGAACTTTTTATGGATAATCCGACCAGACCTCGTTTCCGGAGACACTCAGATACTGGGAAAAAAATTCATGGAGGCTGCCAATGACAGGGGATTGTTGGCAAGTTGGTGCCCTCAAGAAAAAGTATTGAATCATCCATCAGTTGGAGGGTTTCTGACACATAGCGGGTGGAACTCGACCATGGAGAGTATATCTAGTGGTGTTCCGATGATTTGTTGGCCGTTCTTTGCTGAACAACAGACCAATTGTTTGTATTCATGTAATCGATGGGGCATTGGAATGGAGATGGACAGTGGTGTTAATAGGAAACAGGTTGAAAAGCTTGTGAGGACTTTAATGGTGGAGGAAAAAGGTGAAGACATGAGAAGAATGGCTAGCATTTGGAAGAAAAAGAGTGAATCCTCGTCGTCTTGGTCGAACATAGACAACTTGATCAACCAAGTGTTGCTTCGATCCTAGGGTTCGAGTAGTTAGAACATGACGTGTTTATGATGACTAAATCACATTGGTGTACGTGTACTTGAGTAATAAAAGTGTACTTCTCTTATATCTTATTAGAAGTTGCTTGTATCCTTAACACTCATGGTTCATGGGTATGTTTAATATGAATAAGTATATGTACACTACATTTAAGCTCGTTTACATATCTAAGCAATAAACTATGACTTAATTTAACTCAGCTCATACCAAGTTGATTAGTTTTAATCATTTTATGTGAACAATTTATTTAGTGGTCTACTCTAGTGTGTTGGTAAAGGTATCCTTCTTATAAACGAGTACATAGTTAGGCTATCAAGGGGTATGTGGCTGAATTTATCGATCATAAGAAACGTACGACTCCATACCTGAATTAGGCCGATCGATCACTTGCATCAATATAATCTTTATTATGTTTGAAGTTTGTATTTTAGGTAAATAGTATTGTTATAGCCATTGTATATATGTTAGGTAAATAGTATGATTGAAGTCTTTGTGATTTAGGTAAATGACATAATCACTGGATGTATAGTGGTCGAACATTATACATGTTTAGGTTCTTGGCCAGGATTAGGCCCGGTCCTTTTGGTGCAATAAGAATTCTCAGTCTAGCTGAAGCTAGCTAGTTATTGTAATAATAATGAAGGTTGAAAATGGCAATATAAGTACTGAGCTAGTCCTAACTAGGGCCAACACATTTAGCCTTCTGCAATTTTACAACATCACTAGCGATTATATATATACCTTTCGGTCCTTTCAACAATTCCCACTGATTGATTGGCTGATATAAATCAAAGTTTTCAACAATTACGTCTTTCAATAGAAATGTCATTTTCCATCCGAAAATTGGCCGTGTTTCTAGTGTACAGGCCTCCCTCCTACCGTTGACTTTAACCACTCGCCACAACCTCACTAGCAATATTTCTCAACCCCAGAAGCCACCATCAGCCGTCTCTGCTATTCTTGCCAGCGCTACCAGCTCGCTGCTTTCAACTGACGAGGCCACTCTTGGACGCCATCTCGCTCAGCGTCTCGTCCAGATTGGTGTCTAGGACGTATTTTCTGTACCGGGTGACTTTAACCTGTGTTTGCTGGATCATCTCATTGCTGAGCCTGGACTCAACCTTATTGGCTGTTGCAACGAGCTGAATGCAGGATACGCTGCCGATGGATATGCCAGGTCTCGTGGTGTTGGTGCATGTGTTGTCACATTCACCGTTGGTGGACTTAGTGTACTAAACGCCATTGCTGGTGCGTACAGTGAGAATCTTCCTATTATATGCATCGTCGGTGCACCAAATTCTAATGATTATGGAGCAAACAGAATTCTTCACCATACGATCGGATTGCCAGATTTCAGCCAGGAGCTTCATTGTTTTAAGACAGTCACTTGCTATCAGGTTCAAAATTATTTGTCATTTTGTTTTGGGTAAAGGGTTTCCCCTGTAAATGTATTACTCCAAAAACGTTTAAGTACAACGGATGTGGGTGAATCCCACATCTCAGCCCGTTACATAGGCGGAAAGACTAACATAACCAAGCAAACTACTTCTATAATGAAGATACGACTATGACTATATTACAATTGACTCAACATAACATCAAATATAATCTAGTTCTTTTTTCGACCGCGAACATTGATATCCCAAGCATCACAGAAAGCCTGTCGATCTTCAGAGATACCATGATCATCGTACAAATCATCATCATTTGGATCATAATCATGATCCATTGTTTCTTTCCATTGTTCATACAAGCTCTTGGGCCCAACATTTGTCATTTCAACCACACTAAGAAATTCTACCGGTTATTATAGGACGAATTAGGATACAATTTTAATAACTGTTCCTTGAGAAGCATTGATCATCACTTCCCACTATAGCTTTTTTCTAAGAAAATATTGCATATATGTATAACTCATCTAGGTTCCTGGTAGGGTTGATTAGGTTGTTGTGTTATGTCATTTTTGGTTTTCAGATTTAGATATTGAGGTGTAATTCATAGCGATATAAAATTTCAAAGGTTTCAAATTCAAATCCTTTGGACACACATCAATTAGTTGAAGTTGGATTTTAGAAGACTTAGTTGTATTAGAGGTATAAATTAGTGTTAGCCACTTTTAAAATAATCTATGTCTACCAAATATTTTGCTTAACTAGTTGGTGTTTGTGACATAGGCTGTGGTGAATTACTTGGAAGATGCACATGAGCTGATCGATACTGCGATTGCCACTCATAGAGAGCAAGCCGGTTTATATCAGCATCGCTTGTAATTTGCCTGCAACACTTCATCCAGCTTTTAACCGAGCACCCATTCCATTTTTCCTATCTCCCAAGTATGTTCCTCAAAAATCCTTTAATACCATATAATCATTTTATATTTGGCAATAGCTAGCATATTGTAAAAAGTTTTGAGTTTATGCATGATTTTTGATGGTGTAGGTTTAGTAATAGAATGAGTTTGGAAGCAGCTGTCGAGGCTGCAGCAAAGTTTCTAAACAAGGCTGTGAAGCCTGTAATTGTGGGCGGACCTAAACTGCGTACTGCTCATGCATGCCAAGCGTTTTTGGAATTGGCAGATGCTTCTGGCTATGCTCTCGCTGTAACACCAACAGCGAAAGGGCTAGTCCCTGAGTGCCATCCTCATTTCATGGGGACGTATTGGGGTGTTGTAAGCACAACATTCTGTGCGGAAATTGTTGAATCAGCTGATGCTTACGTTCTTGCTGGACCTATGTTCGATGATGGAATCTCTGTAGGCTATTCTCTCCTGCTCAAGAAAGATAAAACTATAACCGTGCAACCTGGTCGCGTCATGATTGGAAATGGACCAACTTTTGGTTGTATTCTGATGACGGATTTCTTCCAAGCTCTAGCCAAAAGACTAAAGAAGAACACAACTGCATACGAGAATTACCATCGGATTTACGTGCCGGAAGGGCGTCCTCTCAAATGTGCACCTAACGAGCCATTGAGAGTTAATGTTCTCTTTGAACATATTCAGAAGTTGTTGTCAAGTGACACAGCAGTGATTGCGGAAACAGGTGATTCATGGTTCAATTGCCAGAAACTTAAGCTACCACAAGGATGTGGGTAAGCACTAAAGACGGTAACATTTAAGTACATGCATTTTTGTCTCATTGTATTTTGATTATATAAATGGGTGTTAAAGGTATGAAGTACAAATGCAATACGCATCGATTGGGTGATCTGTTGGTGCTACACTTGGGTATTCACAAGCTGCAGTTGATAAGAGAGTGATTGCTTGCATTGGTGATGGCAGCTTCCAGGTATATACAAACACTAACGGCTTTCTTGACACAAATTTGAGCATTTATTTATTGCTTATCTTTAAATACAGGTTACAGCCCAAGATATTTCAACAATGCTGCGATGGGGGCAGAATCCCATAATTTTCCTGATAAACAATGGCGGTTACACCATCGAAGTAGAGATCCATGATGGGCCTTATAATGTGATAAGGAATTGGAACTACACTGGATTAGTCGATGCAATCCAGAATGGTGAGGGAAAATGCTGGACCAAAAAGGTGAACATATCACATTCAGTAATTTTGAACCATATTATTGGTTATTTACATAACATTTGGACAAAAAGCGTTTGCAAGTCAATCCTGGAGATCCTTTTGCCAATTTACCTTGTTTCAGGGACCGCCATTGAAACACCATTTTCTAGCTCTAATAGATATGAGAAGAGATCAATGTTTAACATTTATTGTATATACATGATATCTAGGTGTTTTGTGAAGCCGACTTGGTTGAAGCAATAGAGACAGCAAAGGGAGCTAAAAAGGATTGCTTGTGCTTCATTGAGGTGATAGCTCACAAAGACGATACAAGCAAAGAGTTGCTTGAGTGGGGTTCGAGAATGTCAGCTGTTAATAGTCGTCCTCCGAACCCTACGTAAAGGTGAACTGCGTATAGTTTGGTGACTTTATTATTACAATCGTGTTCTTATTTCAGGGCATGTTTGTAACTAAAAAATAAGTAATGATTTAATGCATTATCATGCAAGTTCTAGTCACTGGACATACTATCAGATTTATCAAATTATGTTCGTTTTCATTATTTCTTAATTAATTCTAAAGCAAAACATACAGTTAAAAGATATTAAAATGTGGCGTTTTTAAAAGATATTAAAATGTTAGAATTAACTTGTTCATAATTTAAATGTCACACTAGTTTGGATTAGATAGATAGAAAAGTGAGGAGAAAAAATGAAAAAAATGTGTGTGTGAAAAGAAAGTGTTACTTTTTAATTTACTATTTTACAAGCTTTTTTATAAATACAATTAATGAGAGTATTTGATGGACTACAAACGCATGACCCTTAATTAATGAAGCTGACAACAAAAAGTAGTTATACTCCCAATGTGTTAATTATTTTGACTAAAGAAAATTCCGGTGAGATTAGTAGCACCCTATAACAAAGTCTATGGTTAGTCAAGAACTAACTAATTACCCGGTTGACTAGAAGCGGAAACACATCATGAAACACTCCAAACAAGAATACGAACCGCCCTTGCAATATCCTTAACCTCGACTAGTAAGTAAAACACACACGAGAGATCCAAACATTTGTTTATAGATCAATGGAAAAGATAACGGTACACTCAAGGCCGACCCTGGCTATGGGCAGTGCAGGCGACGGCCCAGGGCATCCAGCAAACAGAGGGCATCATTTTTATGTGTTCTGAATAGATTTTATTTGAAGTTCACGTGATCTTAATATGTGTTTTCAATTCTTCTTTGTTCGTTCATGGAGGAAAATGGAATAGAGAAGACGACTAAGAGATATTTTTTATTAAAAGAGAAAACGTATATATAAAAAAGCTGTCGTGGTACTATTTGCATGATAATTTGTCGGCTTTCTTTTTGGGGTTCATTCTTACATTTTTATTGGCTTTAATTAATGTTCAAAATATTGTTTTATCAATTTTCTTTTATTACACGTAAATATAATTCTCTTAACTTATACGGAGTAACATTGTAACGTGTGAAAATAATAAATAGTCATAAGCTGCAACAATTTTAGTCATAAGTTACATTTTTTCCTTTTAGCTCATTTTTCTTATTTCTTTCAATTTTTCGTAGATGTGAAATTCTTGGATTTTTGTTTTACCTTCACAAAAATGTTTGACATGTAATTTTAATCGTAACGTTGGTCATAAAAATATGTAGTAATGTGCTAACTCGTATTAGTTAATGCACAATGGATCTCTTAAATTATAGAACAATATGAACTGAAAATAAACAACAAAATGTTAAGAGCCATTTGACAAATCAAATTAATTAAAAAATTGTTCATGTTTTATTAAGTTGATATGCAATATTTCAACCGCCAAGCGGTTATAGTTAGTTATAGGTAGTTTTATAACCGAAAAATGGTTATGAAAGGTAGTTATTTTAACCACCAAAAACGGTTACAAAAACGGTTACTTCTTAACCGTTGTATCGTTTGGAACGTACCCATTCGTTTAGTACTTATACTCGATGTATGAATCATTTGTATGTTAGACGATTTAGTTATTCAAAGTTTATTATTGTTGTTTGCATTTCATATCGACTCATTCACGTTAGGGACCAACATTATTAGGGTCTTATTGATTTTTAGTGTTTCCAAAATCAAGTGCTGTTTAGTCTATTGGTTTTGATTTCTTGGTTTATTTCGTTAAGATCTCCATTTGTGTATGATACTGTGTCATGATTTGAAGTGTCAAAATTAGGGTTTACTATATCATACCTTAATTCAGGTTTTGTGTTTCTATTTTTTTATTTTCTTGATAGATCTGAGGTATAATTATGTTAATTAGACCGTTTTGCTTAAAAGCCCCAATTTTCAAAAAACTAGGGGTTTCTTAATTTTAAGGATAAATGTTTTTAAAATGTATCATACTTGCCATCATTTGATTTTATGGGTAGCGAACAATTTTTTTTGCTTTTGTAAGTACTTTTCTTTCAAATTCATCATTTTTAGGGTACTATGTGACATTTTTGTCATTCGGGTAAAAAACATTTCTATTAGCTAAGAGGGCAAAAAATGTCCAAAATTTTGGCAAAATACCCAAAAAAAAAAAAATGAATTTGAAAGAAAAGTATCCACAAAAGCAAAAAAATTTGTTCGCTACCCACAAAAGCAAATTGTGGCAAATATGATACCTTATAAAAACATTTGCCATAATTTAAATCTATGCTGGTGTTTGAGTAATTGATTATAGTAGTCATTGTCTTGTTTTCTATAATGTATTCTTCCGTTGTGTTTTCTGGATTTAAAGGTAGATCTGCTTGATCTAATCTTGTGCTGGAACGCATGCACTGGAACACATCTCACGCTTTCTTTAGATTGTTTTTCAGGTTTTCATACATAATTGATGTGTTGGAATCACTCCTAAACCATAATCAAGTGTTAGTAATTAATATGTAATATGTAGCTTAATTATGGCCTTTATGTTTGTTATTAGCCTTAAGCTTATGTAGAAGGCCCATGAGCTTAGGCCCATGTCCAATAAGGAAAGGATGGGAACTAGGAGTGTTGCCCCAGCTTCCCTCCTATAAATACTCTTGTAAACCTTCATTTGAAGGTTGGTTGTTCAATATTATCTTTCATTCACTCCTTACGCATAACCGACTACATTCATACGCGTGTGTTTGTTTGGATATTGTTCAATCGCCTCTCTATCTTTCTATTAAGCTTGTGTTGTAAATCTAGTGACCTAACAGTGGTATCAATCGCCAAATAGTTGGGTTAACACTTTCGTTTTTGAAGTTTTTTGTTTCGGTCTTACGTGTAAACGTGGTGAATACTTTGGATCGCTTAAAAATTCGTTTTTTACAATTTTTAATCCAAGATTCTTGTACTTTCAACGTTTTAAGGTGTTAAAATACTTGTTTTTGGAAAAAAGTTTCAACCTTTACGCGTGGATCTAAGTTTTTAAGCGTGTTTTTGTTCATGGGTGTCGTTCTACGCGTAACCCGTTTAGCTATTTTGGTTCATCAAGTTTCACACTTTTGTGTTATTTTTGTGATATTGAAGCTATTCCATAACAAAAATCTGGTTTAGAAACAAATTTGGGCAAAATCATTTTTACGAGTAAGCTACGCGTAAGTGAAACCCTAATCTTACGCGTAACTTTATCCGTGGTTTGATATTCAGTTTCGTGGTTTACTTCGTGGTTTCTTGCTTGGATAAGCCTGAAAACACGTCGACTTTGGATATCTTTTGCACCGTGATAGTGTAAAAGATCATTTGGGATAAAACCCTAAACTTACGCATAAGCATAAAGCTTACGCCTAGAAATCCTACGCATAAGATTCATCTTACGCAGAAGCCTAGTCTTACGCATAAGGTAATCCTACGCCTAACTTTGTGTCTACGCATAACTTTAGCATCTTTTCCCTACTTACGCGTAAGCTAAATCTACGCGTAACTAGTGATTGTTACGCGTAACTTTTGGTGTTTTTACGCATAAGTTCTACTTGGTTTCTTGTGATTTCTACGCCTAAGGACACTTCATGAACAAAGGTTCATTCGACTACAAAGATCCATTTTACCAACACAAGTTTTCAATATGTCACAACCACCATACTCTAACTATTTCCCTTACACTTATTCTCAACGCCAACAACAACTAACTCCACAACATCAACAATGGAATCAACAACAAGCAATTTATCAACAACAATTTAATCAACAACATACTCCACAACTTGCTGCAATTCCACAACCTCAAATGGTTCAACCACCACCAAGTCTTCAAGTTCAACCCTACACAACCGAATTCAATCAACATCCATCAAGGAACACTATGAAGGAACCCACTTGGTTTGCAAAGATGTGTGAAGCTTTAAGTAGCCAACAATCAATTCATGAGGCTGAATCACTTGATAGACCTCCAATGCTCACTCCAAGAAACTACGATCAATGGGTGATAAGGTTCTTTAGGTTTTGTGATCTGAAGAAGCCACATGGAAAGTTCTTAAAGAAGGTTATCTTGGAAGGTCCATTTCAGATGCCTACTGTTATCGTACCTACCGATCCAAATGCTAATCCACCAAGAGATGAACAATCCAACATTGCTACTGTCGAACCTGAATGCAGAGGAACTTCTACACTATGAAGCTGATGAACTTGCAATGCAATACATCCTCTTAGGATTACCTAACCCAATTCTTCTAAGTGTTGATGCTCAAAAGACTGCAAAGGAAATGTGGGATCATATTCATCTTCTTATGGAAGGATCAGTACTCAATCAAGAGGATTTGGAATCCAAAATTTACTTGGCTTATGAACACTTCATGATTGAACCTGGAGAGACACTAGAGTCTTATCATCATCGATTTTTTGACATCATCAATGATTTGGATAAACACAACATCATCATGCCAAGAATTGCAGTGAATACTAAGTTCCTGAGTAGTCTTGGTCCCGAATGGGAGAAGTATGTCATTTTTCTCCGTCAAGCGAAGAATATGCATCATTCTACATATGGATTGTTGTACGATTACTTGAAGCCTCATGAAAAGGAAGTTGATAGGGAAAGGATTCTCCGTGCTCAAATTGCTCCACCGACACATCCGAAAATCAACAACTTGCCTTATATGCTCAAAACAGTTATTCTCCTCAACCAGAACTCAACCAACTGCTACAATCACACCATATGATCCTTCACAGCCTCAATCTCAACAAACTCAATTGGTTCCATACAACAACAACAATGCCCAAGCACTTGTCGCTGATGCTAATGAGGAATCGATCCGTCAAGCATTGCAACAAGGATTTGCTATGATTGCTAATGCCTTTAGCCGTTATACCAACAAATCCAACAACCGTATTCGCTCCTCATCTAATACAAGGAATCAAGCTGTTGTGAACAATGGACGAGTTGAAGTTCATAATCGTGGTTATGGTCGTCAGATGGGCGGTGGTCAAGGGTTTAATGTTGTGGGTAGGAATAACATTAGAGCTCAAGTGGTGGAACAGGAAATGCTCGAATGGGTTGAATGGTCTTCGATGCTACAACCGCAATGAGAAGGGACACCTGGCTAATGCATGCCCAAAGCCGAGGACAAGGGGAAGTGCTTATCACAAAGAGGCTCTTCTTTTGGCTCTTAAGGATGAAGCTGGTGGAACTCTCATAGACAAAGAACAGAGCTTTATGGCAAATGTAGACTCAGATGATGATATGGAGGACTTGCGGCCAATGCAACCTGTTATGTTGATGGCTAATATGCATGAGTTACACATAAGTGACACAGCCCAGTATGACACTCGATGGCTTGTTTCAGTATTCCGAACAAACCATATTTATCTCGATCTCATATCTCCGCCAACATCCGAATCCGCAAGGCTCGAATATTCAAAATGAGTCGCCCACATCTCATTCGACGATTTTCAACTAGACCCCGTAGTTATATTTGACGATCAAGATGACCAAACGGTTTCCCTTGATAATCAAATTGACTCCGTGGTTATACTTGAGGATCTCAGTAATGATCATGTTGAGACTCACGCTGAACACGCCGAACTTTTGCCTCATCCAGATTTTGCTCGCTTAATACAAGACCATCAGACCATAGTGGAAAAATGTCATGCCATTAATCATGACTTGAAAAGCAAAAATGCACTGTTAACCAAGGATTTTGAATGTTTACAAAAGCAACTCAACTTTTTCAAAACTCAAGAAAAACGTGAAAACGGTTTTGAAGCAGCCTTTGCCAAATCTCATCAAAACGAAAAATATGTAGAAAGACAGATGCGATCTAGCCGTCAAGAATGCTTTGTTGTCTGAAATAGAACAACTCAAACATGAACATAAAAAGCAAATTAACGCTCTCACCTTGGAAAATCAAAAAGCTAACGCTAAGTTGTTAACTTGTCAAAAATAGTTCTCTGCATACAAAAAGCATTCAACGAAACGAATAGATGATCATCTTGAAGAAATCATCGGCTTGCAAAACAAACTTAAAGAGTTTAAAACTGTTGTTTACAAACATGGCGAGTCGGTCACACCATTGAAAAGTTTACTTTAAAACCCAATCCAAATGGATATGGACCGAATCTTGCCGATTACAAACCTAAGCTTTCAACCAAAGCATTCAAACCAAATCCTCGAAGTTTCCAGTGTAATATAAAATTGATAATTCTGTTATGAGTGTTGTTGAATATCATCGTCAAGAGGAATTAGATGCATAAGACGAGAGTCGATCAAAATTAGAAAATGTTGTTTACAACAAACCTTTTAATTATAAAAAGCGGTCACTTTCGTCACACCAACGGATTCTTCTAACACACCAAGGATTATCATAAAAACGCCTGAGTCTTCTAATGATAATCCCAAACCCGATTATGCACAAACTTATGGTCCTTTACCTTCCATCAGTGAAGTAAACTCAAAACCCGAAAATCGCAAAATTCTTCGATATTTTGACCTTTTCATGGCTGACCTCAAAACTTTACAACATGAGATAGAATATCATTCCGAAATCAAAGTTCAACACTTTCAATCGCCTCTAGCGCGAGAACAAAGAGACATTTTTCATAAAAATCTTTTACCAAATGTTAAAAATTTGAAAAGTTGTGCATTGTCTTGGGAAAGGACTTTCATAAGGAACTTGGATTGATGAAGGTCGCTGAGAAAACAAAACATCTATTTCTAATACTAAACGTAAAAAGAAAATGTTGAGAAAAGATGTTGATCGACTCTTGGAAGATGTCATCTATGCCGATGTCCATAATGTTGTGTTATTGAATTCTTTGTCATATGCATTTGATTATATCTCTCACGATATGTTGATTCTCGTGGTAAATGTTGAGAACACCGATAATGTGCTTCAGATCGAGTCCTTAAAAGTTGAAAACAAACGATTGTCAAACGAACTTTCAAATGCAATACGCCGCCTTAATTGGTGTCAAAAAGATATTCATGATCAACAACTTGTTTTTCAACACAAAATCGCCCGCCATGCAAAATCTTCTCGATCCTAAAATTGAGCACCTGGATGATCAAAACGTGTCTTTTAAGTGTCAAATCTCAAAATATGAACAAGAACTTGTAAAAGTTAAAAGGAATATGGTGTCATATTTGATTTACTCAAAAGACTCGTGATGAAGCATCAAATGAACTTGATCATTATCTTGCACACACTAAAGAAGTTATGCATTTTTTTGGAAATATTCGGTCCAAAATCAAGATCCGATTCACACTATCTTCAAGTTAAGAGAAATGTTAGGAAAGTATGAACAACTTCCGCCTACCATGATTAAGAGAATAGCACCAATAACACTTAGTAATCGTGAACCTAGAATCACTACTGCCAAATCACAAGTTGCGAACGTGCTTCATTCTATGAAACAGAATAGTTGCGTCTTTTCCAAACGTCCGCACTTCACGTTCTAAGAGCACTACATCGAAGAATAGGAAGTTGCGACCTAAGAAAAGATCAATAAAGAATGCTAAAGTAGAAGAACACCCTAGGACTATGAATAAGACTCACGTTGCTTTCACTATAGATATTACGCCCGCACATGTAATAGAAATAGTGATGTAACGAATGCTAAACCTTTAAGCACTTTTGATATTCAGTCCGATGCACCTTGTGTTATTTGTCGTAAAAGTATGAATTCTGATTGTCATGATAAATGTGTTGCTAAAGCTATCATCTCTCGCTTAAGGAATCCTAAGAACCGGAATACCTCTAGGCCCACTA
The DNA here is from genome assembly GCA_910596185.1 of Chrysanthemum makinoi. Taxonomy (NCBI): domain Eukaryota; kingdom Viridiplantae; phylum Streptophyta; class Magnoliopsida; order Asterales; family Asteraceae; genus Chrysanthemum; species Chrysanthemum makinoi. The sequence goes on from OU343225.1 coordinate 54,673,558, forward strand.
ATCTTTCTAAGTCTGTTCTTGGTAGACCGCCTTCTTCAGATTCTAAGAAACGCATTCGCTCTCAGTAGCTCCAGCCACCTCCTAGGAATGTAGTACCACCTAGTGCATTCACTAAGACTAAAGCAAATACTAGTTGGAGATGGCCGAAATGGATATATAACACACTAGGATTTAAATGGATACCTAAAGCTATTGTTGTTTGTATGTCTACTATAAGCGCTCCCGAACCCTCTAACATTTCGGGTTCCACATCTACTTCTATTCCATCCGTGTCGCCTGCGGTGTAATGCAGTGATACGATCATTCTCTGATTGTTGATAGCGGATGTTCCCGACACATGACGGGCAACCTTAAACTGTTATCAAACTTTATTGCAAAGTTCATTGGCACCGCCGTTCGAATGATCACTTCGCAGCTATCATGGGCTATGGAGACTATATCAATGGGAACATCGAAATTAGCAGGGTTTATTATGTGGAAGGCCTCGGCCACAATCTATTTTCAGAGGTCAGTTTGTGATGGAGATTTGGAGGTTGCTTTCTAGGAGAAAACTTGTTTCATTCGTGATCTACAAGGAAACGACCTTATGTATGGCTCGCGTAATTCCAGTCTTTACACTATCTCTATGCAAGACATGGTTGCTTCTTCTCCCATCCGCTTACTTTCAAAGGCAACATCAACAAAATCCGGCTATGGCACCGCCGCTCTCACATCTAAACTTTCAAACCATCACCAACCTTGCTCGACACAAACTAGTTGAAGGACTCCCACGATTTCGGTATTCTAAAGATCACCTTTGCTCCACTTGTGAACAAGGCAAAAGCACTCGTGCTCATTTTCCTTCAAAGGTGGAACACGCTCTCAAAGATGTGCTTCATCTTCTTCACATGGATTTGTGTGGCCCGATGCGCGTGCAAACGATCAATGGCAAACGCTACATCTTAGTAATTGTTGATGACTATTCACGCTGGACTTGGGTCTACTTTCTTCCAAGCAAAGATCAAGCTCCACAGATGATCATCACCTTTCTCACGAAAATACAAGTTCAGCTACGAAACACCGCTCGACAAATCGTAAGCATGAGGCAATCAATTTGTTAACCAAACTCTTCGTGAATTTTATGAGAAAGTGGGAATTCAAAGATCGACATCTATTGCACGCATACCGTAACAAAACGGAGTTGTTGAAAGACAAAACCGAACGCTAGTGGAAGCTGCAAGAACAATGTTAATCAATGCTAAACTCCCAGATTACTTATGGGCGTAAGTGATTCATGCATGCTATACTCAAAACCGTTCTATGATTACAAAACGCCACAACAAAACACCTTTTGAGCTTGTCCACCACAAAAAACCGAATCTCAAACACTTTCATGTATTTGGATCTCTTTGCTATCCGAATAATGATCGTGATGACTTTGGAAAGCTCAAAGCCAAAGTTGACATTGGAGTCTTTATAGGATATTGTGATAATTCTAAAGGTTTCGAATCGAATCGTCGAACAAAGGAGGTTATGGAAACGATTCATGCTCATTTTGATGAACTTACGGATATGGCTTCTGAGTATAACAGCTTAGAACCCGGTCACAACCGCTTAAACTTCCCTTAAACCCCATCATCAGTGAAACAAGCCCCCCCTCACAACAAATGGAAAGGTTATTTGCTCCTGCTCGTTGACGATATTGATGAACGTGCTCGTGTGTATCCGTTGTTTCCGCCGCTCAACCCGATAATACTCTTATACCGATACACTGCTACAACAACTACGGTTGAAGAAGCACCACCACTTGACTCCAACACAACAGTTGAACAAACCGCTTCCAACAATGATGAACCGGCTGATGATGTTCTCAATGAAGTACCCCCACCTGCAGATTTTGATCCAAATGCGTTCTTTAACTCGTTTGCTAATGAGATCGCCGCACCTGATGTCGCGAATCTTCAACAAGCCATTTGAATCCTCAAAATCGCACAATGTATACCAACATCAACCCTCCACACATAGATGGACAAAAGACCATCCTCTGGAAAACATTATTGGCAACCCGAATCAATCAATCGTTACAAGACAACGCCTTCACTCGAGATGGTGAACATTGCATTTATGCACTCACCGCTTGCCAATCAACCTAAAACATCAAAGACGCAATGACAAAGGACAACCGGATTGAATCCATGCAAGAAGAACTCAACCAATTCAAACGTCTTGAAGTATGGGAACCGGTTGAAAGACCAACAGGGGTCTTCGCCATTGGTCTTAAATGGATTTGGAAAACAAATTGATGTCAAGGAAACGTTATCGAAACAAGTCACGCCGGTGGCTAAGGGTTATCGCCGAAGAGGGTATTGACTTTGAAGAATCTTTTGCTCGTTGCTCGCCTTGAGGTCGCTCGATTTTTCTCGCATTCATGCGGCTCACATGAACATCACGGTCTTTCGATGGATGTCAAAACCGCTTCTCAATGGACAACCTTAAAGAAACGGTTTATGTCAACCGTAAGGATTCATTGATCCAGAGTTTCCTAATCATGTCTATAAACTGAAGAAAGCTCTCTACGGTCTCAAACAAGCCCCTCAGGCGTGGTACGATAAGTTATCATCTTTCCTCATTGCCAATAATTTTACCAAAGGTTCGGTCGACCCAACTCTTTTCATACAATATCACGGGGAACATATTTTAATTGTTCAAATTTATGTGGATGACATCATTTTTTGGTCAACTCATAAAAAGTACTCAATCGCTTTTGCAAAACTAATGAAGAAACATTTTGAAATGTCCATGATGGGTGAACTTACGTTCTTTCTAGGACTACAAGTTCATCAATCACCCCGTGATATTTTCTTGAGTCAGTCCAAATATGCCCTTGAATTGTTAAACAAGTTTGGAATGAATACTTGTGACACTTATGCCACACCAATGGCACATACCAAGAAGCTGACGATTTACATGGGAAATTGGTTGACCCTACCAAATATCGAAGTATTATTGGGTCTCTCATGTATCTAACAAGAGACTGATATTGTCTTTGCCGTATATCTTTGCTCGTATCGGCCGCGACCAACTGAAACCCACCTCTCTGAGGCTAAAAGAATCCTCCGATACATCAAGAGAACCATTAATTTGGGAATCTGTATCCGGGATTCGGTTTTGAACTAATCGCCAGACGACCACGCAGGATGCTTAGACTCGCGGAAAAGTACTTCATGAGCTTTACAATTTCTTGGTGATAAACTGGTGTCATGGAAATCGAAGAAGCAGGATTGTACATCGCCGTCCTCAACCGGCGTAATATGTAGCCATGTCGGCGTGTTGTGCTCAAGTCATTTGGATGAGAACACAACTCAAAGACTTGGTTACGTATTTGACGTAATCCCGATGTATCGCGACAATCGGAGTGCCATTGCGATCTTGTGCAACTCGCCAAAGACTCGAAATCAAAGCACATCGATCTTCGATATCATTTCATCAAGGATCACGTGGAACAGGTAATCGTTGAATTATATTTTGTGGGTACGAATACCAATTGGCGATCTTCTCACCTAAGCCTTGCCTCCCGCTAGGTTTAATGAGTTGGTCCACCGGATTGGTATGAGGTGTTTGACTCAAGAGGAATTGGATGAACTCCTAAAACAGTCTTTAAAACCTCAAACACCAAAATCTCTTTTGTAAATATTTTTCAAAAACAAAATACAAAAATATTAAATCTGGTAAAACAACAAAAATATTCTTCTATCTATTTTCTTTCAACATTGCAAGTACATTTATTCCGTCAACCCTATAATCTTTCAAAATTCAAGATTTTTCCGATCAAGTGTTGAGGGGAGAAAATAAATTTAATCGCTTCAAAAACATCCGTGTACTTGCATGTTACTCTATTCTCGTTGTTTTTGTATCAATGGTGGTAAACTTTTCTGGTTCAACTGACACTCCTCGGACTAAAATTTATAACCTTTCATTATTTTTAAGTCGAGGGGGAGTGTCGTCAAGTTTCTTTCTTAAAATCTATTGTTTGATAACCAAAATGGAAGTTAAAAGGCTTTAAATGAAAATAGAAAAGGTGGAGGGACCAAAACTGCCAAAAGGTTAAAGTCATTTTATTAAAAACACCCCACCTAACATTTCACTTCACATTTATTACTCCTAACTCAACAAATCCTACGCACAGAATTCGTTCTTCAAATCTGTGTTTCTGATCATCAATTTGTAAGTTGTTTCATAATCTTAACGTGTTTTTAAACATTGGTTTTGATTTTTACATGAATCCAACGGTCAAAACGTTGTATAATCTTGCTTTTGTGTTCTACGCGTATGCGTATGAACACATGATCAAGATTGTGTGTTTATGGTTAAAAGGATAGTGTCAAAACGTTTCTAATACATAAATGATACCATTTTAATCATCAAAACTCACCCAGAATCACGAATTGAATGATTTGTGAAATTAGGGTTTATGCGTGGTTTTGGGTATTTTCAAATGTGAATATTTTTTGTCAAAAAGATTGCTTTGTGAGGTTAATATCATGTTGAATTGATGATATCCAGGCCTTATAACAACCCAGAAACACTAATTATGTCAGAATTAGGAATTAGGGTTTAAAGTTCTTTAGTTTGGGTATTTTTGATTCACCACGAATTGGATGTTAAAACTTGGTTAATAGACTCTCACAACACATAAGACCTACCAGAAAACGTTTGGTGCAAATCCTATGGTTAGAAATCTTATGCGTAATTCATAAACTTTAGGGTTTTGACTTACGCGTATGTGTTTCTACGCGTAAACTATTTAACATGCTTTCATGCCATAATCTGTTTTAAAATGAAGATATGTGTTAAGATTGATAATATGATGATTTTATTTCGTGCTTGCTACGCATAAAACTCGTAATCAAGGTCTTTGTTACTCTACGATAAGGATCACCTTACGCCGTAGAAAGTTATGCGTAAGAGAAATTTTACGCGAATCGCTACGCCGTAAGGGTCTACAATGGGACTACGCGTATCCTCAGAAGGATATGCGTAACAAGGACTCTACGCATAAGTTTTACTCTTACGAGTAATCCTTACGCGTAAGGTTTATATACGCCTACGCTTAAGTTTTGCGCATAAGGTTCTCCGTTCCTACGCTGTAATATTTCTTACGCGTAAGTCAGGATCCTACGCGTAAGCTTACGCCTACGCGTATACTTATCTTGTTTACGCATAAGCTACTATTCCTACGCATAAGCCTTGATCAAACCTTCATTGTGAATTGTTACGCTGCAAACTTGTAAATAAATGAATCATAACGTCACGAATCCAATAATGTCACTAATATACTTAAACGCTTGATATGTTGTGAACTATAAGTGATAACATAAACTTTAAAACTTAAAGTTAACTAACTCACTAAACATTTCACGACGTCATTGGACTATTGGACAAACAAGTGACTTAGGACTCGTAACAATCATTAACACTGTATATTCAATAATGAGACAATAAAACCTTCTATTGACTAACATTATGTCTTTCGATATGTTGGTTCTTGTGGCTAATGTTATTTCGATCACGACATGGTCGCTCAAATGAATGTGGATGCACCAGAAGTTCTCACAATTGCCGATATCTTCCCTAATGGCTATCCAAGAAAGATTGTAAAGAACAATCTCAGAGTTGACTTTGAAACCCTCACATGCTCGTAATCCTCTTGCTTGATCGCTGTGGATATTCTAAGGAATCATCCGTACACGAACATGCTTTCACACTCGCTACAGATCGAGATCTACATACAACAATTCTCGAATTCAATGCAAAGGATCAAAGGTCAAAGTGCGGTGACAGTGACGTTAAATCACAAACAAGTCACCATCATACAAGCAGATCTACGGCCGTTCTTCTAATTCCCGAGATCGAGCCAACCGACTTCTATGCCACACCTATCAAGAGACAGCTCGAAATTCCTGATTGATATTGGCTATGATGAAGCTTCAAGAATTATCACTAAGCATTCTCATGTGGAGCTTAAGAACATTCCTCAACCGTGGAGAACCCTCTACATCATCATTACCAAATCGGTCTCCGGTCGTGATAGTGGTTATGAGCATCCCAAGCTCATGGAACTACAAATCTTCTGGTCTTTAATCAACAAAAGGACATCGAAATTGAAGCACCGCTATGGGAAGACATGATGTCATTTCACAAGAAACTTGGCTCAAAGATTCCCTATGTCTGATACACGAAATTGTTGATCCAGAGAGCACTTGGACTTCATCCCGACATTCCACAGAGGCTCAATGACCCAGATAATCACGATATGTTGATTGAGCCTACCCTATCGTAATCAAGGAATCGCCAACAAAGAAACAGGTGTCGTCGCTCGATCACCTTCAAAATGAAATCAAAAAGCTTGAAACATACAAAAGGTATCAAGTAGCATACGAGAAGGCAAAGTTGGCCATCTCGATGATAAGCCTTCTGGAACACCTACTAGGAGAACCGTAAGAGGAAGTGCCGAAGTGCGGCAAGCACCGAGTCGAGGATGTTTCCGTGAGGAATCCTCCACGAAAGGGGACAGTTCCCGCCAAGGAAGCTGTTCCTATTCCCGTATCTAAGCCCGAACCGCAGAGAAAGCTAATGGACGAGGACTCGGAGGCTACCTGAATCGATGAAGAGACTTTCTACTCAATCAGAACCGAAACACCTCCTTCGCAGCCTAAACCTCCAAGTCCACCAAATGACAAAGGAAAAGGGAAGACTCCTGTACTTGTGCCTTATGAAGAAAGCTCAGATGAAGAAGAAGAGCAACCGGATACTTCATACAGAAGAAGTTCAAATTCCTTAGACTCCAACACGTGGCAAAAGAATTTGCAAAAGAACAAATGGGTGGCCCCGGAGGGTCAAGTGGTACAGCTCAACCTTCACCAGTCCCGATGCGTTAATCAACCCGATAAGGGATCTGGTGCCACCACTTTGGAGCAACAACAAAAGCCCGTGGAGGAAACTATTGAGCATGAATTTGAGGAACCCGTTAAAGAAAAGTCCGAGAAAGATGAGGGTGACAAAGAAAAGACTGAGACGAAAAGATGAAGAGAAAGATAAGTCCGAGATGACACGATTATGATAAGTTTCGCTAGACAGTCCCGCCGATCGAGGAGAAAACCTCTGAACCTCCAAAGGATCCAGAGTCTCCTCATGTCTCTTCATCATCCGATTCGTCTTCTCATTCTTCACCACCACCATCAAAGAAATCAACCAAATCATCATCCGGATCAAGAAGAAGCCAACTCCATCTTGGATCTCTCATTCTAAGAATCGAATCGTTAAAGCCGCCAAACGAGTCGAAAGAAAGATATTCTCTACGAAAGTTGACTTTCCTCACGATCGATAACATATCTTCATGATGAGAATGACAAGATGCAAGTTGAAAGGGAGTATGTACATAAGCTTATGAAGGATGATCTTCAAGGGAGCATGGACGAGATGATAAAAGGATACACTCACAAGTTCTTAATGGAGGTCATTCCAAAACTGACAAAAGAGATGTATACCGCATAACTTTATCCGAATCTCTTACACTTAGCCAAGCAAGCCATGAAATCAACTCCGATGAATTTGAGCATCAATCCAGTTGAAACTACAATCTTCTCAGATGATGAATTAGTAAACCGGCCGGTAGCGCAAATGTCAACACGCCTCGCAACGTTTGCCTCCCATAAAACTAAACTGTTTGAAGCATTGCTGGAATACCAACTCAAGTCATCATTCAGAGAAGAGGCTATAAGGCCTAAGCGTTCAAGAGATGATGAAGACAAAGATCAAGATAAGGATAAGGAGCCTAAACGCACAAAGAAGTCTGGTGAATCATCTTCGATTCAGGACTCAATGCCGCCTCCACCACAAAGGACTCCAGCTCAACAAAGATCTCCTCCCCGCTCTTTTGCTGATAAACCTCAGATTCGAGACACCACCCCGCACTCGAAAACCGATGATCACTTTGAGTATACGGGTGGTGACGATGAAGAATACCATGAGCCCCAACAACAACCCGCCTCACCCGACAATGTACGAAACCGTAATCCTCATCTAGGCCTAAGAAAAAGAAGAAGAAGGCGCCCAAGGCAGACATCCTATCCTGGCTAGATGAAGATAACACAGAGGAATTTGAATGGTTTTCTACACTTGTCAATTCCACTCCCTACTCTGAAGAAGGTCAAGATCCGTAGCGGTACTACTTTGGAGCATGCTAAAATTCGCAAGAAAAGTTCAAAGTAAAGAAGATGACGAAATCCGAGTTGAAGCGAATCAAGAATGAAGCATTTCAACTGTTAAAAGATAGCTCGAAAGTGCCATCGAGGTCGAATATCACCTTGATAACATTGCTCGAGCTATGTCTAATAACATGGATTGGCTCAAACCGAAAGCAAACATCGAATTTACGAAGAGGGACAACCCTCCTTATTACACCGAATGGTCTAGACCACTACCAACAATTGGCCAACCAAATGAGCCTAGAATTCCATTCCGACACTTCTTCAACAAAGACATGGAATTTCTTCTACACGGTGGCGATGGTTCAAGGAAATACGCTACATCCTTGACACTTCCATTCCCAGCAGCCGAATACTCAAAGTGCATAGCTATCGAGGAAAGAGCTAATCACTTGTTCTCCAACAAAGTGGAAGCATACGACCGAGATGCAATGTATAGGATTCATCATTGGCCGAACGCCAAGAATCTACTACGTAAGCGCCAGTCCGTAAGTCTCAACATGCGTGTTCAAGTACTAAAAACATCGTTGCCATCAAACACGTTGATCTTTCGTCCAAATGGGACTACACTTATCTCAATAATATTGTGGTCAAAAGACAAGACGAAAGGGATTATGCATTCTCGAAGTGACTTTGAGAATTTGTCTATCAACGACATCGAAGACATGTACCTTGCCAAAGTACAGGTCGTATGAGACAATTCTCCACTGAAGTACAACGTGAATTCATCAAGTCGCTCATCTTCATCGACGCATAGTTATCAAAGAACGTGTAGAAGATCTCCAGATGCGTTGAATCTTATCGACTCGTGTAAACTTCACTCCACCACAGCTTGATCTTCCCGACATCAACCAGCTCTCACAATTTACACTCATCAGCAAACCATTCGGCGTCGTTTACCGCAGTGAACTTCAAAGAAATTGCTTGATGACGTGCAGCAATCTTCACAAGTTTGGAGATCACACTTTGAAGATGGTTAGGGACGGATTGGATTATCGGTTGAAGGATATACATCAGAAGATTGGGTCTCCTAAGCGATGGAATTCTCAGGAAAGAAGGGACGTGAAGAGGATCATCACCATGATTGATGAACGGTTCTATAGAAGGGATCAGTTCGAAGATTGAAAGCTATGTTGGTGGTCGACCCAGGAGAAACATCATCGGCTTTCAACACCCGATTCACATTCCCTGGCGACATCTCGACTACCTGGTACCCCTTGAACTGCTTCTTTCATTATAAATTTGGATGTATGATCTATTATGTCTATGGCTTGTGCACACATTACAGTGTACAACCCGTACTTGTAAATAAAGGACCCTGTGGTACGCTTTAGTGCCACAATCCTTATAAAAGGAGCGAAAGCTTCTTACTTTTGAGTAAAACCTATCAAACCTTTCACTTTTTAAGGTTTTGCTCAAAAGAACAAGTACTTTCCCTTATGATTTTCAAAACCTCAACCGTTTATATCACTCGTTGAGGGGGAGTACTTGACTTAAAACTTTGTTCACAAATTGTTCACAGTGGTCATTCTTCTCGCAACACTCGAAATGGTCATATTTATTCTCAACTTTTCAAAAATAACATTTTATATGCCATTTTTTAGGGGGAGAAAATACGTGATAAGAAATATGTTGTGTTTTGCTATATGAACTCTCGTGTAAAAAGACTTTAACCTATGAATTGACGAGCTCTTAACTGCTAGTAACTCAAAAAGACTTGTCCGGGACGGGTAATAATTTCAAGCTAGTTCGCTAGTGATGTAAACGTGTCTCGCAAAGGACTTGTCTGAGTAGAATGTACCATTCGAGAAACTCTTGGTAGACATGAACTCTGACGGGTTTGACAACCTTCGAGGATTGTCTACACCTTCAAGGTAGTTATTAGAGCTAGTTGTCACCTAAAAGCTGACAATGCAACTCTTTAACTATGCCACGTAACCGTGTCTCGCCGGGGAATGTCTATCTTGAGTTGATCAATTCAAAATGTGCGCGCTCTTTCCTCACTGTGCATTTAACCGTTAAAACTCTTAAGCACATGTGGATGGAGAGTATTTATGCAAAATCTCATCTCAACAGTGGTTCAAAAATGTTTTATTCATAAACACTGGCGAGAGATTTTTCAAGTAAATGGTTTTATGGCAACATAGGTTAGTCATGGAGTTATAAGGTGACTAAGGTTAGGAATAACCGTCCTATGATCCGCCAGAGCCGGAGGGATCTACCCAAGGACACCACAAATAGTTAGTATTTAGAAGTCCTTAGGTATGATTATAAAAAGGAGAAAATGAGAATCGGAGAAAGAAGGAGTTGAAGAATTAAAAACAAAATGCAAAGAAAATGGTGAAAAGAAATAGCCCTCCAGATTATTCAACTTAGGGCAGACACCGGTTCAATTCATATGCTACTGGTTATCACTAGATGACACCGTATTGAAGATTAAAAGTCGTCATGGACCCAGTGACGCATGCACTAAACCTTCTCAACCACTCAAGTTTCTCTCAACAGAAGCTTGTTTCATTCTCACAGGGAACCCTACGTAAACTATCGGCTTTCTCTTAGAGATTGCTGGTATTGAAGAAGGAGACCCTCTCCCTAGTCTCCGCTCAGGAAAACCAAAATGCACTATTGAGTCTAGAGCCACGAGATTCATCAAAAGATCTCTTAGGTACACTTGACATTTCATCACTTGATATTCAACAATAAGAATTTCAGTGGTACATTATCGAGTCCTTCACAGATCTTAGCAATCTGTCGAGAACATTTATGAGAGGTTCACGTTTGTGATCCTCAATGATTGAATGGAAACTCCCGCCGTGGTCAACATCAAACGACAGCAGGTCGCTTCGGCAACTCCCCGTGGATTGCTCTTAGTGGTCTCAAACGGTCTACAGTCGTGAGGTGATGCTTCGTGTACCTCACGACTCATCGAATCGTAGGTGTACTTCGGTACATCGTGTTATCTCACTTGTGGGACTCCGATTCAAGAACGGCCTTTGTAAGAATTAGAGTTGTGTTTTCACACTATGCTGTCAACACTCTCGAAGTTCAAACTTGTAAGTGCCGGAATCCGCTTATTACTAACCGTTTTAATGTTTACTTCTTATGGAAGCTCTCGAGCGGAATGATCGTGCAGATTCTCCACTTGTTCACACCAACAACATCATCAAAGAAGTTCTATCTTAAAGCAACACAAAAGTCCGAATGATTCTTCGTCAAATCAAAGAATCTACAAAGTTAAAGACTTAAAGAACTTCATCAGCACCGTAATCCAACGTTAAAGAGTGTGTGAGCATGTTGGAGAAAGATGTGGAGACACCTGGCAGCGAAGCATACCTGAGGCGACTTGATGCAGATAACAACATACTATCACTTTCATCACAAAGAACAATGATCAAAGAACAAAGTTAAAGATGACGCCAAAGCATAACTGTTCAAAGAAAACTATCTCGCTACACCGGGAGATGGTTCAATCATGGCAATTCTTCTCACAAGAAAGAAGAATGTCAGAAGACGCCAAAGCTACTATTACATCAACGCCTTCACCGTTTTCATCACCAACACTTGAGGGGGAGATTGTTGGAATCACTCCTAAACCATAATCAAGTGTTAGTAATTAATATGTAATAGGTAGCTTAATTATGGCCTTTATGTTTGTTATTAGCCTTAAGCTTATGTAGAAGGCCCATGAGCTTAGGCCCATGTCCAATAAGGAAAGGATGGGAACTAGGAGTGTTGCCCTAGCTTCCCTCCTATAAATACTCTTGTAAACCTTCATTTGAAGGTTGGTTGTTCAATATTATCTTTCATTCACTCCTTACGCATAACCGGCTACATTCATACGCGTGTGTTTGTTTGGATATTGTTCAATCGCCTCTCTATCTTTCTATTAAGCTTGTGTTGTAAATCTAGTAACCTAACATGATGGTTAATTCAAGGGTTACTTGCGAATTGAGAAGTTGTTGGAGGTTGTTGATTATAATTTACTAAGACATGAACAGTGGGACAAATGTAATTATGTGGTTCTGTCTTCGATTCTTGGTTGTGTATATCAGGATTTAAATTTGGGTCAAGTATTTTCTAGTAATGCTAAAACTGTTTGGGATGAGTTAGATTAAACTTATAGTAAGTTTGATGGTTCTGTGATTTTTAATATGCATTATAAAATTCAGTCTTTCTCTCAATCTAGTATGTCTTTGGCGGAGTATTTATCATAAGTTCAATTCTCAATGACTCTTTAGTTAATCTGCCTAGTTGTATTTATGACACTACCGAAAACTTAAGAAACATAATCAATTAATCAGATTGATGTGGTTCTTAATGGGACTTGATGAGGTGTATAGTTATCTTAGGAGTTATATTTTGATTATTGATCCTTTTCCTGATGTTAAGTCTTCTATAGCCACTCTTTCAAGAGATGAGTCCCATATGAATACTCATGTTCATGCTTCTCATAGTAAGTCTAGTTCTTCTACATTTGCTTCTAGGTCTAATAATTGTGTGGCAATAAGAGTAATCAAAATGATAGTTTTAACATAAACACAGTTTTTCTACAAGTATTGCAATATGACAAATAATACCATTGATATGTATTTTCAGTTAGTGGGTTATCCTCCTGGTTTAAAAAGAAAAATGTGTATGCTAGTAATTCTAAGGTCACTGCTAATAATGTGTCTACATGTAATTCTAGTGCTAGTCTATGTAAATCTCATACTTTGACTAGTGATTGGTATCAACAATAGATGAGTTTAGTAAGTAGTAGTTCAAGAACAGGTATTGCCAAGCCCGGATTTGGCTTTGGGCCATAAGGGCGACGGCCCAGGGGCAGCCCAGAAGGGGGGCAGCAAGCTAGAGACCCATATGTATGTATACTATGTTAAAATATGGCTCATTTAAGAAAAAGCCTGCTACAATGCTACATATTAATTTTGAAACGGAAGTTACGATTACGAAAGCGGAAAGCTACGTGATTTACTCAATCATTATTTGACTAAATCATTAAATAGAATAAGATATTGGAACGGCACTTTACAGTTACAACTTATATACCAAATACCATTAAATAGAATATTATTGGAATGGTAGGTAATGGCTGAAGGGCGCAAGGCTTAAAGGCTTAAGTCTTAAGGCTGTGAATTTGTGATCACGGGAAATAAGTTTCGAATTGGAGAGACGTTTAACAAACAGCACATCATCTTTTTTTCTCTTCATAAATTTGATCAGGTGATATTGTTCCATACTTATTATTTTTGCTTTTGTAGAATAATATATATTATACTTTATTTTTTCATGTTGCGTCGTTCACAACCGTGGGGTGCCAAAAAAAGGAAACGAAAAAAAACTCAACAAGAATTAGAGTGACCTCAACACGGTTATATGGATAGGTATGTTGTTAGAACGAAAATAATAATAATAATAATGTTCAAGAAAATAATGACGAGGTTAACATTAATATAGATAATGAAAATCCTATAAATAATGAAAACCTAGAAAATGATAAGGTTAACGTTAATGATGATAATGAAAATCCTAAAAACAATGAAAATCTAGAAACTAATGAGGTTAATGTTAGCGACGATGATGAAAATCCTAATAATGAAAATCACGAAAGTCCTCAAGATTGTTATGCTGACGGAGTTAATCACAATATTTTTGACGTAAGAGTTTGGGATGGTTTAGATTCAAATATTAAATAGTTGCTTGTAAGCAAAGGGGTTGTTAGAGAAACTAATATAAATTATCCAAAAGATAAATTTAGTAGGCACTTTTCTTGTGAACATTATGTACGTAAGTTACGTAATGGGGATTCATATGATATAAAATGGTTGATTTACTCAAAAGAGCTTGATAAAGTATTTTGTTTTTGTTGTAAGTTATTTAAAACTGCTAGATCTAAAAGTCAATTGGCAAATGAAGGAATAAATGATTGGAACCATCTTAGCAATACTTTAAAAATTCATGAAAATAGTTCTGAGCATATGATTAATTTTAGAACTTGGTCTGAGTTACGGGTGAGGTTAAATACGAATCAAACAATTGATAAAGAGTTACAAGAACTTATAAAAAAAGATACTACACATTGGAAGGAAGTTCTAATTATAATAATTGATGTTGTGAAATGTCTAGCAGAATATGATGTGCCTTTCCGTGGTTCAAATGAAAAACTATATAAAAAGTCTAATGGAAACTTTTTAGGCATAATGCAAATGATTGATGAGTTTGATCCTATCATGAAAGAACATTTTCGCAGAAGTAAAGACAAAGAAACTCACTATCATTATCTAAGTCACAAAATTCAAAATGAGTTGATTGAAATGTTGTCATCCGAGATAAAAAATGAAATAATTAAAAAAATTAAAGAGGCAAAATATTATTCGGTAATTCTTGATTGTACTCCCGATGTAAGTCGTCGAGAACAAATGACATTAATTGTTAGATGTGTTGATTTATCGAGTTCTCCTATAAAAGTAGAAGAGTTTTTCTTAGAGTTTTTGGTCATAGAAGATACATCAGGTTTAGGTATTTTTAATGTGCTACAAGATGTTTTGAAATCTCTTGATTTAGATATTAAACATGTTAGAGGACAGGGATACGATAATGGATCTAATATGAAGGGAAAACATCAAGGTGTCCAAAAAAGATTACTTGATATAAACCGAAGAGCTTTTTATATGCCATGTGGCTGTCATTGTCTTAATTTAGTATTATGTGATATGGCAAATTCTTGTGAAAAAGCAAAACTCTTTTTTGGAACATGTCAAACAATATACACTGTCTTTTCTTGTTCTACAAAGTGGTGGAGTGTTTTACTTGAGTATATTGATGAATTGACTCTTAAATCATTATGTGCGACTCGATGGGAAAGTCATATAGAAAGTGTTAAAGCTATAAAAACTCAACTTTCTCAAATAAAAGAAGCTCTAAAAAAATTAGCTAAAGTAAGTGAAGATGGAAAATTGTGTGGAGATGCTTTATCATTGGTAAATGGTGAATTTTCAAGTTTTGAGTTTGTTTTAAGTTTGGTAATTTGGTATGATATTTTATTTAGAATTAATTTAGTTAGTAAGAAGTTACAATCCAATGATATGCTTATTGATGTTGCATTAAAAAATTTAGAGGGACTGGTTAGTTATATTGAAAATTATAGGGAAACTGGGTATGAAAATGCTATTTCTCGAGCTGAACAAATCGCAGAAACCATTGGAGTTGAACCTGAGTTTCTTGTAAAACGTGCTCCTTGTAGGAAAAAACATTTTGATGAGATTCCGAGTACTGAAAGAGAACAATAATCTGCTAAAGAGAATTTTAGAACAGATTACTTTCTTGTTTTAGTTGATATGGCTCTAACACAATTAAATAGCAGATTTGAGCAAATGAAATATTTTGAATCTATCTTTGGTTTCATGTTTGACACCTCAAAATTATTTTATTTAGATGATACCAAATTGAAGGAATGTTGTTCGAATCTCAAATCTGCTTTGACAAATGATAAAGATTGTGATATTGACGGGAATGATTTGTTTATGGAGTTACAAATTTTGCAGGACATGTTGCCTAACGGAGCATACGAGGGAGAAAGACCTTGGACATCCATTCAAATCATGGAGTTTACGAAGAAAATGGATATGTTCCCGAATGTTTTACTTGCATACAAGATATTATTAACCATTCCGGTCACGGTAGCATCTGCAGAAAGAAGCTTTTCAAAATTAAAGATATTGAAGTCTTATATGCGGAGTACAATGAGTCAAGAGAGGCTCAACGGGTTAGCGATTGTGAGTATTGAAAGTAGTTTTTTCGCAAATGTCGATTATGACAAGATAATTGATGTTTTGCTTCAAGAAATGCATGAAGACATCGATTTAGGTGATCAATTTTGTCGAACTTGTATTCGGAGTTTATCTCCTCATATTGTATCGTTTTTATTTAATGAATAAAAAAATTGGCGTGGGGATGAGCCGCTTGGCTTGACCAGGTTCCAAACCCCTAAAAAATATGTTGTTTGTTTACAATGGGCATATTCACTCGGTTCGCCCAGGGCATCCGAAATCTCAGGACCGGCGCAGGGTATTGCTTGTGACATTTAGGGAAATGTTGCATATATACCTATCTGTTCCAATCATGTGGTTTGTTTAGCATCATGTATTGATTGGATTGTTGATTCTGGTAATCATATAGTATGCTAACTGAAAAAGTCTTTATACGATTTAAAGCATGCTCCCGAAAAAAGAAATGAAAAATTAACCGGTGTTCTATTTGACTTTGGTTGTAAACAAAGAAAAAATTATCATTATTTATTTACCACTTGAGAATGATGTTTTTGTTGTGTTACTTGTGTATGTTGATGATATTATCCTAACTAAAAATAGTGTTGATGGAATTAATTTAATAAGTGTAAAAGCTTATTAAGTTCTAAATTCATGATTAAAGATCTGGTTGAGTTAAAATATTTTCTGGGAATTGAAGTGATAAAACAAGAAAGTGGTGTGTGTTTCTTGTTGGTTGGTTGGAGTTAAAACACACGAAACGATTAGAAGTGTGTGAGGCTATGGGGGCACACACGTTAAACACGAGAGTACGTAATAATACGTTTACTACTTGAATATTGCATGACCCGTTTTATTTGCATGATACCTGATTTATCTACAAGACCCATGGGTTGATTCTTTTCAACTTGGGTCGGTTTGGTTGCCTTGGGCCAGGTCTAAAACTGTGATCGGTGGGTGTTTGGATTGATTACTTGGAGCTCAAATTTTGAGTCCATGTACATCTAGGGATCTTGTCCTATAAATACAAATACTCCATGCCATACAAACTCACGCATATATCATCCCTAACTTTGCCAATTCTCACGATCGATCTATCATAGTCCTTGACCCGATCGGATTTCTCCAATATCCGATTAGGGTTTAGTTTGGTTCGTGTAAACCCTAAAGCTTGCATCGTTTTCTTTGATCCAAGAAGTTTTAGGTTTTTGTTTTAATTGGTGTTCTTGTTACAAGTTCCTGGTCGAACAGTAGTTGCCAACAAGTTCTGGTTTCTGGTCGTGGTATATCTCGGACAGAAAGGGGCAGATTTATCGGACAAGGTGATACAAGAAGGTTCTCGGCCAGAAGCTGTGTTCTCGGACGGAGTATATAAGACAAGATCTTGGTTTCCTTTGTTCGTGATTATTCAAGTATTCAAGGGTTGATTTGGGTAAACGTTCTCAACTAGCGTTATTGAACGTACTTGTGGTTAAGTGTTTGTGTGTGGACTCGTCGAGGTGTTTATTTTATACACTTGGTTTCTTGTTCATTTTATTACTTACGGGTGACTACGATAGTTAGTTTACTTTATCCCTTTTATTTATTATTGCTTATTAATTATGTGTTTAACATAATTGCACAAACTATATCCAATTCCGCTACGTACTCGTTTGCGTTACTTGGTTAACTAGACCTAAATCCTAACAGTGGCATCACGAGTCAACTCGTTTTTATGATTATGGGTTACACGCTTTAATAAACATGTTAAAAGGCTGCATGAAATCTAATTAGTTATTCGTTTTATTTTTGTTTTGACAACTATAATGCAATACTTGTCAATTATTAATAAAAAATACCTAGACACACACAAATTAAAATTAATTTGTTAGTTAGAATTAATTTGTTAATTAGAATTAAAAGTGTTAATTAGAATTAAATTGTTAATTAGAATTAAATTTGTTAATTAGAATTAATTGTTAATTAGAATTACATATTGTTATTAAAATACATAAAATAGCATAATTAATTGTTAATTAAGTTTGCCATGCTTTTTATGTGTTTTTCCGGCTATAAGACCCACTCAATTTCTTTTTGTGATGTATGGGGGGATCTAGTTTTCGTACCTAGTGACGGTCGTATGGTTCTCTTTTTGGGGAAGACTCACGAGAGAACTCGGAACAATATGTGTTTATTAATGTTTTATGTTTATATGTTTGTGATTCCTTATGTGCATAATTGTTACTTGTATTTGACACCTAATTGTATGCAATATGGAATAATACATATCGTAATCATAACATTAATAATGGTCTTTATTTACACGCCTAAATATCATGCTCATTGTGACCTGCTATTTGTTTCGGGGAAAATCTTTTTTGTTAAATAAAGTGACCTAAACTATTGAAACAAGTTTTTCATTAATTTAAAAACTAGACGCTATGGACACTTGAGATGTACGGCTCACCCATTAGAACATACTATAAAGGGGGTTTAAGGAGGTGCGCACAATCACACCTAAAGGATTTCCGGTTATTGCTTAGCACTGACCTGGTCCTCCGCCTCCCTGCGAGTTCGATTGGAGCTACTGTAAACCATGATGATCACTACAGTGTCATTACCAAAAGTTTTTAAAATAAGTGTTACAAAGTTGTTTTGCATGCTTCTTTGTACACGACTTTTACCACATTTATGTGAATACCCTATATGTAAAATTTTAAGTCTATGCCAACCAACTATGAACACGTGCATTTGGCTTGACCTCTTTGGTCAGACCTTAGGGCCATTCCAACCCATGGTGATTATTACTCATTGGTCAGACCTTTGGTGATTTTTTCAAGTTCTTACTTGGTCGACTTATTTCGAGTATGCTTGGTCAGACCTTGGACCCGAGGCATAAGATGAGAACTAAACATGCTTTTGACATTATTACTTGTTTACTAATGCCTTAAACAGTCTCATAAAGTCTAAGAGTTGCATTATGCAATTAACGCTCGTTGCTTACCTACTGTCCTACTTAGTTACTCACTGGTCAGACCTCTGGTAAATAAGTGGGAGTGCAATATGGATCTTAGTCTTATTAGTAGTTAATTGGGTAGTTAATTCTTTTAAGAATGTAATTATCGAAAATACTAATTATTTGAACTTTTCTAAATTGTAGATGACTACCTCAGTCGGAAATAATTCGGTACTCAGGAGTTTCTTTGAGAAACAAAAAGTCACTAGACCTAACTTCATTGACTGGTATCGCCAGCTTCGCATTATACTGTCAGCTGAAGATAAGGATACTTATTTGGAGCATCCCATACCTGCTGCACCTGTTGAAACTCCTAGCCACCCTGTCCCTGTTGAGGCTCTTGCAGCTCACACTGCTTGGGTCAAAGGCTCAAAGGACATAGCTGCCTTCATGCTCATGACCATGGAGTTAGAGATCCAACGAAATCTAACTTATCTTGGTTCTTATGACATGCTTCAGGAGTTGAAGTCCATGTTCTCCCAACAGGCAGAATAGGAGCTTCTACAAACTGAACGTGAATTTCACGCTTGCAAGCAGGAAGAAGGTCAATCTGTTAGCTCATATGTTCTAAAGATGAAGAGCTACATTGACAACTTGGAACATCTTGGTCACCCAGTTACTCTGAACTATGGAGTTAGTTTGATCTTGATTGGTCTCTCTAAAGAGTACATTTCGTTTGTGCAGAACTTTAATATGCACAGCATGGGGAAGACCGTAAATAAATTACATGCTATGCTTAAGAAACATAAGTAGACGTTGCCAAAGAAAGATGTTGCACCTGCACTATATACCATACGTGCGGGAAAGGTCCAGAAAAACCACAAGAAGAATAAATCGTTTAAGGCTGCTAAGGGGAATCGAGGAAATGGAAAGTACAAGCTGGCTTATGCTCCTGAGCATAAACCACCTCATGCTTCCTAACCTAGGATTCCTCCACCACCCAAGAAGGAGAATCCTGCTAAGGACGCGACCTGCCACCAATGTGGTGAAGTGGGTCATTGGAGAAGGAATTGTCCCCAGTATCTCGCCAAGTTGATGAAAAAGAAGAAACAGTCTCTTGCAGCTAGTTCTTCAGGTATTTTCACTATACAACTCTACTCTTTTCCTCATACATCCTTAGTATATGGCACGGGTTGTGGTACTCACATCTGTAATACTACTCAAGGTCTCAGGGGAAGTAGGAAGCTCAAGCCAGGAACTTTAAGTCTGTACGTGGGTAATGGTCAACGGGCAGGAGTTGAAGCTATTGGTGTTTATCATTTATGTCTCCCTAGTGGATTAGTAATTGTTTTAAACGATTGTCATTATGCTCCCTCTATTACTTGAGGAATTATTTCAGTTTCATGTTTGTATGACGATGGTTTTGTTAATCGTTTTGAATCGAATAATGCAATTTCAGTTTCTAAAAATAACGTTGTTAATTTTACTGTTATTCCTTGTAATGGTATTTATGAAATTGATATGTCTTGTTCAAATACAAATGATAGTTCTATGTTTGCTGTAAGCAATAAAAGAGCCAAGTATAACTTGGACTCTGCTCTCTTGTGGCATGGTCATCTTGGACACATTAGCAAGAAACGCATGGAGAAGTTGCAACATGATGGACTTCTCAACTCAACTGACATTAAGTCACTTGAAAAGTGTGTTTCATGCATGTCTGGTAAGATGGCAAGAAAACCCTACACACATCAAGTGGAAAGGGCTAAAGATCTACTTGGACTAATACACTCACATGTATGTGGCACATTTAAGATTGTTTCAAGACAAGGAGCAAGTTACTTCGTCACTTTTACTGATGATTATAGTCGGTATGGTTATGTTTACTTGCTGAAACATAAACATGAAGTGTTTGAAACATTTAAGGTGTTTCAAAAGGAAGTAGAAAACCAACTCGGGAAGACCATTAAGTCACTACGTTCTGATCGTGGAGGTGAATATATGAGTCAAGAGTTTTTGGATCATCTAAAGGAGCATGGGATTATTGCCCATCGAACTCCTCCTTACACTTCACAACATAATGGTGTGTCTGAGATGAGAAATCAAACACTGTTTGACATGGTTCACTCCATGATGAGTCAAACTACTCTTCCAAAGTCCTTTTGGGATTATGCACTTGAGTCTGTTGCACGCATTCTCAATATGGTTCCAACTAAGAAGGTTGATAAGACACCATACTAAGTATGGCATGGGAAAGCCCCTAAGCTGTCTTACTTAAAAGTCTGGGGTTGTGAGGCACTTATTAAGCGTGATACACTTACCAAACCTGACAAACTTGAACCTAGATCTGTTAAGTGTATCTTTGTAGGATACCCAAAGGAAACAATGGGATATTCTTTCTACCTTCCATCAGAGAACAAAGTTATTGTTGCTCGAAATGCTGAGTTCTTTGAGAGCAATCTCATGGATCAAGAAGCAAGTGGGAGTTAGAAGATCTTGAAATAATTCAAGATGAAGATACAAATCCATCTTTAGACACTAGCTTACATCATGATTAGGATGATCAAGAAATTGATGAACCTCAAAGTGATATTATTCCAATTCAAAAGTCCGCAAGGACACACCGTGCTCCTGATCGTATGTGCTTATACATCGATGCTGAGGAACATGAGTTAGGGGATCTTGGTGAACCCAATAACTATAAAGCTGCATTGATGGATCCTGAATCCAAGAAATGGCTTGATGCGATGAATGTGGAAATGCAATCCATGAAAGACAATGATGTCTGAGTTTTGGTTGAGCTTTCTCCTAACTGCAAGACAGTTGGTTGCAAGTGGCTTTTCAAGAAGAAAACCGACATGGATGGTAAGGTATACACCTTTAAAGCTCGTCTCGTAGCAAAGGGCTTCACTCAAACCCACGGGATTGATTATGATGAGACATTTTCTCATGTAGCAGACATTAGAGCTATAAGGATTCTCATAGCCATAGCTGCGTTCTATTATTATGAGATATGCCAAATGGATGTCAAAACCGCCTTCCTTAATGGACATCTTTACGAAGAGGTCTATATGGAGCAACCTGAGGGTTTTGTTGATCCTAAATATCCTAACCGTGTATGCAAGCTCAAGCGTTCCATTTATGGACTTAAGCAAGCATCTAGGCAATGGAATAAGCGTTTTGATGATGAGATTAAGAAATTCGGATTTTCTCAAAATCAAGATGAGCTATGTGTATATCAGAAAGCTAGTGGGAGTTATGTTACTTTCATAATTCTATATGTTGATGACATATTGCTCATGGGAAACAACATTCCAATGTAACAAGATGTAAAATCCTATCTTGGAAGGTGTTTTGCCATGAAAGATTTAGGAGAAGCTGTATATTCTTGAAATCAAGATCTATAGAGACAGATCTAAACGATTGATTGGTTTATGTCAAAGTTCTTACATTGAGAAAATCTTGAAGAGATTTTATATGGAGAATTCCAAACGTCGAGATATCCCAATGCAAGAGGAGCCTAAGTTGAGTAAGTCACAAGGTGATGAGACACATGCTGCGAAAGAGCGCATGCAAAAAGTTCCTTATGCTTCGGCTATAGGATCTATTATCTATGATGTAAGATGTACTCGTCCTGATGTTGCGTTCGCTCAGAATGTGACAAGCCGAATTCAACAGAATCCAGGTGAACTTCACTGGAATACTTTTAAGAATATTCTTAAGTATTTACGCAATACTAAGGATATGTTTCTGGTTTATGGATGGGAGATGGAACAAGAGCTCAGGGTTTCTTGCTACACTGATGCTGGATATCTGACAGATGCTGATGACTTAAAATCTCAGACTAGATATGTATTTTTTCTAAATGGAGGTGTTGTTGATTGGAAAAGCACAAAGCAAAGTATCTTTGCTACTTCATCTACAGAAGCTGAGTATATAGCTGCTTGTATGCATCTAAAGAGGCTGTATGGATTCGTAAATTCATTTCTGGGTTGAACATTGTTCCCACAATTGAAGAACCCATAAATATGTATTGTGATAATATTGGAGCTATTACTATAGCTAATGAAAGCGGAATCATCAAAGGTGCTAGACATTATCGCGCAAAAGTTCATTATCTTCGAGGGACCATTGAGATGGGTGACGTGAAGATATCAAAGGTTCACACAGATGACAACCTAGCAGATCTATTTACGAAAGCTTTAGCGTATCCTAAGCATTCTAAATTGACTAGAGGTATATGTTTAATACCAGCTAGTAGTCTCATGTAAATCTGTGTGTTAATTAGTATTTGGATAATTTTGGAATTGTAAGACAGTTATTACTTTCTGATAAATAAAGATACGAGGTATTTGTTATTTCATTCATATAATATGTTATTCCATATTTGCATGTTTAGTCCATGAAATGATTTATCATTTTAAATATGTCCATTGTCGGTTAACAATATGGGAATATTATTATGTAAGGAAAATGTGAGTGTTGGTTATATTCTAACGAGAATGTGGAATTTTCCCGCAAAACTCATGTGTATGCACTAGAGATGCATATTGGATACCCCAACTTTCAAACATTTACTTTTGGATCCTTGTCATAAGTAAAATATTGAAAATGGTTTGTTAAATTCGTCCTTAGACTTGAGATACAAGCAAGTTCTGTTATGTGTGGATATCATTTTTTGTAAGTATAAGCCAAACGCTATCTGAATAAGGTAGTTATAAGAGCTATATTTCGGAGTGATGTAAAGCAGCATCCACAACGTTTGTAGTTAATAAAGGATTTGTTACTCCACTTGATATGTGCAGAAAGATACCATGGCGCCTCTCCAGATTTAATCAGATAATTATTTGGCGAACCACAAAGTATAATGTAAGATGATTCTTGATTACATTTGGTATATCTTAATTAAAATCTATAACGAGATTCTAAATGGTTAAACTATATGGAATGAGTTAGGATCCATATCCATGGTTTAACGGTATCTATAACAAAGGATGATTAAAGCAAGACATTGAATGACCATGCTACTGAGAAATTTTAAGAAACTATATCTCAGACACTTTTAGTTAAATAGCGAGTGAGAGCGTTGCTAGGCGTTTCCGTCATTGGTTTTGCGTGCTATTCGCTACTCCAACTCCTAAGTGGGAGCTGTTGGTTTGTGAGAGTTGAAACACATGAAACGACTAGAAGTGTGTGAGCCTATGGGGGCACACAGGTTAAACACGAGAGTACGTTATAATACGTTTACTACTTGAATATTGCATGACCCGTTTTATTTGCATGATACCCGATTTATCTACACGACCCATGGGTTGATTCTTTTCAACTTGGGTCAGTTTGGTTGCCTTGGGCCAAGTCTAAAACTGTGATCAGTGGGTGTTTGGATTGATTGCTTGGAGCTCAAGTTTTGAGTCCATGTACATCTAGGGATCTTGTCCTATAAATACAAACACCCCATGCCATACAAACTCACGCATATATCTATCCCTAACTCTGCCAATTCTCACGATCGATCTATCATAGTCCTTGACCCGATCGGATTTATCCAATATCCGATTATGATTTAGTTTGGTTCGTGTAAACCCTAAAGCTTGCATCGTTTTCTTTGATCCAAGAAGTTTTAGGTTTTCATTGTAATTGGTGTTCTTGTTACAAGTTCCTGGTCGAACAGTAGTTGGCAACAAGTTCTGGGTTTCTGGTCGTGGTATATCTCAGACAGAAAGGAGCAGAATTATCAGACAAGTGGTGTCCGATATCGGGTGATACCAGAAGGTTCTCGGGCAGAAGCTGTGTTCTCGGACAGAGTATATACGACAAGATCTTGCTTTTCTTTGTTCGTGATTATTCATGTATTCAAGGGTTGATTTGGGTAAACATTCTCAACTAGCGTTATCGAACATACTTGTGGTTAAGTGTTTGTGTGTGGACTCGTAGAGGTGTTTATTTTAGACACTTGGCTTCTTGTTCGTTTTATTACTTGCGGGTGACTACGAGGGTTAGTTTTCTTTATCCTTTTTATTTATTATTGTTTATTAATTATGTGTTTATCCTAGTTGCATAACTAGATCCAATTCCGCTGCGTACTCGTTTGCGTTACTTGGTTAACTAGACCTAAATCCCAACATTTTTCTCAAATAAAGTATTGTCTGGATTATTGAATGAGTTTGGTACCAAAGGGAATATGTCCTAATGGAACCCCCATGTTATGTGAGAAACTAAACAACCAAAATGGTTGTGGGTTCAAGTCATGCTTAGGACATGTGATATAAACTTGTGGTGTAAATGTTGTGAGATAGTTAATATTATCGTTCTAAAAATAGTGAATGAGTTTGGTATGTTAGGTTGTAAACTAGTTTGAACTCCTATTGAAGTAAATCCAAATAAGACTAATGCAAAAATCATTAATAAAAATGATTATCCATTAGATAGCTTACAGAAACTAGTTGGGAAATTGATATATATCACAATTACTAGACATGACATATCTTATGCAGTTTATAAACTAAGTCAGACAATGCATGGACCTTTACACCCAGATCTTAAGTTGGCATTTAGAGTCCTTGGATATCTTAAGGGTGCTCCTAGAAAAAGGGTTCTATATAAATGAAATGGCAATTTTGAGTTAACTGCTTATGTTGATTCTGACTGGGCTAAGTGTACAGCTACCAGAAGATTTGTAATTGGGTATCCAGTCTTCCTAGGCAGCTGTCTTGTGTCCTGTAAAAGTAAAAAACTATTTGTTTTGGCTAAATCCTCAGCAGAAGCTTTATGTCATGTGTTACTTGTGAGATTATCTGTATTTTAAAGTTATTGATTGATCTCAAATTCAGTTACACTCTATATGTATGAATATGTTTTATGCTAAATGCTTCAATGCAGATTGCTGCAAATCCTGTATTTCATGAAAGGACAAACATTTTGAAATAGATCTTTATTTCTTAAGATAAAAGATTGGAGAAGGAGTTAACATTCATTATGAGGATAATACTGCATATGTGCTTACTAAAGGTTTGTGTTCTACTGAACATAAGAAAATGTGTCAGTTGATGAATCTGGTGAACTTATTCCAGGTTTAGTTTAAGGGGTGCATTAAAAGTTAGCTTTATAAACTAAACTATCAACAAGTCCAGGGGGTGTGTTGGTATTTTTGAAAGTTGTTTTTTGTTTTGTTTTCATTTGCATGGTTTGCCAAAGATCAAGGATTGAAAGTGTGGTCGTGTCAAGACTTCAAGGGAGCTAAGTGGAAATATGAAGATCAATGCTATATACGGGTTTTTCTATTAGTTTTTGGGTAAAGGGTTTTCCTGGTAAAATATATTACTCCAAAAAAATATTAAGTATATAGGATGAGGGGGAATCTCACATCTCAGCCCATTACAGGCAAACAAACGCACCTATTGTTCTTCAAACAAAATCTATCATAAGAGAGACAAGTCAATATTATGAACCTACGAAAATAAAATGCCAACAACAAAAATAGAACTACATCCTAACTCTACAACAGTTACGGATGTCCCACGCATCACAGAAAGCAAGTTGTTCTTCAGTTAAGTCATTAACATCATACTCATAACCATCATAACCATACTAATCTCCATACTTAAGGAAACTTGCATCATTAGCTCCTCCACCACCATGATTCGGGTTGTCATCATCAATATCCTCGAATTTATCCACAATTTAAAGCTTCCCCTTGCTTTTTTATAGTAGTACTAGGTTCACATACCGATGTCAGAGTATCCTACTCTTACATAGGAAGCTTTGATCTACAAGGTTTTAGCGGCTTCCCATCATCACCCAATAGCACAAGCTTCCAATCAAGCATTGGACTTTCTAGTTCATTAATCCTTTCAGCCAAAGATGGTGCACTCGCGTTATTTATCCAGTTTCCCATTACCTTCAACTTGTGTCAACATTACAACCCTCTCCCTCCTCCACATCCACCATAGAACTTAATACATCAAACGAGTTTGATGTAGAGCGAACCGCAATATCATTTTTATCATTAGTTACCTTTGGTTTCCTTGGTGCCTTAGGTTGATACGCGAAATTAGTCTTCAAACCAATCTGAACCCCACGAATAGCTTGCCTTGGATTTCATATTCTTAATAACAACCGAGACAAGTTTCTTAGGACATTCATTAAGAACGTGACTAAATAACTTATGTAAGATCAAAAGCATGATGATTTATGTGGTTCAGGAGGTCGAGGTTGATCAAAGAACATAAAAAAAATACATGGTTCTAGAGAGAGAGAAAGTAAAGAAAGGGTTAGGTGAAAAAAAAGATAATATTATTAAGAATAAATGATTACACACCCGCACCCCTCATAAAGAGTCATGAGGGGTATTTATAGGCTCATTACTACATAACTATGCTACTTGTATTATAATAGTCCCTGTGGGCATAGCTATCTATTTATCTTTTCCAATTCATATGTAAGACGTTATCTTCATAAAATAGCAAAGCTAGCAATCTCCCTCCAATATAGCATCACACGTAAATGGTTATAATAAGACCTATAAGTACATAAACAAAGTAAAATAAAAATGTTGTTGAAGCGTAGAGTCTCTGAGGATGTCACTGTAATCTAGATATTGAGGATTACTTGGAGTTCTTTCTTCCGACGGTCTATGCTTTGATCTTTGGCACTGACGGCTCTGATCTTTTTCAGAATTCCTTATGCATCATCCTTGAAGTTCATTCTTCCGAATACTTCGGCATCGATCTTTGGCACTGACGGCACTGATGTATGGAGCTCTAAACTTCTTGTGTTGTAATGATCTAGTTAGGTTATTATTCCCTCCTAACTAGTGATCCTTTTCTTTACTTTGCTCCCTCCCAAACTGACATCCCTCTTTCATCAAATCTCTTTAGTCTCCTAACACGCAGTGGAGAAAGTAGACTGTACACTGTAGCACCATGGTTGTCATTCAGGGAGCATCATATCAACATAAGTCACATAGATCTACATCCAGGTTGGTAAATAAGCCCCGATGTACACATTATATAAGCACAATTAAGCACTTATTATTGAAGCACAGTTCCCTCAATCAACCAAATCATGAAAGACGAAACACAACTTCTCCCTCCTGATGGTTGCGAGTTATCGAAATCATCATAATGTTATGTACATGCCATAAAATCAACTTGAGCTAGAAGCAATACTAAAGCCATAATAGCCCTTCAAACCAACCTGTAATCGAACCTCCTTTTAATTCAACCGGCTAATAGTAATGACCAAATATAGAGATAACCCGATATGACCAACTTGAAAAAGAAGTCAACATCCCAACTTTGTGACTTAATTCTTGTAGGAAAAATAATTGTAACTTATAACCTATACTGAGCACTACAACATAACTCCTTAAAGTATTAGGTGCACAGTGGATAAATGCTCGGACAAGTTTATCTTAAGACATACAAGAAACAAACCAGCTTGACTCAAAGATGAATAAGTACACTGAGAAATGTCACTTCAATTTCAAATCAATAATACCGTACAAAAACCCCGTAGTCAATTTGTTAAAATAACACCAATTTAGTAAAAAACCCTCTGGCGACAATTGGCGATTCGACTCCCTAACTAATCGATCTTTTAAATATTCGTTACTTTAATCTCCACTAACGTTCATAGATTAAGATTTATCTTATTCTAAGTTCTTTTTGGCCTTGATTCCTGTGCGAATAATTATTGATTGCTACGTTGGGATTCTTTTATTGCTTTAGGGGATTTTAATAATCGAGTGTAGGGTTCTGATCATTCATTAATTCACTATACCCACTTGATTTAAACCCGAAAACACTGGCGATTATACGAAGCTTGACTATCATTGGATTGATTATGGATTAGTTCATCATTCTTTATTGCTTATAAACCCTAGTTTTTTACTAGCGTTTAATTAATACGTAGCGATTACGTGGTTTGGCTCGGGTTATTTTTTTCTTGTTTCGATTGTGTTCTTTTGGATAGGGTTGGTTTATTGTCGTGTTGATGGAGGGTGTGTCTAACGTTGATAAGGATGCCTGCCCTCCTCCGATTAACGAGGGGAGTAGTTCTCGTACTGATGGACAAGTGGAGCCGGTTCCACTTGGTTCGAGCCCTAGTAATGATGCACCTAATCATGACACGCCTGAGGGTCATGATACTTTAATGAAAATTCGGGCTATTGAAAGACAAATATTTGAGGGAAAACTTGTTATTGTGGGTGACGATGGGAAACCATTAAAACCAGCTGTGACTGTGGATGCTACTAATTCTGGGGCTATTCCATTTGAGCAGCTTAAGGTGCCGCAGTCACAGAAGGAGCTAGAGGAGATGCTTACTATTATTGGTTATTATTCGAAACCTCCTCATGATACGAGTGTTCCTATGGCTTCTAATGGTAATGCTACTAGTAGTCCTATTAATGTTAATGATAAGGTTGATACGAATGCACATGGGACTGTTGGTATTGAGAAGGTTGGTGTGTCTGCTTTGAAACAACCTTCTACATCATATGCTGGTGTTACTTCTACTGAACCTAAGAAACACACGTCAAACTTTCGTAGGTTGGAATGTAATAAGAAAGCTAATGGTGTGGATCTTTCTGTCCCGATGAAAGTGGTTGAAGAGGTGAACTCTAGGTTTGATAATACTTTGTATGGGTATTTCCTTGGTCAACGACTTGCTTTTCCTGTTGTGGATTACTTTGTACGCAATGCGTGGGCTAAGTTTGGTTTACAAAAGGTAATGATGAGTGCAAAGGGGTTCTTCTTTTTTAAGTTCAATTCGAAGAAAGGTGTTGATGATGTTCTTGAAAACGGTCCTCGGTTGATTAGAAATGTACCTATTATTCTTAAACCATGGACATTGAACACCAACTTACTTAAAGAGGATTTGACCAACATCCCGGTGTGGGTTAAATTCCTTGATGTTTCTCTTGCTATGTTTTCTGATGATGGCCTTAGTCTCCTTGCCACATTGATAGGCATGCCCAAAAGGTTAGATGCTTTCACTAGCCAAATGTGCAAGGACTCGTGGGGCCGTAGTAGTTTTGCTAGATGCATGATTGAAGTGAAGTCGGATGAGATGCTTAGGGACAGTCTTACTGTTGAGATACCGTTACTTGATGGGTCGGGTTCGACTATTGAGAAGATACGGGTTGAATATGAGTGGAAACCACCTCATTGTGATAAATGTAAGATTTTTGGTCATACTCTTATTGAATGTCCTAAAGTTGTTGAACCTCCTGCTCAGCCTACTAAGCGTGCTAATGATGGTTTCAAGACGGTTAATAACAAGAAGAAGGGAAAGCAAGGGGGTCTACTTTTCCGGTTCAAGGAGGGTTTTCTAAACTTGTTGTGGGTAAGCAGTTTCAATATCAACCCAAAAAGACTCCTCCTGAACCTAAGAAAGTGGAAGTCACTAAGAAGAATGCTTCTGATGTGGCTAGTTCGAGTGGAACAAATATTTCTACATCTAACCAGTTTGATGCTCTTAATAAGGAATATACGGATGCGTTTGGTAGTCCTTCTAATGACACCAACAAGGATGTGGATTCTGGTCATTCAATGGAAGTTAATGAAGATAAGTCTACTAAGACAGGTATTGCATCACAAGAACCCCTTGTGAGTGATTTGAAAGAGATGGAGTCGGATGTGGCTCCTAATACTAGTGATTATTGTATTCCGCCCGCCTCATCTACTAAGAGAGTTAATCCTTTTTCTAAAGTGGGAGATATCGTGGTTTCTGATTCTGATGATGAGGTGGTTGCTAACCCATTTGCTGAGTCTGCTAATCTGTTCAGTGGTGGTGGCCATGAGTTTGAAGATGAGTATGATGACTATGATGACTATGCGAAGCAAGTTTATGATCTTCCAGGAAATTTGGATGCCTTTAATGCCATGTATGGCACCAAGCTTTAAGGTCCTAGGAAGTAATTTTCTTTCGTTTTGTCATATGTTATCATTTGAGTAGTGGTTTGTTTTTTTGTTTAGAAAATAGGAAGTATCTTGTTATGTAAGCTTTATGCCTATGTAACGGGCTGAGATATGGGATTTCACTCATATCCATTGTACTTAAACGTTTCTTTGGTTAATATATTTACCAGGGTGCAGGATTACTCCCCTTTACCCAAAAAAAAAAATAACACCAATTTAAGCCATGAAATAATTAACCTCGTGAAAATTTGTAATTCCAAAATATCACTCTTTTACCAATAATAGTCCCTACAGGCATAGCTATCTACATATCTAGTTCAGTCACGTGTAAGACGTTATCTTCACAAAATAGGAAAACTAACACCTTACAACTTGATCATCTTGGAGGTGTCCACTCGTACTCAATACACATAGTGTGCATAGTATAACTCTCGCCCTCGAAATTGGGCACCGTTACCACAAGGGAGTGTTTCAACTCCGCATTATTCTTTTATTTTTCTGTCATACTTTGTGTGTGTATTGATTTCTACTGTGTGTTTTCTCTCCCAGTTTTCACACAGTTGCTCGGGTTTGTGTTTTTTGTAATTTTTCTTTCTTCTCTTGTGTGTATGAACTTAAAACATCTCGCTATACCGTACTAGCGTTGACCGATATGCAGAAATAAAAAATTAAATGTGTGGTTGGTTGAATTAATACAAAATCTGTGAGACTTTAGTCTTTTCTTTAAAGTTTACAAAACAATTCATTTCATTCTATTGTAAGAAGATTGCTTTTTGGAATCAAATAATGCAAACTACTTATGTATGCTTTGAGAGAAAGAAAAAAAAAAAAAA
Organism: Chrysanthemum makinoi; assembly: GCA_910596185.1. Taxonomy (NCBI): domain Eukaryota; kingdom Viridiplantae; phylum Streptophyta; class Magnoliopsida; order Asterales; family Asteraceae; genus Chrysanthemum; species Chrysanthemum makinoi. Next base: position 54,705,253 of record OU343225.1, read on the forward strand.
AAAAAAAAAACATTTAGACGCTTTTTTTTTTTTTTTTTTTTTTTTTTTTGTTTTTTTTTTAAGTACTCTACTAGTTCACAATATACTCAACTTACAATTAGCGGTAAATATGTCAATAACTTACTTATTAATTCGGACCATGATTCAGTGATACATGTTGCGTATAGTTTGGTAAAATATCTCGAATTGTAACAGTTGAAAGTAAAACATAATAGTAGTCAGTTAACCCCTAGATAGATTCACAAAAGGAAAGCAACTCGGGATCCTTTTGAAAAAACGGCATGTCTTGCTTTCCTAGGCTCACAAATACTTCAATACCACCTCCATCACGGGCATCCACGGCCACAAAACTATTGTTGGTCAATGTTCCTGCTACCGAAGCTTTTATGGGCTTTCCCCATCCAAAATCAATTCCATATAGAGGAAATGTACATATGGTTGTTGAAGTATAATAATCATCAATTTTTCTTTGCTCCTCTTCGATGACGCTTTCTAGAGACATAGTTTGAAGGATTTCAAACTCACTTTTAATATTTTTTATACCTTGAATATCCGTCTTCAATTTTTTTAACTGGCTAATGAAAGAATTCGGTGTAATGTCATTTGGATCATCTGTTGTTGAAAATACCGGTAGTTTGTAAAAATTCCCTATGGTGGTTTTGGGTAACGACTCTATCATTTTGTTTCTTATATTTGTTACCAGGACAAATCCAGTCGGCTTAAACGATCCAGAATTACTTTTTGAAGCTGCTCGAAGTGCACATCTGTAGAGTAGCCAATTTAAAACTTCCAACCGAGTGGGGTTGATGATCGGCTGGTCAGAGTCCGCAGTCATGGCCATAACCTTGAGCTTAAGGTCATTTAATTTAGTGCCGGGGAACATGAAACTCCTAGTGACACAGTTATCTCGTGATTTGTCACGTGAAATTCCTTGGAAATTTAGGTTATTACCTTTAACAGAAATAAAATAGGGGTTGATAGGCGATACCACATACTTTTGCTCCCATGAGCGCAATCGTGTCATTATGGCCCAGTCATTAAAAAAGTTGCACCAACTGCTTGCATCTGCTATCTTGTGGGATAACGACACCGCTACCGCAATTCCTCCGCATGCAAACTGGTTGACTTGGACTGCCAATAGGCTCGCTTTATCTTTTTCGAAGTCCTCAAAAGTATGATTCAACTTGGTCCATAGTCGACCATTGGGAATGAGTTGGTCTAGATCTTCATGTTGCATATTTAGCATGAAATTTGTCATTGGTTTGTCATTTTGTGCTTCAAGGAACTCAACTCCATCATCGTTGCAATCTACGAATGATGGTGTTTTTTTGGCTAGCCTACCAGCAAGCGGGTAGTATTGCGTTAAGGTTTGAGATAAGGACTTCTTCATATCCAATAACTTCAAACGTGAATCAAGATCAATGTTGGAGTAGTTTGGGTAGAAGATAACCAGTGGCATGTATGCGTCAGGTGCCAATTGATCAAACAAAGAAAGATTATGAGTTTTTAGATGAGAAGGGGTCAGAGAGGAAGGTTTGACGATCTCTCTAGAGACAATTGTGTGAAGCTGCCTTCTACCAAATCTTACAAGGGTGCTTAACATTGTCATCTTTACAAATGCGGAAGGGCTTTCGATGACAATAGCCTCATATATATCTCATCTTATATAGCCATGAGAAAAGCTAGCACGAAGAGTTTGCCATGGCCTACCCAAAGTTTTCAAAATATTTACTCACCAAAGAACAGAATGAAGTTTTGAAGAGTCAATATATCTATTTAAGGTTTTGTTCAGTTACTCGCCATGCGATTAACTAGAAAATATTATTGATGGTCCACTTGTTCGGCGGATCTGGTACCACAGAAAATAACTATGTGTAAATGCTACTATTAAGGTCTTAGTCCTAGCTAGGCCTACGAGTCAAGGTATGGGAACCATCTGCCAAGAGGGTGTCATCATAATTCCAAATAAGGCTTCTTGATCTCTCCCTGGTATCGGACTATAGTTAAGTTAATTTGTTAAGTTTAGTCGGATGTGCATGTTTTACTTACATGAATAGTATCATCTTTCTATTAAATATGTAAAACAGACAACTTATTTTGAATTTATTTGGATGAAATTGCTTATGCGTATGTTTAGTAAATAAACACTTAAACATAATTAGTACTTGCAGATAAGCACTTCAAAATAAACAATCCGAAAATAAGCTAGTTAAAATATATTGCGCGCGGAGATGGATGATGTCCGTTTACAACGAATTGTTCAAGACAATAACTTATATGATGGGATTTTTTTATCATCTTATGTTTTATGTTTCTGAAATATGATGAAATTCATAATTCTAAATATCTGAAAACAAATTAGGGTTTTCTTGTGGGTAGAGGTACGGCAGAATGGTGGGGGGAGGAAGAGCCGAAACTTTTGCTAAAAAAATTGGAGAGGATCGGTGATTAGCTTGATACCATGTAAAAGGTTGTACGAAAGTATAGGCAACACAAGATGAACAATAAAACCTTTATTCAGATCTAAGCTGCAATAGTCAGCTTAGATTAAGTATCCAAATGTTACAAGGTTAGATTAATGTCAATGAGACAATAATCATGTAAATGTAATGACAAGACAAGATCAGTGATAATGATCTGAAAGAAGAGAAGAGAGTGATACAAAAGACTGCACACTCAAGTGTTTTTAAACCCTAGAATAAGGGACTTATTAAATAGGAGATTAAGTTACACTAAGACCCCTCTAACGGCTATAAAAGACTCTTCAGCAGAAAAGAAGAAAGCTTCAGCAGAAACCAGCTTCTTGGAACTTTAAACCTTTTATTCTTTGTCCATGATTAACCCCTGTAGAATATCTGCAATGAACATAACTTGAAAGCCATTAGGAACTGATAGAATGATATGTTTGCCACAGATTATTACCCCGAATTTTAACATTCCCCCTTAATCTGATGAGCAAACATATCAAACAATATCAATTTTTCACACAAAAATTTATGCTGATAAACAGGGAGATTTTTAGTGAGGATGTCTGCAGTTTGGTTTGAAGAGCCAATCTTTTTAGCACTGATAACACCTCTTGCAATTTTCTCCCTGATGAAGTGAACATCAATTTCAAAGTGTTTTGATCTTTCATGGAAAACAGGGTTGACAGCAAGTTGTAAGGCAGATTTGTTATCACAGAAAAGATTAACAGGGAGATTAATATCAACTTTTAGATCTTTTAGTATTTTTTGAATCCAGATGATTTCACAAGCAGCAGTAGACATAGATCTATACTCTGCTTCTGTGGAAGATTTTGAAATAGTGTTTTGTTTTTTACTTTTCCATGAGATCAAACAATCATTGAAGAAAACACAATAACCTGTGACAGATTTTCTGGTTTTTTTTGCATTTGGCCCAATCAGCATCACTATATCCTTCAAGATAATTTTCAGAGTTGCTAAAATTGTACTTTAGACCTTTTCTTGGAGCTCCTTTTAGATATCTCAGAACATTGAGGGCACATTCCAGATGAGATTTCAAGGGAGAATGCATATATTGTGCCAGACAATGAACTGAGTATGAGATGTCAGGTCTTGTATGGGTGAGATAGATAAGTTTCCCAAGTAACTTCTGATAGCCAGTGATGTTGACTAGTAAGGGATCATCAGCAGTGGGAATGTATGGGAGCACAGAGTTGGGTTCCATAGGTGTGGACACAGGTTTGCACCCAAGAAGACCAAATTCTTTGAGAAGTTCAAGACAATATTTTCTCTGGGAGAGACAGATGTCATTCCCAGTTTTTAAAACCTCAATGCCAAGAAAGTATTTTAGATTTCCCAAGTCTTTGATATGAAATTTTGATTTTAGAAACTCTTTGAATAGGTTTATCTCATCAATACAGTTTCCCGTAAGAACAATGTCATCCACATAAACAAGAAGAGCAATAAACTTGTCATTTTCTGTTTTGGTGAACAAAGAGTGATCATTAACAGATTGGACAAAATTATTTTCTTTTAAAACATTGACAAGTTTTTCATTCCATTTTCTGGGGGCTTGTTTTAGGCCATATAGAGACTTGACAAGTTTACAAACTTTATTTTTATTGTTCTCATTACAGAACCCCTTGGGAATGGTCATATAGATATCCTCATCTAGATCTCCATATAAGAAAGCATTGTTAACATCAAGTTGAAAAAGAGGCCATTTGTTTTTTACAGCTAAGGCAATAAGACATCTAACAGTAGACATTTTTACAACAGGAGAGAAAGTTTCATCATAGTCTATTCCTTCCCTTTGGTTATAGCCTTTAACAACTAATCTAGCCTTGTATCTATCAACTTCACCATTGGCTTTATATTTGATTTTAAAAATCCATTTGTAACCAATGGGAGTTCTATTAGGAGGAAGATCAGTTATATCCCAAGCATGGTTTTCATTTAGGGCCTCAATTTCAGAATTCATAGCATCTACCCAATTACTATCAAGGATAGCTTCTTCATAACAGGTAGGTTCAATACTTTTATTAAGACTAGAAGCAAAGCAATAATTATCCTTATTAAGATTAGAGTAATTAACAACTTTTTCAACCCCATATTTGACTTTTCCTTCAACAATAAAGTCATTTAGATTACTGGGCAACTTAGAAACTCTAGTTGACCTTCTAGCGATAGTGGTGGCAAGCCTCTTTCTTGTTCAGCAGAATCGGATGATGTATCAGCAGAATCAGAAGATGCATCAGCAGGATGTGATTCATGTGATATGATGCCCTCAGGGTGTGTATTATCATCTATAGATGTTGCAACGGGTTCATCAATCCTAGTAGGATGACTTACCACTGTGCTATCATCATAGGATGTCACTCTCCCTTCATCATTGGGACTTGTTTGTGAGTCAAAGAAATTTTTGTGGTTTAAATCTTTAGGCACATAAGTTTCAACAAAAGGTTTTGACACAGAATTTTTCATTTTGAATGGAAACACAGTTTCATAAAATTTGACATCTCTGGAATAAAAGATATTTTTTGTTTCTAGGCTCAAGAGTTTATAACCCTTTTTTTCATTTGAGTAACCAATAAGAACACTTTTTTCAGACCTACTACTAAATTTGTCAGAGATGTTGAGAATGGTGGCATAGCATAAGCAGCCAAAGACTCTAAGGAGAGAGAGTGAAGGGTCATGCCCATACACAAAGAAGAAGGGGGACTTGCCAGACAAAACTGAAGAGGGCAACCTGTTTATGACATAGGCAGCAGTTAGAACACATTCAGGCCAAAGATATAGAGGTAATTCCCCCTGAAACATAAGGGATCTAGCAACATTAAGGAGATGCCTATGTTTCCTTTCTGCAATGCCATTTTGTTGTGGTGTATAAACACAAGAGGTTTGATGTAGAATTCCTTTTTCATGAAAGAATTGTTGAAGTTTATTATTGACAAATTCTGTCCCATTATCACTTCTAAAAACTTTGACATTGTGTTCAAATTGATTTGATAGCATATGAGTAAAGTTAACAATGGAAACATAAACATCATCCTTCCCCTTAAGCATATAAACCCACACTGCCCTGGAATAGTCATCAACAATGGTTAAGAAATATTTATAACCATCTCTGCTAGTGATTTTATATGGTCCCCAAACATCAAGGTGAATAAGTTGACCAATTTTAGTGGATTTATGTTCACTTAGAGGAAATGGTTCTCTGGTTTGTTTAGCTTTATTACAAGTATCACAGAGATGATCAGTTTCAGAAGAACTATCAAATTTAAGAGTGGGTTTAAGTATGTGTAGGACTTGGTCAGAGGGATGACCAAGTCTTTGATGCCAGAGATTTCTAGAGACATGACAAACAGATATGCAGTTGTTAGAAGTAATCTTACATGTAGAATCTATATCAAATATATATAATCCATTGTATTGTTTACCAATCCCCACAATCCTTTTTTGATGTAAATCCTGTATATAGCAATTAGATTCATTAAACCCAACAAACATCTTATTGTCTCTAGCAATCTTATGAACAGATAGTAAACTAACATTGTATTCAGGAACAACAAGAACATCAAAAAGAGTTAGGTCATTATTGACCTTTAAATCATCAATTTTAGTAATTAAGACACGAGTACCATTGGGATGTCCAACAGTTAAGCCAAGATTTGAGATGTTAACAACATTGATTAAAAAATTTCGACACAGTCATGTGCTGATTTGCACCAGAATCAACAATCCAACCAAGACTGATGTTTCCAGATAAGGATTTAGTGTTGTTGTTAAAAACTTGTTGAAGTTTACATTAAACTTGACACTGCCATTAAAGAAGGTTCTGAAAAAATTTACCTGCCAAGTTGGCATTAGCAGATGACACATTGTTGTCATTGAGGAGACTCATAAGTCTTGAGAGCTGTTCATTAGACAAGGAGACAGGAGAGTTGCTAGCACTATTATCAGTGACACAATTGGTTTCAGCAGAAACATTGTTACTGCTGAAAGGTTTACCATTAAAATTTCTTTTAACATATCCAGTAGGATACCCAACAAGGTCATAACATCTATCAACAGTATGACCAGGTTTTTTGCAATTAGTACATTTGAGGTTCATGTTTGGTCCTCTGCTATTGGAGCTGTTACCATTATTAAATCCAGAAACTTTGTTGTTAAAACCTCTTTTGTTATCAAAAAATTTTCCACCATCAGAAGTTTTTGCAGCAAAAGCTGTAGCATTGGGTTTAGCAGAGCTATTCCCAGATGAGACATTTCTGTGAGATTCTTCTCCAGATACAACAGAGAAAGCAGTTTTGACATTAGGTAAAGGATCTCTGGTTAAAATATTGCTTCTAATGGGAACATAGGAGTCATCAAGACCCATAAGAAATTGCATTAACTTGATTAGCTGATTGTGTTTTTCAAAATGTTTTGCAGCCTCACAAGTGCAGGGAGGTAAGCTAATCATACAATCAAATTGTTTCCATAAAGAGTTAAGATTGTTATAGTAATCAGCAAGAGAAGACCCACTTTGACTAAGAGAATTTATGTTTTTGTGCAAATTAAAAATAGTTGAACCATCAACTTTATCATAGGTATCTTTAAGATCATTCCACATTTCATAAGCAGTTTTAGAATAAATAGCACCAGCAAATAATTCAGGGCTGAGAGAGTTGAGAATCCAAGTGACCACAACAGAGTTACAAGTGTCCCATTGATTAGCAAGACTGGGGTTTGAATCATTTCTTATGCAAGTACCATCAATAAACCCCAATTTGTTATGGTTCCTTAAGGCAAACGTCATGGCCATATTCCATATTTTATAATTTTCAGTTCCAGTGAGTTTAATAGAAATAATGGGAGTACCATTGGTATTATTGGGATGTAAATACAAAGCATCACCAAAGGATAAGCTTTTCTCAGTGGAACCACCACCACCAACATTATCATCACCAATAGCCATAATACAAACAATAAGACAGAAATAATAAGATAGACAAAGAATCACAGACAGATATAATAATAAGAGTAAATAGACAAGTAAATAAGACTATGCAATAAGAAACAACAAGCACCAAGCCTGTGGACTAGGGTAAACCAGAGCAGGTATTCGTACCACTCAAAGGTGGCAGATCAAGATGTTAGTCTACCCGTTTGCACCCACAGAGACTTAAGTACTGTATGTTTAAAGAGAAGATAAGATTTAGACTTACAGAGAAATATGCAGCGGAAGAATAAATCACAATCACCCTAGATTCACTTAGTCTAGGGTAAATTGTAAACAGATGATAACCAGTGATTACGCCAATAGCAATAACCCCAAACCACACCTTTGTTGCCAAAGAGAATCAATGAGCCTGATGCTCTGATACCATGTACGAAAGTATAGGCAACACAAGATGAACAATAAAACCTTTATTCAGATCTAAGCTGCAATAGTCAGCTTAGATTAAGTATCCAAATGTTACAAGGTTAGATTAATGTCAATGAGACAATAATCATGTAAATGTAATGACAAGACAAGATCAGTGAAAATGATCTGAAGGAAGAGAAGAGAGTGATACAAAAGACTGCACACTCAAGTGTGTTGTAACCCTAGAATAAGGGACTTATTAAATAGGAGATTAAGTTACACTAAGACCCCTCTAACGGCTATAAAAGACTCTTCAGCAGAAATGAAGAAAGCTTCAGCAGAAACCAGCTTCTTGGAACTTTAAACCTTTTATTCTTTGTCCATGATTAACCCCTGTAGAATATCTGCAATGAACATAACTAGAAAGCCATTAGGAACTGATAGAATGATATGTTTGCCACAGATTATTACCCCGAATTTTAACAAAGGTTATAATTCTCATTAATGTTTAATGAATTACATCCTTAATTATATAGTATCTAAACATAATAAATCGCCTAAGCCAATACACATATGGCCTAATCACAAATAGCCCGCTAACACTTTCTCCCTAGTATAGGACTATAGGTTAAGTTAATTTGTATGTTTAGTCTAAGAGGATGTGCAGGTTTTACTTACATGAATGTTATCATCTTTCTATTCAATATGTAAAACGTACAACTTTTTTTGAATATATTTGGATGAAATTGCTTATGTGTAAGTTTAGAAATAAATAAACACTTAAACATAATTAGTACTTGCAGATAAGCACTTTAAAATAAACAATCCGTAAATAAGTTGGTTATATTGCGTTGATGGATGATGTCCGTTTACTTCGAATTGTTCAATACAATAACTTATAAGAAGGGATTTTTTTCCTATTCATCTTATGTTTTATGTTTTTGAAATATGATGAAAATAGGATGAAAAACATAATTTTAAACATCTGATGTAATATAAGTTTTCTTTTCTTATCATCTTTTTTTAAAGGCTGTCATTCTATAGGAATATAATTTTAAACATCTGATGTGATATAAGTTTCTTAGCTAGGTTGCCTACGCAACATTATACTTTGGATTTCTGGCAAATTGTTTCTCATGATACATTGAGCAACTACAATAGTATCAATTAGTAGCACTAAACAAGCGCCCGGTATTAACAACATGATCGAGTATCAATCTGGTAGAGTAAAAGCTATTGTCAAATAAAAATATTTACTCTCTCCGTCTCAAATTAATAGTCTACGTTTCTTTTTCGAGATGTGTGAATATAATTGTCCGTTACTAAAAATAAGTAAGAAATTTGATAAAGTTTGCTGTATTACTCTTGCTTTAAATTATTACTCATTAAAAAATTTAAAGAAGAAGTGGTAGGCCAAAGTACGACGATCCATCAATTAGTCCCACCTAGCAAAAAAAACAAGATGCACAAGTCCAATTATTCATATGTGGTTTATATACTTCAATTCATCTTATAACAATATACATTAGTTACTTGGTACAACTATTATGCAATTCGCTGTATATTTCAACTAAATATGGAATGAGCTAAAAAGGTTGACCATCTTGAGAAAATATGAAAATATGTTAACATTTCTAGACTAGATCTTTGGGGATCCCATAATTACTTCCTAACCAAGAGTTAAGCATAATAGTTTGCAAGTTTCATAAAGTAACAACGTTTTTCGGTAAATAGGTCAAATTTGATGAGTACAAGTTTTTATGTCTCGTGCCTTTTATAATTTCCACAACATGCTGGTTTGGTCATTTAAGAGTTTATTCATTCGTATCTCGCAATGAATAGGTATTCAAATCCGATCTGGATTGATTGTCTTCGCTAGTATTTTTAGAGACGGAGCTAATAAGGCGGTTCCATTTGTGACAAGGTGTCATCGCTAAAAGCTCAAAATGTTATCGTGACTCTACTATTGTTGACGCTAATTACGGATATTGAATTCACGATAAGCGGTAAATATTGTAAGATCACCAAATAGTTTTTATTGATTAAATGCATTACATATGAGATAGCATATGTATTCTTACTAAATACATAGTTTGATAATAAGAAACCAAACCCTAAACCTAATAGACCCAAACCCCTATTGGGTTTGGGTCAACTAACCTATCCAACAAATATGTCATTACATGACTTATTAATTCGGACGATGGTTTAGTGATACACATTGTGCATAGTTTGGCAAAATATCTAAATCACAAAAGATGAAAGTAAAACATTACAGTAGTCAGTTAACCTCTAGATAAATTCACAAAAGGAAAGCAACTCGGGATCCTTTTGAAAAAATGGCATGTCTTGCTTTCCTAGGCTCACAAATACTTCAATACCACCTCCATCACGGGCATCCACGGCCACAAAACTATTGTTGGTCAACGTTCCTGCTACTGAAGCTTTTATGGGCTTTCCCCATCCAAAATCAATTCCATATAGAGGAAATGTACATATGGTTGTTGAAGTATAATAATCATCAATTTTTCTTTGCTCCTCTTCGATGACGCTTTCTAGAGACATAGTTTGAAGGATTTCAAACTCACTTTTAATATTTTTTATACCTTGAATATCCGTCTTCAATTTTTTTAACTGGCTAATGAAAGAATTCGGTGTAATGTCATTTGGATCATCTGTTGTTGAAAATACCGGTAGTTTGTAAAAATTCCCTATGGTGGTTTTGGGTAACGACTCTATCATTTTGTTTCTTATATTTGTTACCAGGACAAATCCAGTCGGCTTAAACGATCCAGAATTACTTTTTGAAGCTGCTCGAAGTGCACATCTGTAGAGTAGCCAATTTAAAACTTCCAACCGAGTGGGGTTGATGATCGGCTGGTCAGAGTCCGCAGTCATGGCCATAACCTTGAGCTTAAGGTCATTTAATTTAGTGCCGGGGAACATGAAACTCCTAGTGACACAGTTATCTCGTGATTTGTCAAGTGAAATTCCTTGGAAATTTAGGTTATTACCTTTAACAGAAATAAAATAGGGGTTGATAGGCGATACCACATACTTTTGCTCCCATGAGCGCAATCGTGTCATTATGGCCCAGTCATTAAAAAAGTTGCACCAACTGCTTGCATCTGCTATCTTGTGGGATAACGACACCGCTACCGCAATTCCTCCGCATGCAAACTGGTTGACTTGGACTGCCAATAGGCTCGCTTTATCTTTTTCGAAGTCCTCAAAAGTATGATTCAACTTGGTCCATAGTCGACCATTGGGAATGAGTTGGTCTAGATCTTCATGTTGCATATTTAGCATGAAATCTGTCATTGGTTTGTCATTTTGTGCTTCAAGGAACTCAACTCCATCATCGTTGCAATCTACGAATGATGGTGTTTTTTTGGCTAGCCTACCAGCAAGCGGGTAGTATTGCGTTAAGGTTTGAGATAAGGACTTCTTCATATCCAATAACTTCAAACGTGAATCAAGATCAATGTTGGAGTAGTTTGGGTAGAAGATAACCAGTGGCATGTATGCGTCAGGTGCCAATTGATCAAACAAAGAAAGATTATGAGTTTTTAGATGAGAAGGGGTCGGAGAGGAAGGTTTGACGATCTCTCTAGAGACAATTGTGTGAAGCTGCCTTCTACCAAATCTTACAAAGCTGCTTAAAATTGTCATCTTTACAAATTTGGAAGGGCTTTCGATGACAGTAGCCTCATATATATCTCATCTTATATAGCCATGAGAAAAGCTAGCACGAAGAGTTGGCCATGGCTTACCCAAAGTTTTCAAAAAAATTATGCACCAAAGAACAGAATGAAGTTTTGAAAAGTCAATATATCTATTTAAGATTTTGATCAGTTACTCGTCATGTGATTAACTACAAAATATTACTGATGGTCCACTTGTTCGGCGGATCTGGTACCTCAGAAAATAACTATGTGTAAATGCTACTATTAAGGTCTTTGTCCTAGCTAGGCTCTGCGATTCAAAGTATGGGAACCATCTGCCAAGAGGGTGTCATCATAATTCCAAATAAGGCTTCTTGATTCCTCCCTGGTATTACTATAGGTTAAGTTAATTTGTAAGTTTAGTCTAAGACGGCAGGTTTTACTTACACGAATGTTATCATGTGTCTATTCAATATGTAAAACATACAACTTATTTTGAATGTATTTGGATGAAATTGCTTATGTGTATGTTTAGAAATAAATAAACACATAAACATAACTAGCCGGGTACCCGCGCACAGCGGCGGCGATAAGTATAGTTACATGTGTTTGCTTACCCGTTTAGTGAATTCGTTTCACAACACTTCGAATGTATATGTGTTAGTTGTAAGTGTTTGTTTGGCTTACCCGTAGCTTTCCCGCGACATCATTATTCCCGCATATAGAAATACCTTCGCAATCTCTTACGCGTCAAACACTACCCCAAAAGTATATGAGTTTGACGAATCAAGATTATATTGATTGAAATAAATGAAATAAAGGTTTAAGATGTGAAATTTTGAATTAAAATAAAATAAACCCATTAAAAATATAAAAACTAAAAACTCATAAAAATATATCAAAATGGATGTTTATTAAATAGGATAAAATTTTAGAAAATATGGTGAAATTAGATTATAAAAAAAATAAGTAGATAAAAAAATATTTTAATTTAAAAATAATGATGAATTTTTAGTTAAGAAATGACACATGTCATTTTATAATTGGAGCTTTTTATCTTAATTTTTAGTAGTTAGGAGTTAGGCTTGGAGTTTGTTAGAAGTTAGGCTTGGAGTTTGTTAAGAAGTGACACATGTCATCTCATAATTGGAGCTCCTTATCTTAATTTTTGGTTAGAAAAACACTTTCCATAATAAGCAAGTAAAAAAGTCTGAATTTTTAAGCCTTCTAATTTTAAAAGGCCTAAATGCATTATAAAGTAGTATAGATTAGTACTTGCAGATAAGCACTTCAAAATAAACAATCCGAAAACAAGCTAGTTAAAATATATTGCGCGCGGAGATGGATGATGTCCGTTTACAACGAATTGTTCAAGACAATAACTTATATGATGGGATTTTTTTATCATCTTATGTTTTATGTTTCTGAAATATGATGAAATTCATAATTCTAAATATCTGAAAACAAATTAGGGTTTTCTTGTGGGTAGAGGTACGGCAGAATGGTGGGGGGAGGAAGAGCCGAAACTTTTGCTAAAAAAATTGGAGAGGATCGGTGATTAGCTTGATACCATGTAAAAGGTTATAATTCTCATTAATGTTTAATGAATTACATCCTTAATTATATAGTATCTAAACATAATAAATCGCCTAAGCCAATACACATATGGCCTAATCACAAATAGCCCGCTAACACTTTCTCCCTAGTATAGGACTATAGGTTAAGTTAATTTGTATGTTTAGTCTAAGAGGATGTGCAGGTTTTACTTACATGAATGTTATCATCTTTCTATTCAATATGTAAAACGTACAACTTTTTTTGAATATATTTGGATGAAATTGCTTATGTGTAAGTTTAGAAATAAATAAACACTTAAACATAATTAGTACTTGCAGATAAGCACTTTAAAATAAACAATCCGTAAATAAGTTGGTTATATTGCGTTGATGGATGATGTCCGTTTACTTCGAATTGTTCAATACAATAACTTATAAGAAGGGATTTTTTTCCTATTCATCTTATGTTTTATGTTTTTGAAATATGATGAAAATAGGATGAAAAACATAATTTTAAACATCTGATGTAATATAAGTTTTCTTTTCTTATCATCTTTTTTTAAAGGCTGTCATTCTATAGGAATATAATTTTAAACATCTGATGTGATATAAGTTTCTTAGCTAGGTTGCCTACGCAACATTATACTTTGGATTTCTGGCAAATTGTTTCTCATGATACATTGAGCAACTACAATAGTATCAATTAGTAGCACTAAACAAGCGCCCGGTATTAACAACATGATCGAGTATCAATCTGGTAGAGTAAAAGCTATTGTCAAATAAAAATATTTACTCTCTCCGTCTCAAATTAATAGTCTACGTTTCTTTTTCGAGATGTGTGAATATAATTGTCCGTTACTAAAAATAAGTAAGAAATTTGATAAAGTTTGCTGTATTACTCTTGCTTTAAATTATTACTCATTAAAAAATTTAAAAAAGAAGTGGTAGGCCAAAGTACGACGATCCATCAATTAGTCCCACCTAGCAAAAAAAACAAGATGCACAAGTCCAATTATTCATATGTGGTTTATATACTTCAATTCATCTTATAACAATATACATTAGTTACTTGGTACAACTTATGCAATTCGCTGTATATTTCAACTAAATATGGAATGAGCTAAAAAGGTTGACCATCTTGAGAAAATATGAAAATATGTTACCATTTCTAGACTAGATCTTTGGGGATCCCATAATTACTTCCTAACCAAGAGTTAAGCATAATAGTTTGCAAGTTTCATAAAGTAACAACGTTTTTCGGTAAATAGGTCAAATTTGATGAGTACAAGTTTTTATGTCTCGTGCCTTTTATAATTTCCACAACATGCTGGTTTGGTCATTTAAGAGTTTCTTCATTCGTATCTCGCAATGAATAGGTATTCAAATCCGATCTGGATTGATTGTCTTCGCTAGTATTTTTAGAGACGGAGCTAATAAGGCGGTTCCATTTGTGACAAGGTGTCATCGCTAAAAGCTCAAAATGTTATCGTGACTCTACTATTGTTGACGCTAATTACGGATATTGAATTCACGATAAGCGGTAAATATTGTAAGATCACCAAATAGTTTTTATTGATTAAATGCATTACATATGAGATAGCATATGTATTCTTACTAAATACATAGTTTGATAATAAGAAACCAAACCCTAAACCTAATAGACCCAAACCCCTATTGGGTTTGGGTCAACTAACCTATCCAACAAATATGTCATTACATGACTTATTAATTCGGACGATGGTTTAGTGATACACATTGTGCATAGTTTGGCAAAATATCTAAATCACAAAAGATGAAAGTAAAACATTACAGTAGTCAGTTAACCTCTAGATAAATTCACAAAAGGAAAGCCACTCGGGATCCTTTTGAAAAAATGGCATGTCTTGCTTTCCTAGGCTCACAAATACTTCAATACCACCTCCATCACGGGCATCCACGGCCGCAAAACTATTGTTGGTCAACGTTCCTGCTACTGAAGCTTTTATGGGCTTTCCCCATCCAAAATCAATTCCATATAGAGGAAATGTACATATGGTTGTTGAAGTATAATAATCATCAATTTTTCTTTGCTCCTCTTCGATGACGCTTTCTAGAGACATAGTTTGAAGAATTTCAAACTCACTTTTAACATCTTTTATACCTTGAACATCCGTCTTCAACTTTTTAAACTGGCTAACAAAAAAATTTGGTGTAATGTCGTTTGGATCATCTGTTGTTGAAAATGCCGGTAGTAGGTAAAAATTCCCTATTGTGGTTTTTGGTAATGGCTTAATCATTTTGTTTCTTATATTTGTTACAATGGCAAATCCAGTTGGCTTAAAAGATCCAGTTCGCAGTGCACATCTGTAGAGTAGCCAATTTAAAACTTCCAACCGAGTAGGGTTGATGATCGGCTGCTGAGAGTCCGCAGTCATGGCCATAACCTTGAGCTTAAGCTCATTTAACTTCGTGCTGGGGAGCACGAAACTCCTAGTGACACAGTTATCTCGTGATTTGTCAAGTGAAACTCCTTGGATATTTAGGTTATTACCCTTAACAGAAATAAAATAGGGGTTGATAGGCGATACCACATACTTTTGCTCCCATGAGCGCAATCGTGTCATTATGGCCCAGTCATTTAAAAAGTTGCACAAACTGCTTCCATCTGCTATCTTGTGGGATAACGACACTGCTACCGCGATTCCTCCACATGCAAACTGGTTGACTTGGACTGCCAATAGGCTCGCTTTATCTTTTTCAAAGTCCTCAAAAGTATGATTCAACTTGTTCCATAATTGACCGTTGGGAACGAGTTGGTCTAGATCTTCGTGTTGCATATTTCGGATGAAATCTGTCATTGGTTTGTCATTTTGTGCTTCAAGGAACTCAATTCCATCATCGTTGCAATCTACGAATGATGGTGTTTTTTTGGCTAGCCTACCAGCAAACGGGTAGTATTGCGTTAAGGTTTGAGATAAGGACTTCTTCATATCCATTAACTTCAAACGTGAATCAAGATCAATGTTGGAGTAGTTTGGGTAGAAGATAACCATTGGCATGTATGCGTCAGGTGCCAATTGATCAAACAATGAAAGATTATAAGTTTTTTGATGAGAAGGGGTCGGAGAGGAAGGTTTGACGATCTCTCTAGAGACAATTGTGTGAAGTGTCCTTCTACCAAATCTTACAAGGCAGCTTAACATTGTCATCTTTACAAATACGGAAGGGCTTTCGATGACAGCCTCATATATCTCACGTTATATAGCCATGAGAAAAGCTAGCACGGAGAGTTGATGTGACCTACATTAAGTGTCTTTTACATCAAATACAGGAAAAGGAAAAAGAAAGGAAAAAAAAAACATTTTTTACAAATAAAACATGTTTTTAACTTCATCAGAAGTATTGTTTTATTGTTTGGCTTTCTCTACATTAAATATTGTAGTAGTACAAGCCAGTAGTAGTGAAATTACCAGTGAGCTACAATTAAAAGAAAGTATTTCAAGTGTTTAATAAATAATATTTTTGAGTGATATTGCTTCCTACACTACAACAAACAGGACCCCTTACATGATGAGAGTCGTTGTCCCTAAAGGTTCACTTGATGAGAGCAATTGTCCGTTACTTGATGAGAGCCGTTGTCCCTAAACACTTGCTTACTTGATGAGAGAAATTGCCCTTTACATGATGAGAGCCGTTGTCCCTAAACACTTGCTTACTTGATGAGAGAAATTGCCCTTTACATGATGAGAGCCGTTGTCCCTAAAGGCTCACTTGATGAGAGCAATTATCCGTACTTGATGAGAGCCGTTGTCCCTAAAGGCTTACTTGATGAGAGAAATTGTCCGTTACTTGATGAGAGCCGTTGTCCCTAAAGTCGCTTGCTCACTTGATGAGAGCAATTGCCATTTACATGATGAGAGCCGTTGTCCCTAAATGCTTGCACACTTGATACGAGCAATTGTCACTTAAATGATGAGAGCCGTTGTCTCTAAAAGCTCACTTTATGAAGGAAATTGTCCCTTACATGATGAGAGCCGTTGTCCCTAAAGGCTCACTTGATGAGAGCAATTTTCCATTACTAAATGAGAGTCGTTGTCCTTAAACGCTTGCTCACTTTATGAGAGCAATTTCCCTTTACATGATGAGAGCCGTTGTCCCTAAATACTTGCACACTTGGTAAGAGCAATTGTCACTTACATGATGAGAGCCGTTCTCCCAAAAGGCTCACTTTATGAGGGCAATTGTCCCTTAAATGATGAGAGTCATTGTCCCTAAAGGCTCACTTGATGAGAGCAATTGTCAGTTACTTGATGAGGGGAGAGGACACTTTTGGCGGGGTCCCACATGTCCCCGCCAAAAGCTTCAGCGAGAAGGAGTTAGCGGGGACGTTTGGCGGGGACATGTCCCCGACGAAAGCTTAAATATGTCCCCTCAAAAAGCAGTCAATGTTATAGTGCAGCTAATACAAAAGAGTTGTTATATTTTGTCAAAATAATTTTGTGAGCAACTTTTACTGAGAGTAACATATCTACTTCCAGATAAGGCTTCTTTTTCCCAAGAGGGAAAGTATAGGACTATAGGTTAAGTAAATTTATTTGTTTAGTCTAAGAGGATGTGCAGGCTTTACTTACATGAATGTTATCATCTGTCTATTCAACATGTAAAACAGACAACTTATTTTGAATGTATTTGGATGAAACTACTTATCCGAATGTTTAGATTTTTGCTAGCACGGATCGAGGACGTGCAGATTCCTGGCGTATTGATTCACATAATACAATGAACAACTACAATAGTATCAGTTAGTAGCACTAAACAAGTGCCCGGTATTAACAACATGATCGGTAGCAATCTTGTATGGTAAAAGCTAACCGAGTTGTCAAATAATTTTTTTTTTAAATCTATACAACATCGAATGTTAGCATATTTTCTTTTTGGATTTTGTTATAAAGAAAATGAATATATAACTTGGTACATATAAAGTTATACGGAGTAATTTATATAAATGTTTTTCATGTTGGGATACATGTGAATTTTCCTTCGATTCCTTGTTTTCGTGGATGTTAAGCACTCGATGCGTGTAACCCGAGTTCCACAACATTAAGTGGATCGCTCATGTCACAAATGCTCAGGATAGGTTGGTGCATGGTTTTGATTTCCATTGATAGTTTATGCGGACTAGAAGCTAATTAGTTTCCTGGTTATCTTATGACGATTTATTAACTAAATTTACAATCACACTGCTGATTAGAGTTGTGTTATGTTTAGATGTGCTTTCAATCAGTTCCTCTATTACTTTGGTAGCAGTACGTAATCACTTTAAACACGCACCATGCAAACACCTACTAACATATGTGATCAAGACTCTCGATATTTCTGTGTAACAATCTTTCAGTTAGTGTCTCGATGCATACGAAATGACAAGAAAAAGCAATAGATTGTTCGGCTTAATTTGTTACATGTTACAGTCTTTACAAGATCCAAGTAATCATAAAAACACGTGCGGCGATATATATAAAGGGAACAACCAAAAACGGTGTTTAAGAGAAGAAGCCGAATGTGTCAAGGATAGTGGTGTGAAGTGGATCACTCAAATGTGTAACCCAGTTGTTAAGTGGGCCCTTTCCAGTGGCCGCTGCTTGGACAGCAAACCCGAGGAAGCCAACCATGGCAAGACGTGCATGCTTGATCTCTGCCAATTGAAGGGTGGCCTTCTTCTCGGGGTCGCTGGCCAAGTTCAATGGATCAAATGGGCCACCAGGGTAGAGCCTCTTTTCGGGTTCAAGTTCAGCATTTCTTTGAAACTCAATGTACCCAATGACCAAAACCTCGATCCATATCAAAGTGGTGATTGAGAATGGAAGTGGTTGGCCGAAGTACGACGAGCCATCAATTAGTTCCACCTAGCAAAGAAACAAGATGCAATAGTCCAATTATTCATATGTGGTTTATACTTCTTCTAACAATATACATTAGTTCATATACATTAGTTCTAACAAATGAATAGGATTTTGAATCCGATCTGGATTGATTCGACATTCGATCCAAGATCTATTTGCATAAAACTGTTGTAATCACAATTCCTACCTGGTTCGTATCAAGTTAAACTTTTTTTGATAAAATCGTACATCCGTCGAAAGGTACATTTATATACTATGAATTATTTTAAGGAAAAAAAAGTTTTTTCACTCTTGTGTACAGTGTTTTACACTATAATTTCGAGATTAAACTTTAATTAGTAATTAAGCAAGACATAAAAGAAACATAATTAGATTAGACCATCTTGAATAATACACTTAACAAACAGGTTCTAGTTATGATATAGTAACAAATGTAACACATAATACCTACTATACCAAAAAATACATCAACTAGACTAATAAGCTTTTCCTATGAAACTCATTCAATTTACTTTTTAAAGTCTATATAAACTGTTAATTAAAGTAGGAAATTGTTGAACGTAAGCCTAAGAGTCTCAGTTCCTGTTTAAGGTATTCAAACACGCATTACCTTGAATAGTAACTGACTACACCTGCATTTAACTTCCTCAACCGACTTTATGTACAACAAATTATGCAGGTTTTGTTTCTTAAACGTAAAGAGAAATGATCATAAGTATATATATATGTTACCTTTCCAGCATCTTGCCATGTGACACCAGTAACAGACTCAACAGTAAGAGCACCAAGAGTAGCCAACATAGCCCACCTTCCATGAATCAACTCACACTCCCTAAACCTTTGTAGCCCGAAAACCTCATCATAAGGTTGAAACGGGGTCGATTTCACGTCAGCACTTTCGAACCGAGTCCCGATAACATCTCCTGCCAAGTTCTTAGCCAAGTTTTGGTCCAAAGAGTCCAAATCAAATTGCAAATACTCCGCGGGTTTCCCTAGACCAAAAGGGTCAAACCCGTAGTCACCAACCAGACTCCCGTCCAGGTAATCTGGTGCAACTGCACCAGGGTACCATAATGGACGGTCTGTGGTTATTTTTTTAGCCGCCTTTTTAGGTGCGGCTTTCTTTTTTCCAAAGCTGAACCTGGCTGAAACTCGTCCTGAGTTGGAATACACGTCTGGTAGACGTGTACCAATGAAGGACGAGGCCGCGGCTGCGGTTGTAGTGGTTGCCATTGGTGATGATAGTTGTGATTGTTATGTGTTGTGTGAGTGAGTAATAAAATGATGTGTGATCAAATGATATGTATAATTGTATAGAGTGTGTGATGAGTGTGCATGGATGAGATAAGTGAGATTATAATGGCCGTTGGATTAAGCTAGTGAATATATTTAACGGATGAGATTGCTTAGACCTTATCTATGTCTTATCTGTTTGTGAAGAATGTTTGATTCCTAGTACGTGGATGCTTATTTGTGGTTCATGTTTTTTTATCTCAAGAAATTAGTTAAATGTCCCAAGAAGATTTTTTTTGAAAATTAAATGTAAAAGATTTTTTTAGACAATGTGAGATTGAAATGTTTAAAATAGAACTTAGCTTTGCATTAAGAATTTGTAACTAGTAAGTACTTAGATATGTAACACTTTGTTTGACAAAATTATTTTGAGTTGTTCGCGACTAGTAGAATAATATGTCAATAGATTAAGGATGACATATCAATTACTAAGGGGACTGGCAACGCTTTTAGGCATGGCTTCGGCATCAAACATGCCGATCGGCATTCTCATTGCCTCGTCCTAGGCATCATTCGGTGTGGGATGAATTGGACCCAAATCGGCATTGTTTGCCAATTCTACATCAACCATAACTAGCCGTTAGGCTAGTCAAACTAGCCGTTAACTTGCATTAAAAAATAAAAAATAAAAAAATATATATAAAAAAAAATTCCTTTTTTTTTACCTATTTAAACACTACTCATTTAACATTATTTCACACACAAAAACATCTCTATTTTTACTCAAACAAAAACATTTTTATTTCACAAACAAAATGGATTCATCTTCATCTTCTTCATCCGAGGACGAGTTAGATTTTCTATCCGACTCTTCCGAGGACATGTATTCCACCGGTTCTATCATAGAAACCTATTTAGCCGCGTGCGATGCCATTGAAGACACGGCAAGCTCAACCCGAAGACATGTTACCCGTTTTCGTGAAAAAGCTCTAGAAACTCTAATGAATGACTATTTCGTCGAAGAAAACCCAAAGTTTCCCCACAATGTTTTTCGTGAAAGATTTCGCATGAATAAAAGCTTGTTTCTAAAAATTGTTTGTGATATTGAAGCGAATTTCGAATGGTTTCAAGAGGGAGTAGGCTAGGGGAAAAAAAGTTTCACGGCGTTGCAAAATGCACATCGGTATTTCAACTCAACGGGTGGACCTCCGGATAGATACGATGACTACTTAAACATGGCACGAAGAACATCAGGTTATTTTTATAATTCGGTATTTTTAGTTTTTTATAATTCGGTATATTTTATTTTTATAATTTGATGTATTTTATAATGTTTTCGTTATTTATAATTCGGTATATTTTGTAGGTGAATGCCTTGATCATTTTTGCGGTAATCCAATTATATAGGCAAGAGTTCTTACGTAGGTCGACAACCCACGACGTTGCACGCTTATTCGAGGCACATGAAGAGCAACATCACATTTCTGGAATGCTTGGTAGCATTGATTGTACACATTTCGTTTGGCGAAATTGTCCTAGGCATTTGAGATGGCAATATAAAAGAGGTGATCACCAATACCCGACTATTATGCTTGAAGCCGTAGCTTCAAATGATATGTGGTTTTGGCATTCGTTTTTTGGTCCTCCCGGTGCAAATAACGATATCAATGTTTTGAATTAATCACCGTTGTATCTTACTCATCGAAATGGAACGGCGCCAAACAGTTCATTTACTCTAAATGAACGACTTTACAAACGTGGATATTATCTTACCGATGGAATCTATCCTACGTATTCAACGTTTGTTAAAGCATATCCTTATCCAATGACGAAAGAAAAGAGATTCAAGAAGCTACAAGAATGCGAAAGGATGTCGAAAGAGCTTTTGGTCGTCTTAAAGGAAAATGGATTATTCACAGAAATCCTCTCTGGGCTATGTCCGTCGAAAAGATTCGAAAATTCGTTCATACGTGTGTTATATTACACAATATGATTTTAAAAGACGATGGGGTGGCAATATCACCGGTTCATATAATGGATCCACCGGTCACGCCAGTTTATGACCCGAATGTACTACCGGAGTTACTAGACAAAAATATCCATCACCGTCTCTGTTATGATCTTACGGAGTATGTAGACGCTCAAGACTTACCATACCTTGATGACTAGTGTTTTTTTTTAATAAGTATTATGTAATTTTCTTGTAAGTATTAATAAAATATTATGTTTTTATTAATTGTTTAAAAAAAAAAAAAAAAATGAGGTATGAGTTAGTAATGGTTGCCACTAAAAATCTATTGTTAGGTATGAGATAGATGAGATGGAATGATATTATTGGTGGGTGATTAGGCATGAAAAAACTTGTTAGGCATGGTTGCCACCACCCTTCTGGTTTTTAGTTACTGGGATGATGGAATTTGACTCGTTTAATTTTTTACCTTCGACTAGTTTTACTTATCATTTACTCAGTTTAAGTGCTCACATGTTAAATCTTTAACAAGAGAACCATGAAAATTCGACAAAAACTATCATGCTCATATTAGCCCTTGTGGGCTTGGGCTAGTATTATTAAATCATCAATTTCATGGGCTGTTCAACTTCACTCAAATCTCTAAACATAAAATGATACTTGGTGGAAGTCAAGTTTTAGTTTATAACCAAGAGCGTGTCAAGGGAGAAGTTTTACCTTTTAGCTTTATAAAACAAGTTTTTGTCTAACATATAAATGTAAGTTTGTAAAACTTTTAGAAGTTACTAGCAGGGTACCCGTGTGTTGCAGCAGCCAGTATTTTGAAATAAAATTTTCAATGAATAGTGTATTTTAGTTTATTATGTTCTTTTTAACAATAAATTTACGAATATCAAGAATTTTGTATAGCCCGTGCCCATTCGGGCCAGAATCCGTTGGCCCGTGTCTGCTCGGGCTCGAGCCCATTTGGTCCGCGCCCGTTCGGGCTCAAGCCCATTTAGCCCGTTGCCCGTTTTGGCTTGAATATTAGTATAATGTGCTTTATTATTTGTAGTAGTGAAATTTAATGCAGGAATTGTGTTTGATTTGGTTGTACAATTTGATAATTTGTATTTCTTATGTAAGTGGTGTTTTAATAATTGTATTAATTGTATTTATTGACCAGTTAAATAATTGACTACATTAAAAAGCATTAATGTGGTGTTTTGTTGTACACTATGCTTCTTGTCTTGTTCGTCTGAAAATTATGTGCATTAAAGTGTTGTACACTATGTTTCTTTTCTTGTAAGTAATAGTCATTATAGTCATTAATAACATTGACCACTTTAATAGCATTAATGTTGTAAGTCTGAAAATTACATCATACTTATTTCGTTGTACACTATGCTTATTTTGTTGTAAATCTGAAAATTTGTTGCAGCTATTGTACATTGTGCTTAAATGGTTGTAATTTTTGGTGAATGGGTGTTTTTAATAGCATTAATGTTGTTTAATAGAATTTTGGTCTTAAAATGACATCACGCTTTATTTTGTTGTACAATATGCTTACTTTATTGTAATTCTGAAAATTGGGTGCATTAAAGTGTTGTAAACCATGCTTAATTTCTTGTACATCTTAAAATTAAGAGTGAGGTGCCTTCGTGCATTATAAGTAGTATAGATAAGCTCAAGTTAATCAAATGACTTCTTCTGAATTGACTAGAGCTTTTGGTTAAAGTATCTTGTATGAATATGCAAAAGCTTGGAATATATGTGAATTTAATTGTATATTATTTTATGTCATTTTACAAGCATAAGCTCAATCTTTAACTAATTTGCCAGATATTGAAATAAAAACTCTAGCTTTCAACAAATGAAAGGGGCCTTGGAATTAGAAGATTTGACAATTTTAACATTTTTTTAACGACCATTCATAACTGAAGTATTGTCACAAATAAGGAATCGTTACGGGTTCATTGGAGTCACTCATACAAACTCATGGGTCGATGTTTTTGGGACGTTCCACCAAAAGCCGGTATGAGTTGGGGTTGGCGCAAGCTGCTTCAAATTCATGAATAAGTCTCGGAAGTTGGAACAAGTGCGTGATTTTATTATTTCAACCGTTATACTTAAGTGTTTATCTCTTCGTTTAAGAATCATCGCACGTTGCAAACGTCTTGGAAATTTGGAAGATCCCAAACGAAGCTGTTACGAATGGCGTCTGGTTTCTATTTATGGTCTCGTTACATGTCGAATGTAGGGGCTCGTGGGAACGCATGCATGAGGATGCATGCGTTTGGGCTATAGTTTCTGTTCTTTGTGTTCGTTTGTTATGGACTCGTTTGATTAATGTGGGTATTGACTTGTCAATCCAAAGTAAAGTGATTATGCGTATGCGTTACGTCAATATGGCATGTCAGTCATATTCTTTTGT
Source organism: Chrysanthemum makinoi (assembly GCA_910596185.1). Taxonomy (NCBI): domain Eukaryota; kingdom Viridiplantae; phylum Streptophyta; class Magnoliopsida; order Asterales; family Asteraceae; genus Chrysanthemum; species Chrysanthemum makinoi. The sequence continues at coordinate 54,729,783 of OU343225.1, forward strand.
ACTTAACAGTTTTTTGATATTAATATATGGGGAAATTCTCTAATTGCCCCAGTTGCCCAACATTATTACCCCAAATGCCCCATTTTTTTTTCACTTCTCATAATGCCCCATGGGCAACTCTCTCAACTCCAAATTTGGGCAACCATCCCAAATAATCGACATGTGTCCCATGTTGTGGGGCACCATGTACTTTCTTAGTACAAGTGTACTATTTAATTGGTTGGGCAACTTTGACTTTCAATGTTGGGCAGTGACATTTTTGTCTTTTAGTTAAAAAGTATGGTCTTATTATATTAATAAAAAGTACAAAAATCTTGGGCAACCGGGTCCCACCCTTATGTACTTTTGGGCAACTTACTATGTATATAGTATTAAAGTATTATTTGTATAAAAAAAAATTAAAAAGGGTATAAATAATTTTATAACACAGTATACATTTATACACTTTATATATACAAATACAATCTTCCTCAACACACTTCTTATTTCTTCCTCAACACAGTTCTTCCATAACCACCACACTTCTTCCACAACCACCATAACACACTTTCTTCCTCAACAGATAACACACTTCTTCACATCGTACGACACTCTACCGGATAATGTCTATAAGAAAAACTATTTGTCCTAGGGTAAGTAATTTTGTTTTTGGTTAAGGGTTTCGCTATTTGGGCGTTTAATTTTACGTCTTTCATCTATTGATTTATGATTTTGTTAATTTAGGGTTTCGCTAATTTAGGGTGTCGGTTATTGATTGTGTATTGGTTATTTAGGGTTTCGCGTATTTAGGGTTACCTTTTTAAGTTGGTATCGTATTGATATAGGGTTTCGCTTATTTAGTAGTTAACGTATTGGGTGATTAATTGTTTTTGTTAAGTTTTGTGAAACAAATTGTGGATGTGAATAAAGCGGTGTAAGAAAAGCGGTAGCGTATTGGGTGATTAATTGTTCTTGTGGTTTTAGTGATTTGTTGCTACTTATTAAGTTTGAGAAACAAAATGATGGATGTTGTTGTAGACTAAGTGACTAAACCACTGTAAGATAAGTGGTAGTAAGTGAATAAAGCACTCTAATCATGGTGCAAACTGGTTGGGGTAACAAAACAAAATACACGAAAATTAAAGCTGCGACACAACTAAATATAATCAGGGTGATCCCAAGTTTGAGAGTTGTTAGAGTCGTAACCATCGTCGTAAAGATACTCAGAGCAACCTTCAAATCTGGTCTCATCCCACTCTGCATACAATGCATTGAATTCTCTGTCGAGCGGCTTCCTCCATCTCTAACAACACTTCTTCATCTTGGAGCATAAGTCGCTCCCTTTCGACTTCCTCCTTAAGAGCGACTTCTCTTTTCGCTATCTCCCATTCTTCTTCCTCCTTAATAGCAGCCTCCTCCATTTCTATTAAAAGTTGTTCTTCATCAATTTGTTGGCTAAAGTCTTTTTGTTCGGAAACTGTTGGCGAAGTCTTTTGTTGCTTGAAACATTCAGGAAATTGTTGGTGAAGACTTTTGTAGACATTTTTTATAGAATTTTGTAACCTATTTAGCAACACCACTTGAATTTAAATTCACACATATAAGGTGGGTAAGTTTGATAATTTATTACCCTCAATATGTCAATAAATGTAGTGCAGGTGGAACCTCTCCCATATAGTTGACATGGGCCCACATTGTACTTACGTAGGTGATTTATTGGGCAACTTTTGCTTATTTATTGCCAATGTGTGTTTGAGAAGGAAGGTTTGAAATGTATTTTGTATTTAGTACATGCAAGAGGCTGTGATGATGATTATCTTATTTGATATGCAAATGATGTGATTTACCGTATGTTGGCATGGCAATTTTAATACATTATTTTGTAGCCACGGCGGTTATATCCGATGTTTTGTGTTTATCAAACCTTTTACAGATCTGAGCCTTGCTAATGCATATAAATAGAAACTCATGATTGGTATACTCACATAGATGATTAACATCTTATGGTCAATCATGTTTCATTGTGGGCGGCATCCTATGGCAACACATGAATATATATGTTTCATTTCTCCCTAGCGACGCCTTGGCCCAATGAAGCATGCTTGGCTCGAAGATTTGTATCATGTATGTGAGTAAACTATTGATTTATCAGATCGAGCCTCCGTATTATGTTCTGAAACTAACATATCAATGATCAAATATGGATGTACGGCACCACCTATGAGTAGCAAAAAAAACTTAATATGGTGTCGTTCATCTATGTTTGATTATTCACTATTTGACCATGGCGGTTATATCTTAGATGCGAGGTTAATCAAATGCAGATAGTTTGTTTACTTACAATTGCTTTGTTGATTGAATGGCATGTCGGACACAGGATAATTTGTGTGAATCATAAATCAACCTAGATCTGACATGCTATTCAATCACCAAACCTGGATTGCACTTGAACAAACAAGTATATGGAGGAGTTTTAGACCAATGTCAAAGCCATGTTGCCCATGGGCCATTTAGGGAAGTTAATTTTTTCATATCTTGATATGATCACTTTATATTATCTTGATATTTTGTTACTGATGATGAGGGTAGAATGGTGGTTCAAAAGGGTTTAGCTTACTCTCGAGAGTTCATAAGCTGTGTGGGTGTTTTAGTGTGTAATTTTTGGTGTGAAACTCTTTGTCACTATGTCGAAGAGAGGTCATAGATGATAAGAAAAGAGATGTCAAGGTCATGGTAAGGATAGTGGTGGAATGGTGGCGAGAGATATCAAAAGGTTTGTGAGGGTGCCTCATTAACCCTATTTCACTCTGCACTATTCTAGCACTATCATTACAAACCCTTTCATCTCTCTTCTTATCATATATGCTCTCTCTCTCTGACACACATATAGAGTTTGACACCAAAAATTACACACTAACATCACATACATAGTTATGAACTCTGAGAGGAAGCTAAACCCTTTTGCACCACCTTTCTAGCCTTAAATATTCAGCCCTCATCATCAGGTAACCGGAACAATAAATTGTCTTTACATATCATAATATTTCCAGTAATTTGCAATGAGTGTCATATAATTGTTATAGATTGTTGATAGATTTTTATAAAAAATTAGTTTATATATGTAAAGGAGTTACTTAACAAAGAAGGAAAGGATATGATATACTTGTGGATTGAAAGTCAACTTGAAAGTAAGAATGTGGCCATACGCAACTTCATACATTCATATTGTCTTTGAATATCTAAATGATCACGATAGTGTGTAATGTTCATGACACGCCACATTTCATGATTATCCAACTGAAATGCTTTTCTAGAGTCCACGAATTGTAGAAAGGACGTTGGTACTTTGAGCTTCCCCTCGAAAACCCATTCCTATGTCCTTTGTCATAGCAATGGGTTTTGACATGGCAATGGGATTTCGAGTGGAGGGTCAAAGTACTAACGTTATCCACTGTTTATAACATATTGACAATCAACTATGTTAACCAACTCCTTTACATAGGTAGTTGGTTTATTTTGTGATCACATAAATGATGTGATTTTCCGTATGTTGTCATGGCAATTTAATTTCATTATTTTGCATCCATGGCGGTTATATCTGATGTTACGGTGTTTATCCAACTTTTTCTGGATCGATCCATGTTAATGCATATTACATTGCACACTCGCTTTGGAAGTTTATGAGTTTGATATACTTCTTATATACTATTGCTAGGTTTTTAAAAGTTTAAATAGTTGTGTATTATTGGCCCATTGTTTATTTGGTGTGAGTATGATAGTAATGTTTCATTTGTTAAATATGATTGCGATATCGGAAGTCGATTATCGTTTTTATTGATTGTAGTTTTAAGTAAGATACTTGTTAATTATTGTTAATTTTTTTTATTTATTATTTTCTTAGGAATCTGAAGCCAATGTCATTGTAAGGAGCAAATTGAAATACTTTCCAATAATTAAAGAAAAGTTGAATCATACTAGAAAGAAATTGTTTAGGACAACTTTGTTTTGGAGGGTGGTGGATATGTTCTTCTTTGACCATGAACCACATTTGTTAGATTATGTTTTACAAAAACAGGGTTTCGTGGATAAAACAAGCTATGACATGCCCCTTATATATATTGTTGGTGGTCGTTGTCTACATTTCGGTCGACCGGAGTTTTCTCTTATAACAGGCTTTCGTTTTGGGACAGCAAGTTTTGATTTATATAGTTCAGGGGATTTAACATTTAAGTTGAGGGTATTTCCAAAAAATTAGGGGTAAAACTTTCCAACTTAGATCTTGTTGGTGTTATTGAGGATGAAGAGTTGTTCGGTAAATTAAGCTGATGAAGGCAGATCCGTGTGTGTCTATTGTTATCGTTAGAGGTTATTTTTATGGGTCGCTTATTGGTTGAAGAGGTGGATGATTCACTCCTTCGTTTGGTCGAAGACCTAGAAGCATGGAATTCCTTTCCATGGGGGAAGCACATTTGGAGGCACTTATGCGACCGGATACTAGACGTTGTATCAAACCACAAGTGGGAACACCTAAAAGTGCGGAAAGAGACCGGAAGTATGTTCCGACATACACGGTTCTTTGGATTTGTTTGGGCATTCAAGGTTAATCCTATTTATGTTATCTTTTCTTAGTATTATTATTGAACCCAATGTATGAGAGTAATGCATCTTTATTATTGTAGATATGGATTCTTGAGTCGTTTGAAAGAAGCAGTCGTTGGTGGAATAAAGTCCTAGATGTCATACCAAGGGCGTGGCGTGGTCAAGGAAAGAAATGTTTACAAGATCGCATTATGGATTGCTATTTGGCAAGGTAAAACACATGCATTACACGAGCACCAGTCGGATAGTCCAATGCAATTTAATTTCCTTGTTGTTGATGATGTTATTTAGGACTCGAAGATAATTTATGATCCGAAACCAACATTAGACGAGCACCGGTCGAGTGGTATAGTCAATTTACGAATTTTACGCACTACATACCAAGGACTCTTCCAACAAAATTACCGCATGATTACGATGTGTATCTACGAAGTTGGGCTGGCACGGAAGCGTGGTAGGACGAGAAAAAAGTATTTACCGATTGTGTCTAGGTGCAGACCGGTAGTCTTCTAGCGAAATCAGCCTCAAGGATTTTGTCATTCAAGAGTTGAATTCTCGTGTTTTCAAACTCGAGGCTATTATTCAGGTAATTTGCTAGTCAAGGTTAAATAATAATTATACGTTTATATTAGAATTATTCTTAAGGATAATACCCTTTATTACCTTGTAGGTCCTTGCAAGTGAAAGAACTTGCGGATTTCGGTGCAGTTCATCCAAGTATTATCTTTATTTCTTTGAAAGAACTATCCGTTTTTTTTTTACAATGCACTTTATTTAAACTACGGGATAAATTGGACTTTCTTGCATCCTTTTCCCACCTCAGCTATGAGTTTCGAGAGCAAGTAAATCGTGAATTCCACGAGTTGGTTGACTCTCTTATTTCTAGCATTCGTTGAGCCGGTGATTGTGATGATGAGGATGATGTAGTTACGGTAATGTTATATCCAAATGTACACTTTTCCCATCTTGTATTAAATGTATTTTAAATGCATCACTGTTACTCGGGAGTATCATTGGAAGAGGAATTAAGGTTGAGGAAAGAAGAGGAAGAACGGTGGAGGATGGAAGAACAAAAGATGATGGAAAAGGATTTTCTAATGGCTATGATAGAGGAGAAGAATCGCAGGTTGCAAAAGGCAAAGTTGTTGAAGATTGAGAAGGAAAAGAAAAAGAGGTATATAGCTTTCTATAATTGAGACCATTGGAAAGAGCCAAGGCGAGACATAACACGACATGAGGAGTAAAAAGATGGCTGAGTCGTCCTATTCTTGGTCAAAAGATTTGTCGAATCGAAAATAATCGAACACATGGGTGCCGGGATCAGATATGACCTGTTAAAAAATGTTAAACCTTGGGTTGAGGTATTAACAACAACTTTTAATATATATTTTTTAAAAGCTGTTTTTAATTTCGTGTGTGTAGGATCTTTCCGAAGGAACAAGGCTATCGACAAAGTACATCTTCTTGATGAGTACGACGAATTTCTTGGAAAGCGAGGGCCCCCGAAGTATGTTTCCTTGGTCCAAAGAAGTTCGTGTGGATCGGAGATTTTGGGAATCCTTAGTGTGTTTAGACCCTCCTAAAAAAGGTTGGCTTATGGGCGAGGTAACAGATCACACATATCTTTCACCCCGATGGTATATTCATTTGATATTGTTGCTTTTATACCCTAATCAAATTTTATTGTTGCTTTATAGCACATAGAGTTGTGGGTGGAATACATGTTGCATTTCAGACCGATGGCTGATTGGGCTATGGTAGCTGCATACTTTGTTCATTTGCTATTACAAGACTCCATCCTATTTGGTATGTTAATGGGGAAAAGTACAAACACCAATGGGTGATGTTGAGCAGGTAATACTTGTGTTCATGGCTTTATACATATATTGTTATGTGTTTTGTATAACTAGCCTTTTGTGTTATACTGGCGGGTTTATATGCCTATCAATGAAAAGGATAAACATTGGTTTACGGCTCGATTCCATATTCGGACGGGGTTGTAACATTTTACGGCGGTGGCTATAAGCACTGAAGGCGAGTGGCGTCCTTGGTACAAGAAGATGCGTGCATGTTTACAGGTACCATTGCTTATAAGTTCTTAATTGATAAATGTTTGTCAATACAACAAAGTTAACAAACTAGTTATTGACTAAGAAACTAGTTATTGACTAAGTTGCCTATCGGACTTTAAAAGGAACAACATTTTTGTAACTAGTAGTTACAAACAAACTAGTTCTTGACTAAGTTGCCCATGCGTCATAGTTGCCCAACTATACTTAATTATGCAACATACACTTTCAAGTGTTTATGAACCAATCCCTTGTACTTGATCATTAATTTGATGGTAGTATTAAGCACAAGTCAACTCTTTAAACTGGAACTTAACTGTTTAACCATTTAATACATGTACTATTTCTTAAATGCATATCTTATGGGTTGGTCCCTAGATTCTTACAATGCTCTAATTGTTCTATTATAAATACTCTTACAGTTTAATAGTTGCCCACAAATTTCTTGTGAAACTTGGCCATCTTAAGCGATCTCACGGTTGCCCAAAAAATTTCACGATGTCGACAACATTCCACTTGAAGTTCAAATGGACATAGTTAATAGGCTCGGTGAGGTGTGTGGCTCAATGCGCTTGATAATGCGCAAGGCTTGGAAGTCTTGCATAGAAAACATGCATTTCACCGTCCGTTTTGGTGTTTGAATCACTCCACCAGTTTCATACGTTTTGATGTACAAGCAGAGGTTTAAAGGTTACGTGGGTTTGGTAAATCAACATTTTGACTTGCACCCTCTCTCCTCAAACATTTCATTTTGACGTCAAACCAATTGGTTGGTCACATGGAGTTTGGGGTTTTACCTATGGACCAATTGTCCGTGATACCATGGCGGTCGTTTGGAACCCTTCCATCAACCGATCAGTCGCCACGTTTGTCCCCTATGTTTTGATATCACGAGTATGAAAAGCGCTTTATGGCTTTTGGGATTAGATCGACAATTTTGATCCGACTTTCCTAAAAATTTCATACACATTCAATCAAACACATCCATGCCTTTGTTTTAATTTTCACCTTCTCCTCTAAACAATGGGCGGTGTTAGATCGGCATTGCTTGCTTCGAACACAATCGGGATAAAAAGCTAGTCAAGCTAATGTTGGGGGTCACATCTATTGGTGTGGCTATGAACGGTTGTATGCTAACGATGGTAGCACATTCGACAGCTATTTGATTGTGTCTTTTGACTTGCACACCAACCGTTTCCAAGTCACGGACATACCGGTGAATTAATAGGCAACCTTCCTTTACCGTTCTATGTTTCAAACATACGAGACAGTCAGTCGTTTCGGGAAACATTCAAGGGGATGTCGATTCTGTTTTACGTATATGGGTTTTATCGGTTGGGGGTGGTAGGATTGTATCGCTACACGAGCTTCTTAGCATTACCACCCCAATAGCGCTCAAATTAATCGGTTTTGGCGACAACGGCGACCCTGTAATTGAAATTGGAAACCAGGAAGGATTTAACGCAACAATTGTACTATACAAGCTTGCTCTTGGGAACTTCCGGCACTTGGGCATCGAGGGGATGTTGGGTCCTTTATGTTAAAACGTTCGTGAATCACTTATTTTGCAGACTCATCGTGATATGGCGGTTTATTAGGATGTCTTGTTTCATTGTTGTTTGGTGTAGTTTATGTTTTTAGTGTTTTCCGTAGCTTAGTGTGTCGGATGCAAACATTTAAGTTTTTATGTATTGTGCTAAGTTTGTATGTAAAATAACAAAATATGTATGGATGTATAAATTTAAGTTGTTATGTATTGTGTTAAGTTGGTATGTAAAATAACAAAATATGTTTGGATGTATATACAATTTGGACTACCAATAGTTCTAGACAATGCCAGTGTCTTCCATAAGAAAGGTATAAATCCGACAACATACGCAATTACCTTCAAGAATGCACCCAACGTTCGGATCGGGGACTCTGTTTGGTGATTGTGGTATCTGGGTATGCATATTCTTATACAGACTGTCACATGGGAAGTCATTAGCCGTCGATAACCACTGCAGCTGCCCTTGCATATCGTGAGCATATGTCTAATTTTTTAAACACAGTATGTGTTTGGTAGACATGTTGTTGTCAATGTTGGGTGTAATTGTAACTGTTTGTAACAAGGGATGAATTTTGTATTAGGGTATGTAGTAGCTAAACTGATGTATCAACTACTTTAATTAATGTAAACCCCAAACAGGGATGTATTATTTTGTTAATATCGTTGTCATTAAAAGTGTTCACATCGTTGGGTTTTGTATCGAGCTCTATTTAAAGAATGTATCGGAGGGAATGGTTCTCATTTCGGTAGATAAGTGCCCTTTTCATGGTGGCCTTTTATTACAACTTATTAATTTTCTTTTTAAGTTATTTTTAAATAATGAAAAGCTTTTCATTTTTGAAGAAACAAGCTGCTGCAAAGTTAAAGAATGTACTCGATGAAAATCTTCTGATTTTGCAAGATAAGTTCCCTTTTCATGGATGTATTATTTAGGTTAACTACTTACTAATTTTGTTGTTAACATATTTTTAAATGAAATATTCATTAGTTCGTTGATCCTTCTACCCGTGGTTTCAAGAATGCTTATATCCGTGGTTCCAGCGGCGGTGGAGAGGAAACCCGCGGCTAGTGGAGAAGAAACCGCGGCTAGTTCGAAGAAACCACGTCTAGTTGACAAGAAACCACGGCTAGTTCGGCGAAACCACGGCTAGTTCGAGGAAGAAACCACGGCTAGTTTAACACAAACCATTGCAACTAGTACTTGTGAGGTAATTCAATCCAACAATAGTTAATATGCACACACTGTTATGGTAACCACAATTAAACCACAATTTAAATTTAAAGTGCGAGTGGAAACAAAATGTAATTCATACAAAAAAAAAAAAAAAAAAAAAAAAGAATTGCGTTAACTAACAAGGTGGGCTTGGTGTCTTTAAATAGGCAAGCAGCAAGCAGCAAATACATATTAAGCGTATTTGTATTATCATGACGCCAATTGATGTCCTCATAATATAGCATTTATCACATGATGCACAGTTGCTCCCATATTATTGAATAACATCCAAAAATGGTGTACTGACCTTTCAAATGCTTTAAACCCCATCCACATATTCTCCCTATATTTGTTTTTTTCACTTACACATGGTCACAAGATTTACTATTTCTGAACAAACATCCAAAAGAGGACAAATTCTAGCTGCTTTTGCCATGGTCTTTTGCATTGACTAACCTTTCACAATTATTTACCATGAGAAAATAGAAATATTGGGTTAATACAAACACAACGTTTGTTCATGACAAAATACAAATACTTGTTTAAAACTACACAACCATGTGCAGTAGTGTTTAACTTTAAGCATACAATTTCATTAGTTAAATAAAGAGAACATTGTACTAGTAATTATCCATGTTATTGAAATCATCCAAGTGATATGTATTTGATGATTAGGGGGTGAGTTTAGGTTAATGCGGAATTATCTACGTAACCCTCCCGTATTTGTTACTTGCTTCACCATCCCAACGTCACGGCATCCCAATCCGGTAAATTCTCCCATTTTGAAAATACTCGTAGTCCGCTTGTGATTGTGGGTCATCTTTCAACTGAAAATGAGTACGGACGTACGTTTACCGTTCCTTGTTCAGGTGCCATATCTTGCACAACTTCTTTACCATTGTCGTCACGCAATTTGTTTTTCGACAACAAATATAACCTATCTTGTCGAGAATAGTAAAAACATTATTAGATGCCCATTTTGAATGAACTATCTAGGTTACCTGTTTTCTGCGCAATGGTTCCATGCAATCTGCACGGGTATGCCCTACGGTACCACACCTCCCACATTTCCTAACTTTTGGCTCCTCATTTTTTGATGGGAAGCGATCTTTGTTTTAGGTCTTCTGCCGCCTCTTATCCATCAACGGCGGTTTAACCTTTTGCAAGTTACCCGGATCATGCCATTCTGACTCTATTTCCAAAGGATACACCATTTCATGATATGTGCCTTTGAGTGCAGTTTTTGTAAACCATATTTCCGCCCATTTGTTCAGATTAGTCAAATTTTCTTCTCTACACATGGCACACACATGACCACATGGTAGTCCCGAAAGTTGCCATTTCTGCGCGTTATTCGTAATCAAAAACCATACACGAATAAACAACATTTACTGTAATTGACAACCTGTATATTGCGGTACACGCAATTGCATTCATTCTTTAGGAAATCAACAATATGACTATGACGATTGTCTATAACTTGGTACACAGCACACATGGCAATGCCTCTTACTTCCCAATTCGCACTCTTCCACATTCTATGCTCAACCTTCCTAGATGCCCACTTTGTAAGTTCAAATTCCGGTGCGTCTGCAAAATAAGCGTACATCATGTAACATTTATTGAACAAGTAAATGTGAGACGGCGAATATATATACCGTAGTATTTTTCGCGACGTTGAAATACCAATCTTGTAGAAGGCGTCGTAGTACTCCAAGAGCATAGTTATTGGTACCTTTCGGACGTGCCTGGTTAATGAATTTATTGACTCCGCCTTTGTTTGGCGTCAAATAATTGTATCTTTTTCCACTGCAATATGCTCTTGACCACTTATCGTACCCGGTGTTTTCAAGTTTTTTGGCGGCCGATTTTTGGAGCGAAGCTCACGAAAGTGCATTATCAAAATCTTGATCGTATAGCTTTTGCACACCTTCGATACAAAGCCTTATGCTTTTACGGGTGATATTGCAATTCATCATCAAGTGACGACAACAATAACCATGAAAGCAATTTGGAAACACTGTGTCACACGCTTTTGTTATTGAATGATGCCTATCTGAAATAATCGCCAGATTAGGCACTTCACCAATGCATTCTTTCAACCACCCTAAAAACAATGTCCAGGGCTTGGCGGTCTCACCTGTCGCGACCCGGTAGCGATTGGAATAATCGATTATTTCCGTCCATACCAACAGCAAGCATGTTGGTTCCCGGATACTTCCCTTTCGGATCGCGAGAATCAATTATAATCAATGGCGCATGAAGGCTATAAAACTCCGAATCTAGTATCGTTAAGTATATATTAGTGATTAGTATACGTTAAAGCTTGATAAGATGTGTGTATAAGAATAATAATAGTAAAAATACTAATACTAACAATTAATATAAATGTGTCCGAAACTTACCGCAAAACCAAATGCTACAAAAACCATCTTAAATCTTCGGCTTCGTGCGTATCGATGTGTGTTACAGTCCCCTCGTTTTCTAGCTTTAGGTTATGACAATATAAAGCTAACTGCTAAGCGATTGTTCATGTTTACCGTTCAACACCTCAAAAGCCAAATTCCTACCCCCAAGCTCGTTTGTAAGAAACGTTTACTTTCCATTCAAGACTCAGATCTCGTTGTATGTCCTTTCCAGTATATACCCTTCGAGTATCTTTCAATTTATCGATTAGCAATGACTAAGTAATTTCATTGTCGCATTACGATGATTAGGATGTAATTCAGTTCTTGAACATTTGTGGACATTGTTGATGCTAGAAACAAAGAATGTGCTATCCATTTTTTTACGGGTGTATATGTTCCATGAGCGACCTTCATTTATACATTTCACTGTACCTCGTGGGTTCGGATTTAATAACTTTGTATTCAAAGCGCTCAAGTAATGATTTCTTTCCAATAGTAAACATGCATTATGCTTTATTATAAAATTCTTTATGTTTAAAAAAAAGGTATCGGTTTTTTGGGAATCGATGTTTTTAATTCGGTTGTGGTGCGGTTGGTGGCATGGGCATATTTTTAAATGAGTCTCTTTGCGGCGGAGGAAGTGAATCATCGGGTTGGTGAAAAAGGTATCCTCGACCTTTGGTGTGTCATGGTAACTATCATTGTGAAGCGGCGGAAAATTCAGGTCTAATGATAAATGATTAGAAGCCGAAGATGATTTTACCTCACGAAGGTGGCGGTTCTTTTGTTGAAATTAGCAGAGCTTGAGTTTGCTCATTCTTACAACATAGTTCACGAATGAAGTATTGGACGTCTTCATCATCAACCACGTCCAATTCCATGGAACCATCTTTGTAAGATAACTTGAGTCTATCATTTGGTGTCTCTTTGACAGCGTGAACCTTTTCTTCACGTCGCAACTAGTTTATTGAAAGTGATATTTTTAGGTAGTTTGAGTCCATGTTTAGAAGAAGGATGCACTAAATAAACCTTAAAAGTAGAATTGTCATCGTAATCCATGGTTGTGTTTTGAACAAACTTAGGTGGAAAAATTTGTTGGACATTACAGTAAAGTCTTTTTAGTAAGCCAAGTGCAAACTACCGACTCTTTGTACTTGTGCATTTACTTAGGTTGCCCAACAATGTAAACTTTCTAAGGTTGCCCAAAATTATTGTATCAACATTGATACACTTTAATGAGTGTATTAAGTATAAACCACCCATTTGTGATTGTTTATTATAAATGTTGTACTTGTGCCAACTGCCTAAGATTTACTAAGATACACATTTATTTGTGTTATGTGACAAATTTATTAACTTTCCTAAACTTGCCAAGCGCCCTTTGGATGAAACTAGTAACTTATCCCAACTACATATACATTGTAATAAGTAATACCAATTTCAAAGTTGTAGTAATGTCTAACGGTAAAAATTCATTGCTATTGTGACTTTATGCTATAACTGGTTTTAGTAATATATTTAGGATTCTTACTTTTGTTTTCATAATTACGAGGATTGTGCGTAGCGTTTGTCTTTTGAAGTGGAGCGACCATGTGATGGCGTGATTCATGGAATATATAGCAAACAACTTAACAAAAGATATAAGAAGGATGTAGCTGCGAAAAGGTGTGTTGGCGGTCAAGGAAATACGTGACAATAATAAAGATGAGCACAAAAATATAAATGGAAATGTTGATGGTGAGAAGTAAACACTAAGAAGCATGAAGATGAAGCAATAATGGAACAAGAAGCGAACAAGATAGGGCTGAAAGAAATGGAAGAGAGAATGCGGCAAGACCGGAACAGGAGGATACGTTACGTAACATAGAATAAGGTCACCTTGGACAGTCAAAATGAAGGATAAATTTAGTAGAATTTAGTTAAAGTTAGATTAACAGCCTGCACATTTATGCATGTTTGTTTCCTAAACTTAATCTTAGTTTAAGAAAACATGTAATTCAGTTATTTAAAGTTCATATATTTCACTTTCGGACTTGCATGTTTGTTTCCAGGCTTATATTGTTGGGAATTACGGGAAACTACTGAATCTGCTAAAGAGAAGAAATTGAAGTGAAATTGTTCATTCATTCATTCAAGAATCGGTTTACGACTTACTGACTTACAAAATGCAAACAACTTCAAATGCCACTACAAGAAAAAGAGGTATACAAGATATACTAATCCTAATCTACTACATCTGTTCCAACATCTAAGAGGCTGTTGGATATGCATGATCGCTCACATCTTTCGGACTAGATCTTTGGATATGCGTTAGTGAAGTCTTGCATAACCACCCATTCCTTCTTTCTCGATGGTTGGATATGCATGACTACTAGGACGAGGAAGCTAAGGATCAAAATGGGAAGGATGGATTGATGCAAATAATGATGATGAAGAAAAATAAAGTGTCCTTTATGCTTCATCTGCTGATTTCACCAAAAAGCAATCCATTCTCCTTCACCAAGCTCTTCCTCTATATGAAGTGTGAAGATGCACCAAAACATGGCGGCAGCAAGTACCACCTCCCTTTCGGCGAGGCCTTTGTTGAGGTTGAGGTCTTTGGAGGTTGGGAGTAAGAAGGTATCTCAGCGGTGAGTTCCTCTGTGTTATCAGAAGAATCACTTGGATCCACTACACCATCATCTTCAGAAGAAGAGAGAAATGGGGATGTCAAAGGCCGAGGGTCATGTGGAGGTGTCCGGCTGGAGAAAATCAGCTGGATGATGAGGATGATGGAGAAGAGGTTGGATTCACAACCTCTGGTGAAGTATTCATGGTCAATTTTTGTTGATTGTGTTTGTGATGAAACTAGGGTTCATAATGGTAATTGGGGGTAAAATGGTGTGAGAGAAGTATGCATTGGGATGATTTTATAGACGGGTTCAAGGATTAATGTAAGTTAATGCGAGTTGTTGGCACAGTAATTCTAGAATCTTACCGAAGATATCCAAGTTTTGGGTTTGTTTCTCTTGAAGTGTATAACTTGTGATTGGATATATGTTTACTGAAGTGTTAAAATTGCGTGAGGTCGAGAAGCCGTACGTAAGCAAGGGTCAACCAAAACTACCAATTCTTTTGACTATTTCTATACACCTTCTACCCAACACTCTCTCTCACTTCCACTTCAAAATATCCCACTTCCCTCTTCTAATACAAACCAAACACTCAAAGATACAAGAATCATAACCCTAAAATATCAATTCATCAAATGGCTCTTCAATTCAAGAAGGATCACAACAAAGTTGCGTTCTTGGGAAATGCAAAAGGTGATGAGTTGTATGTGCCTATGGTGGAGTTCTTGAAAAGAACAAAGATTCACTATGCCCTAAAGCATTCTCCCAATGCGATTTATGCAACGTTGGTCAAACAATTTTGGGCTTGCTTCCACGGAGTGAAAAGGAGATTACGGCCATGATTGATGGAGCAGTATGTAGTGACAGAGGAGCGATAAGGACGAAGCTTCGCTTGGATGATCTTGATGGGGTATTTCACTCGATCTTGAGGATATCTTGGCGGTGAGAGCTATTGGGTATCAAGGTACTAGGGTGACATATGGTTGAAGAAGCACTTTTGCCCCAAGTGGAGGTTCTTGGTTCACCGCGTTGCTTGATTGCTTTAGCAACAAATCTGGAGCATGGGATCAATTCTCTTCACAATTGGCATACGGTATCGTGTGTCTTTCACAAGGGTTAACTTATAATTTTTCTAAATATATTTTTGATAATTTGGTTGAAAATATCAATAGGAAACAACATAAGTTTTTAATGTACCCTAGATTCTTACAAATAATTATAGACACCTCTACCCAAACCCAAGCCTTTTATGCATTAGGCGCTCTTACAGCCAAACTCTTTGCCTCTATGAGAACTAACTTTGAGGGGGCACATTATCCATTGACAGAGGCTATGTTGCCTCAAGACAATATGGCTGCTGTTGAGGAGAATGTTGCTAACATTGATGAGGGCCCCTCCTTTTCTGCTGAAGCTTCTCATGTTGCACAAGACCAGCCTCCACCAACTCCGACTGTGGCACATTGTCCTAGTCCACCACAAGCACAAGATCCTTTTGATGATTTTGAGTCGACCTAAGCAGTTGACGACACTTAGTCCTCCAAGGATACCTATTGATGAGGTACCTCCTCGGTTTGATCATGACCATGTTTCTACCGAAAGGTCCAATGAAGATCCCATTACAGAGCAATCTGGCGGTGCAGCCGAGGACCCTATTACTCTCTCATCTGTCTATGCTCTTGTTAACAGGTATGCAGTTGAGGTATCTAGTCTGAAAAAGGAGCTTGCAGAGACCAAGTCTTCTCTTGGTAGTAAGATTGACGAACTGCAAGATAAAGTTAAGGAATTAGAGGACAAACTAGAAAAGACCAACATTGTGATGAAGCTTGTGGTTTCTTCTGAAGAGGAAGAGGAAGAACATCGTTATGAGTCTCTTGATATGTTAGCTGATGTATCTCTCAATGATCCTTCATCGGCGATTTGCAGAATCTCAAAGAAGAAGGAGCCTGTTCTTTATCAAAGGAGAAAGAGATCGTACTTGAATAAAGCATCTACTGAAGTCTCCAAGGATCCAGAGCTTGTCAAAGCTGCAGCTGCTGATACCCCAATGGAGGATGTTGCAACTAAACTTGGTCAATCTTGATCATACAAAGACCATCGGTGTCCTCTACTGCTGAAGTACACTCACAACATGTTTCTTGAAGAAGACTTGGGTGCTTCTCTTGAAATTCCTGTTATCAATATTGCTAATGATGATTGTGCTAAGGAGCCTTCATCTCACACTTCCTACTTCAAAAGGATTGCTGGGAATGAAGTTGCACCAAAGACCAAAAGACCAAAGTTTGTTGAGATAGTGGATAATTTTGATGATATTCCACCAAAGAAGATCTCCCAGTGGTTACATCGAAGAAATTCCTCAAGCCACTCCATCGACAAGGTGCCTTCTGTGAACCATCTTTGGTTTTCTTGAAGCTCCTACAGAATTTGCTAGCTCATCTGACAAGGCTCCATCTGCTGAACCAGTCGCCATTTCGTCTGAAGCACCTATTGTACCAGCTCCCACTCCTACATGCATCTGTTGGCTCGAAGATGATGAACCATCCTTAGGTATCTATAAGGCGGTAGGAGAAAGAAGAGGATGGCCAAAGTAACTCCCTTGGATCTTGAGGCTGATAAGTCAACCTTTATCAAAGAAGGGTCTTCATCGATTTTCCGATGGAGATCTAAATGTCGGGTCAATTGGACATTGATTAACAAAGAACTGAATGTCATGCATCGAATGGATAAATCTTCAATGGAGTTCACCTTTTTGAAGGAAATACTTCATTTGGTAGACAGGCGGACTTGATTTCTCTGTACACTCTTGTCACATCCCATTACTGCAACAATGCACCACAAGGTTCTGGGATGTTCTTATTAGGAGATCTTCATGTCTTGTTTAGCTCTCAATCTCCTAATGATAAAGGACACTTCATCTGGCAGAACTCACATTTATGGCGGGTTGAGTCACGGAGATTCTATCCTCTGCCTCGTGTGCATCTAGTTGAGACGAAGGGTGGAATCACGATGCATGTTATTTGAGAGAATTTATCCATTGTCCAAAAGACTTATGGAGAAGATGCTGACTAACAAGCTGGAAATTCCTCCAAATCCAGTGGGGAATGAAATACCACAAGTTGAACAACTGGTTAGACTGATTAAGACTCAGCTCCTTCAAGAACAAGCTGCATCATCGTGTTCTTAGTTTTTATAGCTTGTATTTACACTCCGCTAAAGAATACGAGTTGTAGAGATTTTGTATTAGTTTGGTTGTATTTACATCATCGTGTTCTTAGTTATTATAGCTTGTATTATAGCTTGTATTTACATTAGGCGTTCAACGGATGAGTCGATATGTTATGGTTACACATTAGGCGTTCAACGGATGAGTCGATATGTTGTGATTACACATTAGATGTTCAACGGATGAGTCGATATGTTATGGTTACACATTAGACGTTCAACATATATATTTGGAAATTATTCATTAATTTATAAAAATGCATCAACTTATGCGGTCTTTGTTTACTTTCCATTCATACAATCATCTAATAAGGACTACCATCAAATGGGTATAAGGTGTTAGTTGTTGTGTAGTAAATGAAGTCATTGACTATTTGTCTTGTTGTTTAGCACTTACTATAAGTGGGTAGATGGTTGTGGGCATTCCTAAGCACTGTTGTTTGTGGGAAAACCACAGCAAGTGCAATTTTTGGGCAACCCACGGGTAGTATGTTTCTAACCACCCATGTGTGTGGGCAACTCAAGGGGCTGTTATGTAACATGTTGATCTATTAGTATATAATCCCCAAATCACTGCGCTATCAAATTATTCATCTTTAAACACTTGAAATTGGCGCTCTACACAAACCCTAACAACTCCCAAACCGATAATTAAGCGTGGTTTACATCAAAAGGACACAAATGCCGAAAGAATATCCCACCACACACAACGTCGTTGCATACCTAACCGAGAACAATCATATTGAAGGGTTCCATGAGATGATTGCTTTTCTCAAACACACACCAATTCACTATGCAATAAGTGTACAACCTATCATTGTTCAAGAATACATTAATCAATTTTGGTTGAAGGCAAAAATTCAAGAACGAGATGGAGCCGAGGTTATTAGGAGTCTTGTTGATAAGAACGAGATAATAGTCAAAGAGGATGTGATTAGGGATGTTTTGAAGTTGGATGATCTTGATGGGGTTGTCAATTTGTCTGATGATGATATTTTTCAGGGGTTGCAAAGATTGGGTTATGAGAAAAATGTGGAAAGAATTAAGTATCATAAAGGTATGTTCTCACCCCAATGGAAGTTTTTAATACATACTTTGCTTCTGTGTCTAAGCAACAAGACCACTGGGTTTGATGAGTTTCCATCAAAAATAGCAAGCTGTCATATGTTTATCACGGGGAGGGTGTTTAAGCTGGTCTAGGTTGATCTTTGAGGGGTTAATAAAGAACATTAAAGAAAAGGGTAAATACTACTTATATCCTAGGTTTGTTCAATTAATAGTCGAGAAACAGATCACGGCACCCATTCATCATAAAAGGGAGTATGAGGTACATCATATGTCTCCTAGGGTGTTTACACACTTGAGAAAAAAAAATGACAAGTTCTCAGGAAAGATTACACCTTTATTCCCTAATATGCTTAACTGCCGGACATTCACGAAAATGAGGAGGTGCTTGAATCCCAACCCAACCAAAGCAATGATGCTCAACCCACTCCGACAACGTCTGAACATAATGCTAAACCAACAGGATCCATTGCTAAACCATTACCTTTACCTGAATCACAAAACACCCAAACCAATGATCTTTGCTCCCACTTTGCTACCACTGAACCTCAACCCAATGCCACCGTATCAGATCCCACGGGTGAGAATATTATAGAAGTAGTTAATGAATTGAAGGCTAAATGTACACAAATGGAAAATACGATAAGAAGGTTGAAGCACCGGGGTTTATGTGTTGGAGAGAGTAAGAAGACCAAGGTTTGGTGCATCTAATAGAGTAATGAAGATGACTAAGAAAGGCAGGTCCTCAAAGGGGAGGAGCAAAAGCATTTGTTCAGGGGAGGAGGTAAACATGGATGTTGACCTTAATGAAAGCACGATCGACCTTAATGACAACCACGGTCACACAAACACCCAAGGAAGTTGAAAAAGAGGTTGCCGGTACATTGATGAAGTTATGTAAGAGCTTACCGAGTCGGATTTGGATCGAGTCGCACATTTTCCTATTATACTTAGACCCACTGGTCCTAAACCCTTGGCTAAAGGTTTGAAGGTTGGAAAAACAGAATTGATAGAGGAAGGAAAAGAACATATGGTAGAACCTTTTAATGTTGCAGTTGAAGACGAAGAGGAAGAAGTTGTGCATCTTTGTATCTAGTGATGATACAAATGACAACAAGACTTCTTTGTAACCTCGAGAGGTTATTTCATCAACGATTCGTCGATACACATATTGGTACTACAACCACGATACAACGATTTTATCACAACCGGTGTAACACCACCATCGCAGGAGAAGGAGGTTGCAGGTACGCTGCTGAACTTATGTAGAACCTTAGCAATTCGATTACTGTTATTGCACCTGTTCCCATTGTAATTGAACCTACTGGAAATAAACAATTGGCTAATACTTTGAAGAATGGGGAGGCAGTGAATAAAGTAGTAGATCAACGAGAAATAGGAAAGGGTGAAGCTATTTCGAACACTGAAGTAGATGAACTTAAATTTGATAGTAAGGAGGCTCAGATATCACATGATCATGAATTATCAATACAATTGGATGAAAATTTTAAGGTTTGAATATCTAGCTTTAGAAAAAAAAAAAGAAAGAACAAGTTGAAGCGACTATGAGAGTGATTGAACAATGGAACAAGGAACAAGCATTTTTGAGGGTTCGAAATGATAAAGTTGGAATGGAGTAATGAAGAATGGGCGTTATTAGATGTTCCATCAAGGTCAAAGGTTCTTCTGC
The DNA here is from genome assembly GCA_910596185.1 of Chrysanthemum makinoi. Taxonomy (NCBI): domain Eukaryota; kingdom Viridiplantae; phylum Streptophyta; class Magnoliopsida; order Asterales; family Asteraceae; genus Chrysanthemum; species Chrysanthemum makinoi. Next base: position 54,750,186 of record OU343225.1, read on the forward strand.
GGGCGAGACAAATGCAGAAGGAGAGAAGTGTCGTACCATACAATAGTAAGAATAACAAACCTCCAACTAGGGCTCAAAGGAGAAATTTCATGATCTCAATTCTCAACAACGTGGAATTTTGCAAAGGCAAAGATTTGAAAAAATGGACGGACGAAGAGATTGAAAAGCTGTATGAACGTTGGTTAACAATGAAAGATGATTTCATTCCTATGAATTCGATAAAGAAGCGATTGGATCAACAACGAACAAAAGCGAATGGCAGAAATTCGGGAGAATGTGCGTTCTAAGAAACAGAAATTGGATGAAGGGATGGAGAGGGAAGAAAGAATGGATTTGTATCTTAAGGTGAGTCATATACAAGAGCCGATTAATTGTACACCACTAAGCGCAGGTCAACCGGTTAATGATTTGAAAATAATCACGACAATGGTAGAGAAGTGATTGAAATAACAAGAGCGGATGGATGCGAAGTAGATCGTAGATTTTGGAAGCTTGTTGTTCTTTCTATCAAAAGAGGATTTGGAGCAGTTATGGAAAGTCATTGATTTTAGATATGGAAAGCATGGGCCAACTGGAGGATTAGCAAGGTTGGTGTGGAGATCAGTGAAAAACATGTGTCAACCTAATCCATCGGACAAATTCTGGAAACAATTTGAAGTAGTTGAATGGATCCTTTATGAGCATTCCGAGTACATCTTGTACATTCTACTAAGGATAAGTTTTTCATGTTTCTTGATAAAGCCTATCCATTGTCCAAAACTGTTGCGGGGAAAATGTTGGAAGCGAAGCTTGATCCACAAGGATCCATATCAACAAATCCAATGGTAGATCAATTGCTATTGAAGATTCAAAAGATTTCTGGTGTACAAGGTCCTTTGGCAATAAAACTCTCAAGGAAGGTTAAGTAGAATGGGTGGTGTATCGTGAAAGAATGTCTGAGTAGGATGGTGGGTCAAACCATGGATTGAATTATTGTTGGAACCACGGCAAGTATGAAGAAACCACGTTTATAATAACTGTTGAAACCACGGCTAGTTCAGAAGATACCACGGCTACTATGAAAGAAACCACGGCTAGTTCAGAAAGAAACCACGGCTAGTTCAGATCAAAACCACGGCTAGTTGAAAAGATACCACGACAAGTATGATCAAAACCACGGCTATAAGGATTTGTTGAAACCACGTCTAGTTGAGCGGATACGACGGCTAGTTTAGAATAAACCCGGCTAGTAGAAGATTGGAAGTTTGGTTTAAATGTAATATCATAATATATATGTAATCAGTTTTGAGTAGTGATCCTTATAACTTAAACAAGCAATAATAATATCAACTAATAATATTTACAAACATTGAGAAAACATTTTGGATATTTCTGATTTATCATTCCAATAGTTACTACAATTGATTATACATACACAAAGAATGACCATTCCTTATGAGCTAACACCTTTATGTACCAATTATATACATACTTAGTCAATGAGTGTTGACAATACAACAACTTGTAATAAATATAGTCAATGACCAGCATCTTGAATCTTGTATTTCCATAGGTACTCAAACATTCTTTCACGATAGGCAAGAGCTGTTTCTGCACTGCGGATCGTCAGGACTCTAATGGCATGTTATGAGTCAGCCTATATAGGTTAATGCAAGACCATATCCCGATCACCGTATTGACTGTTTGTTTGGGGGCGTCAACACATTTTTAAAGCTAATCGATAGGCCTTGATATCTATGCCTTTTCTTTGCAAAGACTCCGTTTCATCTAGTAATTTTGGCGCCAATCTTGAAATTTTGCGGGCATGGTATCCTTCCACCAAATACGTTTGTTTGTAAAGGCTGAAAACGAATCATACAATGTCAAAACACCCGTACTGATATGCAGCTCTCCTACCGCCCGGTGCTTTTCGAGGTTCGTTTATTGGAAATAGTACCTACATCATTTATGACATCAGCATAACACACCCACTGAACATTTTCAGATACCTACGGCAATATGGAAAGAAATAAATACCTTTTCAACATCGGCCCAAGGCACGGGTACTTTACACCATTTGCCCAATAGGTTCGTACCGGTCATTAACTATTTGAGGTGTGAAAAAGGGACCCACCATAGCCCGTCGGCATCGATGGTCGGAAATGCCACACAAATCTACCCATACGTCAAGGTCTTTGTTTACACAATTTGGCACATTATTAAAAAAATGTGGGAATCACAAAGAAACATTTATGGTAGAATACTAACAAGCTGATTTTATCGCACCTCGTCCCTCAACCATCCATCCTGGTTTGCACCCGTAGCCAATAAACAGTCCCAAAACCGGAGATCAACAATAGTCTCTTCATTGCCCCATGGGAAAATAAACCTAGTACCATTATTCTCTTTCAAAAATTTTTGAGCGGAACATGGCACGATTACCTTTTGGTTTTTTCTTCCCAGTCCCACTTCTCGACAGATTCTAAATTAGAACAAATTAACTCTTTTAGTTAATGTTTGTATTACAAAGTAAGAGACATATAAGTTGACACGGTCAAATACCTCCACAAACGGTTCCAATGTATCATCAAAATCTGGAGCGTTAGGAGGGGATGGGGTTTGACAATTAATCCGTCTTTGAGCGCCTTCTCTTTGGAGTAGTGGCTGGTGGAGTAGTATAGGGTGAGGTGCAATATCTCCCTGGCTTCCTCTTACGTTTAAGGGAGTTGAAAACTAATCTGATATTTGCAGCCTTTAAAAAGCGATTCATCTTTTAACAAGCAGTCGACTATCCAACAATTAAATAAGTTCAATACTCAATTTGTTATTCTACGGCATGACTAACCATGTGGTGTCTATTTTAAGGACAAGATGTTGGTCCTAGTAGCCGTGAAACTAATGTTCGGAAGCAAATGAATTGTTGTAAGACACTCAAACGATCAAGTCAACAATAAGTGAAAAAGAAAATAGTTTGCATGTTTCCTAGGTTGTAAAAGTGATGTATTAATGAAAAAGATAAATTGATATTTTAATAATTATATCAAGTGTAGCACATTGTATAGATAAGATAAGATTCTTTGCACACGATAAAAGACAGTATTTTATTGTAAGTGAAGTACAACACAATGTAAAAGATAAGATTCTTATTCTTGCTACATATCCTACTACATTATACTTTCCTAGTTTACGGTCTCTTATTATCACAGATCTCACTTTATTCTCTCTTATTCTCGCTCAAGAACAATGGCAACACCAAATGGAAACTTTCAAAATGATGAAGAAGAGTACGAGTTTGTCTTAAACAACGATTTGCTTTTTTGATGTTAGATGCTTTTGGGGAAGAACCAATGTCAGAATATGGTTCATATAGGCAAGTGAGTGTGTGGATGAGGACAAATATCCTTACTTGGCTGCGTCGCCAAGACTTCTACTGGGATGAGATTTATGGAGTTGATGAGGAAGAGGAGGAAGATGAGGAAGATCTAGAGAATGAGGAGGAGGCTGAGCACAGTGCGTGCAAAGGTCGGTTAGTGCAGACAAAATGAGGTAGAGGAAGAGTTTCAAAGTGAGGTGATGCGAGCAAAGGGAGGTGGTGCAACAAAGCGGGAAGATGATAACAACCCAGTGGAGCAACATGTGAATAATCCTACATTATTTGAAAATATTTATAATTTGGAAAATAGGATTACTAGTCTTGAAATTCATTTCAACGACTAAAAGCAATTAAGAAAAGCAAGGGAGAGAGCTCTGGAACTAAAATGTAGATTATGATGATGGTCATTTATGTATTTAGTATCATATTTGTTTTTTAGGTGTCGAAAACTGTTTTAATGTGGGTTTATGTGCTATCTATGCAAATGTATTAATGTATATAGTAATCAAATGAAAGGCAGGGACTTGTTTGTTGATAAGATAATTAAATGTACCTTGACAACATCCTGCCCATCCTCATCATCAATGCATATCACTTCAACAGGTTGTGTTTCCTCAACATCCATATAAAATGTGTCTAATTGTGGAGCACCTTGCTAGCGGATCATAAACGTTGTCTACGGTAAAGCCCCTGCTGCGACAGCGGGTCTAACAATGTAGCGTAAAAGCTGCACAAACCATTCCCACCAAAGAGGTGGCGCCAAACAACAATTTCTTTACCCTTGCCCTTTGTCATTATCTTTTACGCACCATTCACATCCATCGATTCCTAGATAAAGGGTATGTGCGTTTAATATTGAAATAGAAAAAAATAAAAGAAGGGAAAAAAACAATATATATATATATCGTCGTCAGGAGTTGGATCAAACCCATCATAAGCAATGTCTGAGAACTCATCATTCAAATTTGGTAAGGCAGCACAATCAAATTTGTTATCCACCTGCATTATATTGTTGGAATGATGAGCATCGTCAACACCTCCCGATAAAGCAGCTTTCATAAGTTGGGACATAGGCCCGGTAAACTCATCAGAATCGGCATACAACGCTTACGCTTGTCATCGGATCCTACGTTGGTCTGATTGGGGTGTGTTCATCGGTAGTAGCCAAGCGGTTTGTTGCCATCAACGGTATCCACTGTAAAAAGTTAACTTACTTAGGCAATCAAAGAGACCATTTTGGTGGAATGAAGTAACACAAAATTCAAATAACGAGGTTTTACCTTAATCTCAACAACATCATCTTGTGACTTTATTCCTAAAGCATCCTCAATTACCACAATTCTCTTTTGTATGCTGTGTAACTCACATAAGAGCTGTGATACACCAACTACTCCTACACGTTCTTCTATAGTACCAACCCAGGACTTAAGGGATTTAAGCTCGGCACGAAAGTCATCTTTATCTAAGGTATGTGACGATTCCGCTTTGTAACATTTGAGCCCATCTGCAACCTCAACATTACCGGCTACAACATCTTCAACCTTCTCAGGCTCATTCATATTCAACATTTCACCAAGCCCAACAACAATCTCTTCTTCAACAGCTTTGTCATTCACACTAGGACGTTTGACCTTCGTAACTACTTCATCGGCCACGAAAGGGACATTTAAATCGGCTTGAATTCCACCGCATACATCCGGACCAGCCATACGCCTCTTCTTCCACCATCGGTTGGTCGGCCAACTCTTCTCTTCTTTCAACAAGTTGGGAATCTAGTTGACGGATGTACTCCATACTGCGAGTGTACCACGGACAACTCATTTCGGCATTTGTCGGTACAATCTTACGTAGTGCTCTGAAAGCCTAAATAACAAAGGAGATAAGTGATATGCTAAATGTAATAAAACATACAACAGCTTAACTAATTTTGGGTTTTACTTACGGATCAAATAAAATTGTGTAATGTTTTTTTCAAAGTTTTTTACTTTTGACCAAGCTAGACAACGTGGGATCTTCTCGGGTCTTTGGTCGGAAGCTGGGAGCTGTTTGGGAATGTATCCATAATCCAAATCTGAAAAAACAAATACATTGAATTAAGAGTTAGTCATTGTGATTAAACTGGTTGTGATTATGATTGCGAGTGGTTAGGATAGCGATGGTGTATATGCGATAACAGGGGATACAATTACGTAGCGTGTTGTTGCGGCGGTGGGTTCTTCGAACTAGCGGTGGATGAAGACACATTGTCGATGGTTTCAACCAACTGTTTACAAATCGTTTCTATGTATTTATCTACTGCGAAACCATCAACCATAACATCCTTAAATCTACACAAACACTTACACTGACTACAAAACAATGCCTAGGGAACCAAGCCAATGGCTAATGAACAATGCCAACACATTATTAAGATTAACCATCAGAATATATACAACCACAAATAATGTATAGTACAAGTAAAATCTAACCTTCAACACCCATGTAAATCCATAAAGAGTGTATGTTTGTTCTTTTTTGGATCTTTTGGAACGGGCTTCTTTGATTACGCTTTGAAGATGCCTAGGAACAACATTCACCGTTCTTTTATACAGATGAGCCCACATGTATTCGCCCCATGGATACTCATTCCATACACAAAAATCCTCAACATTCCTTAGCAAATGGTCAGGAACATTAAACCTTCCTTCCCGACCGATAAATACAAATGTTGCAATCACCAACAAAGCAACCCTCACAGCATCCTCATCGGATAACAATTCCCACCTTTCCGCCGACTTTACCAACGCCAAAAGGTCATCACCCTTAATTTTTTTGTTCTTAGTTTTCTTTTTATCGGAAATAACCGATCAAAAAGGACTATATGTTAAACCCTTAACAACATGGCCGTGGTCACTTTCACTTTTATCTACTAGTCCTAAACGAAACCCAGTAAGAAGACTAAATTGTTCACGGCCAAAATCAAAAACATTATCACCTAGTACAAAAGTTAAAGGTGGACAACAATCACTAACTTTTGACACCTCAACTGCATTTTGATATAAATAATGGTATAAGTGGTTGTCAGGGGAATACTTAGGAAAATCTAACCAAGTGCCAAAGACAGTTTCTCTAAACAATTTGGTTCTATTCACATTGAGTGCACCTTTAATAGTAGCAATATGTTCTAATCTAGATCTGACCGTTAGCTTTGCATCAAACATGTTCGTGGTTAGATTCTTGAGATGTTGAAGAACTGCGATTGATTTGTAGGAATATGCGTCGGATTCCTTTGAATGTACGAATATGCGTCGTATGGAAGAAGAACTATTGAGGGAGTAGGATACGCGTTGGATTATTGAGTTTGATAGGGAAGGATATCTGTTTCTAAGTTGTGGATGTTTTTCGGCTTTGAGAGGGAAGGTGTGTGTGGGGAAAAGGAGTGTGTGTTTTGGGTATTTTGTATTTTGTATTTAGTTGTATTAGGATAATAAATAATTTTTTGACATATTTAATTAGGTTTATTAAAGGTGTATTTGTATGATATAGAGTGGTATTTAGAGAGAGTTGCCCAAAAGTACATATGTGTGGGTAGAGTTGCCCAACTTATTTGCATTTAAAATTGGTTTTATAGATAGTTGCCTTAAAATACAAATTTGTGGGGCCAAGTTGCCCAACTTTTTTGTATTCATAAAGTTAAAAATAAACTTTTGCTTTTTCACTAAAAGACAAAATTGTTAGTTGCGATATATTAGGTCAAAGTTGCCCAACAGACAACTTGTAAGATTTGTACTTTGCAAGTACAACGTGGGCCCAAAAATTTGATAGAGTTGCCCATGGGAAAGTTGCCCATGGGGCATTTTGAGAAGTGAAAAAAAAGTGAGGCATTTGGGGTAATAAAGTTGGGCAACTGGGGCATTTAAAGAATTTCCCCTTAATATATTTAGTGGAATGAAATCCATTACTAAAGAAAAAACAAAAAAACTCTGGCTTTCAACTAATAATAATACAAGCTTCAGCTTTAACTGTAGCTCCAACTAAAATACACACCTTAACTTCAACTTTTCTAAAATAGTAGTAAAACATATAACCATTACAACCAAGGTTGTCAAGATCAGGATCCTACTCATGATCGTTTTCGTCTTTGCAAGATCGTGATCGTAAGATCGGATCGAGATCTTAAGATCCTACTCTAATGTTATTTCTTAATAGTTTATGTAATTTTATACAGATCTACAAATTCTAATAAATTATAACCACAAAATACTATAAATGTGTCATATAAATGTTGTCCTAAATTATGATTATAAAATGTTTAAAATGATTAACATGTTGTTTTTTGAATTCTACAAACAAACAACCCATAAATTTGTAGTTTTTTAGTTTGTAATCCGAGAAAAGTAAAATCGGATCGGATTAGATCGTAAGATCGTATGGTCAAGATCGGGATCTTATAAGATCTTAAGCTTGCAAAGATCCTATGTAGGATCCGGATCGTTTTTGCTTCGCAGTATCGTAAGATCCTAAGATCAGGATCGGGATCCTGACAACTATGATTACAACAATTATTTTGAGTCTTGCGTCCACTTTAATATATTGTTCATATGACATAGTAAACAAAATGAAAAATAAAAAATTTAAAATAGTCTAAGATGCAATTGTTGGTCAAATCATGATATTTTGTAGTTTGCTCAAATCATGAAAATATCTCATCCAATCCTCGTTTTATTGGCACTAGCTAGTAACTAGTGTGAGTTATTTACATTGAACAAAATAAAACTCTAATGGGCTTAAAGCCTACGATCAAGCTTGAGCCACTAACTTAATACGTCTAATAATTTATAAGTGCCCGATAAGATCTTTTATGATACACACTACTATGCATTTATGCTATGTTATAGTGTAACACTCTCAAATTTTGGTACAGCGGAAGACTTAATCAAGTTTTCGGGATGTTACTATTTGCTTGGTATCTCACACAAGTATAAAAAAAGATAATCATTAAACATTCAAAACCAATCCCAAATTTAAGTATTCAAAAAATTTAATCCAAAAGTATAAATATTAGGCCCAAAACATGATTTAATAAAATAGGTCCCCAAAGTTTATCAGAGTCAAATATGATCCTTGAACCCCGCCTTCTTGCCAAACTTCCAGATCCACGTATTCCAAACGTCATTTAAATACCTGAGAAAACATGCTAAAAGGTCAACTTACGCTGGTGAGTTCATTGGTTTAAATTCAATAAAATCATAGTGGACATGTAAGAGTTGATTTGCTATGCAAGACCTAAGATAGGTAAATCTGGTTTGCACCGATCCTACCGGATCACCAACCATATCCGCATCCGGGGATTACTTTCGGGCCCAGCGACTCTAGTCCAGCCTTTATGCGTGGCAAAATCTAGAACAATTGCCAACCCACGACTAGGTCGGTAGAAGTCTATTCTTAGATAGGCAGCGGTTTAACCTAGACTAAGGCAACAACTACCGCCGTCTATCTAAGCGATCAAGCATATAAGCAAATCCAAATAGTTTTAAAGGTCCAAAAACATTAGCATGATTCTCACCCCAATTTAGTTAAAACGTAGATAAAAGTGGGGCTATGAAACCCACCTCAAGCAAGCAGCGTCTGAATAAACACTAGCGAAGAAAGCAGGGTAATCACGGCACAGCAACTATCGACTCGGCACAACCTATTAATGTAAACCAATTTTAATATATATTTCCCGAAATCAACTTTATCTACCCCAATGTATTCCACTTCGTTATTTCCAAAAATGTCTCGTTTCACCATTTAATCCTAGTGTTTGGTATCCTCATGTGGGTGTATCGACTCAATATGATGCTATGAATGCACTCAAACAACCAATATGTGACTCAATGCAACACCATGCGACATCTGAGCGATAAGCTCCATAGTCTAATAAGTTTCAGAATAAATAGTAGATCTTATCAAATTCGTTAACTCGATAAACTCAATTATTTATTAGGTCTAAACTATTATCCCATAAATCGATCGCATCCTAAAGAGTCATAAGGATAATCCACCCATTAATAAGGTTACCTAGCATTACCTAGCGGGCTCTTATTAGATTAGTCAACCTAATAAGCTTTACCCTTGTGGATCAACACTATTAATGTTAGGTTATCCGTAACCCATGCACACAACGTAAGTAAATAAATACTTGAAACTACTATTAAATGCCAATAATTGGCATAATTAGATAGCGATGTACTTTCGAAACATTAAATGTTTATTTATTAGAAAACATTTCTATTTTTAGTCGTTAGTTTCTATTTAAAGCGATAAATAACAAGATAATTCTTGTTATCGATATTTTTGTATGAAAACCTTTTTATTATTTATGTTTCATAGTCTATTAGCATTTTCATATATATATATATATATATATATATATATATATATATATATATATATATATATATATATATATATATATATATATATATATATATATATATATATATATATATATATATATATATATATATATATATATATATATATATATATATATATATATATATATATATATATATATATATATATATATATATATATATATATATATATATATATATATATATATATTGTCAAATTCAATATTAGTTTCATATAGTTATTCGTTTGAGTCACAAGCACGAGTCATGACTTCTCGGCTTTTAATCAATCAATAGTCGAACTATAATAAAAGTCCATGTTACGGATTGTTGTGGGTCAACTATTGACTAAAAAGTCAAAAGTAACACCCATGGATTGCTCAAAGTTGACAATTATATATATCAAGTCTAATTAAAAGTCATAATAGCGCAATTCAATCTCAAATCAACTCAAATCAATCTCGCCAACCAATCAACCAACCAAATATGCCTGAAACCAATGTTATGACCCTAATGGTCATGACGGTCCTGGTTAAGACCACGTGAACCAAACAAGCTCTAGAAGCTTTTCGGCTACACGCGTCTCATCCAAACACCAACAACATCAACCAACAAGCTACAAAAATGACCCGACCCGGACCCAAGGTCCATGCGGGTTACGTACGCAACCCAAAGGCCAAGTACGTGCCCTAGGTGGCTCGTACACCATCTCAAACCCAACCAAACACTACCAAATCAATACCACTACATCCAAATACAACCAATCATCCTCCAATCATCAACCAAACATCAAACCCAACATCTATTCTAACCAAAAACATGAAACTAGACCTAAAATGCAAAGACCCAACAATATGATACACCACTTGATTCCAAAACACTAGCTACATGTTTATTTAAGTGTTAATTAGATTTAATCCCATGTTTAAACCAAAAGCCCTAAAATTCGTGGCATGTACGAATTGAAATCAAGCCATACGTGGCTTTTTAAAGCTCAAACAAGCTTTACCCATGTTCCATTTACCTTATTCAAGCCTGATCTACAATATTTGATTAAAACCCTAAAAGTACGAAACTTAATCTTAAGATTTGAAGGTTTTAACGAAGGTTTTAGTGAGAGTATTATATATAGATAGAAAGAGGATGAGAAGAGCTACAAGATGGTGGTGGAGGCGTAGTACCACTCGCCGGAATTTGGCCGGAGGTGGCCGGACAAGGTGGCGGCAGTGGTGGGTGTTCTAGGGTTAGGGTTTATTTAATTTGGGGGAGAGAGAGAGTAGAGAGAGAAAGTGTGTTTGTGTGTGTTTTTAGTGAGATAAACAACTAGCAAAAATGAGGGTGAGGGAGGCCTTATATACTTGGACAAAAAGGACCTAAAAATAAATAAAAAGAATGGAGGGGGCGCCGGCCATGGGGAAAAGTGGGGGGTCGGAGTTGTAATTTTTCGTAACTATTCCGTTTACCCATTCCCGAGCTCATATATTATCCCCGGAAAATGATTTGGAGGCCTAAAAATGGGACTAATTATATGCCTAAAGGGATATGGCAATAAGTTATTGGTTTATGAAGAAGCGGGTCCCTCTCATGTCACCAATAGGATACTGACACGTAGGTTTAGGCATGTAATTAGGCACATCATTTAGGCATGCCAATCAATGCTCATTATCCCCCGAGTGTCCCACGACATTCATTCGACTTTCTAATATCGTTATTTATGTTTTTTCACGAGTTTTGACTATTTATTTGCCAATTTTCGAGTTACGGTCTAAAAGTTACAATATTTCTCGTTTTAGGCTTTTCTAGTGCGAATCGAATAGTGCCTACCAAAAAGAGTTAAAACTCACACGATAACTCGTTCAATAATTAAATAAGCCATAAAAACCAATAGACGATATAAAATCAAGTCATGGTTGATAAAAATAGTGTTAAAGGCAAAACTCGGTTTAGTTTAACGTAATGCGTTTACCTAAAATAAACTCTCTAAATTGTCAGTTTTCACAGCCTCCCCTCGAAGAAACCGTCCGGGTTTCACTCCGAGTTGCTTGATGTCATAAAAAGTTTAGGATACTTCCTACGGAAAACGTCCTCACGTTCCCAAGTGAACTCCGGTCCATGTCGGGAGTTCCAAAGAACTTTGATAATCGGAATACGGTTATGCTTCATGATAACGCTACACGCGTCGTTCGGGGTCAAAGGAACTTCCTTTTCTTCGAGCAAGTTTTATAACACCCTAGGCAGTGAATCTAATCGTTGTAGTGTAGTATTAGGGTAAGCCACAGGTGTTGATATCGTTCTCTAGGGGAAAAGGAATGCTAGTGAGAAGTTACTACGCTAAGGTTAGGGTTGAGGAAGATTATTTTTTTATCTTTTTTATGTTTTTTTTAGGAAATGGAAAGGTACGAATCTCGGGGTTTGAATTTGGGGGGTTGGTATTTCTACCGATTACTCTACTTATCTAATTATCTAATCTAAGGTGATGGTAGTCTATGTCTAATTATTGTGTGCTCGTATGATAGTTTAAAAATGTGTTTACTTAGGTTTTATTACTCCTTAACTATCTCCTATTGATGGTTGAATTGTCACGTCCTTATTCTTAATCTCGTTGTGTGTCTAAAATTAAGTAGGGTATCGTTTATCCCTAACTCTTTGAACTTACCAAAAGGTCTCGTCTACAAAATCTCTAGGATTTATACACTCTAACTCTAAGGCACTCTTTGTATGATTTAGCCTACAACTACTATAGGTGTCATAGTCTAAGGTTCACAAAGATTAATCAAGCATTAATTACACAACGAATGACCTATCGCATTAGTAGATCATTAACAATTAAGTTAAGAGACAACCAATCAATACTCAATAATTAAGTTTCATAATCACTAAGCAAACACACATAAATTAGCCGTACGTGGAGAACTTGCAAGCATACACACAAATAATCAAAGACATAATTGTATTAATGAAGTAAAACACTTATCTTGATGTAAGATAGGGTTTGGAACCCTAAAATACTGTACAAGACAGCCTTGGTTCGGTTTAGGTTTTTACTCCAAAAATACTACTTTCTAAAACTGAAAAATTCGGATTCTATATATAAGATTACATGTGCGACGGCGTAACCTTATGATTTGTGGCCCGTCGTGCAGCCGTCATTAGGGTTTAGTCTTGGCCACGTTAGTCTTGCGACGGCGTCACCTTGTGCTTGTGACGCCGTCCTCTTCACTTATGGCGCCGTGCGGATCAAATCTAGGCCGTCCGAGTTGCGACGGCCTACTCTTTTAAAGCTTGACACCGTCACTTGAAAATAAGAAATTTGACTTATGTCCCGTCACAAAATTCTCCGACGGCGTCGCGGTTTAGCTTGATGGCCGTCACCTTGTGTTCAGCAGCTTGAGTGTCTCGATTTCTTGACTTTGGCCATTTTCTTCGTATATCCGCGCCTTTTAGTCCAAATAAGTGCCATTACAGCAATTTGCCTTCAAGAGACCTAAAAAGTGAAAAGGAGCGATATTAAGTAATAACGGATACAAAAGTGATCAAATAAGGGCTTAAATGACCCCTCAAAAAGGTACATTTTAAAACCTTATCAAATATCCCTACACTTGGTATTTTCTTGTCCTCAAGCAAATGTGCTTTTAGCCAATTAATTTATAAGTTAGGAGTCATGAAGCATTGGTTTAAAACAGTCCACAACACATATAAGCCCCGCAAAAGTCATAACAAGCACGGAAATTACATACTAGCACCTCACAAGGGGTGTTTGGATATTCACATCTCTCTCGGGTGTATATGAAATATAACAAGTTGGAAATGGAAGATAAACACTCATTAACCGGTCCTAGTACATAGATTACCATAGGCTTGAGACTAGATCAAACCTCAATCGTTTTGGCGTAAGCACCTAGGAAAGACTATCAAAGAGGTCTTTAAAGGGTTGTAATGTTAGGCTTACGGTAGGGAAACAAAGGGTTTGGTGGGATAGGCTATTTAGTGGTGGCATGTCAAAAATCTTTATGTTACAAGCATACGAAGAATGGCGTTGCTAAGCCAATACTCGACACTCTAAACTCTAGATAACTGAAACAAACAAACATAAATTTAAAGGATAGATGTAGGATGGTAGCCCGTATGTTTGTTTTTTTTTTTTTTTTTTTTCACTCTATTTTTTTTCTTTTCTCTTTTTCGATTTTTTTTTTTCCATACACTTTTACTCTATCATCCTCTACGGTAACATCAAAATGATAGGGATTTATAGGCACATCCCTACACTTGAGTTTTTATTACTCTAACACTAATTTGACCCGAATTGAAAAGATCAAAACACTTGAAGTACGTTATTACGCAAATAAGGGAATTTAACGTTCCCTTCCAATTTATAAACTTTAACTTTTTCCCATGAGTCCCAATCGTCCCAAAACAGTGTACAAAGGATATGACTCGACTTAGCAACTCATGCAAGCAACTAGATAATTGAACTAAGGGTTTAGGGTAAAAACAATAATGCACTAAAAGTGAGTGCATACAAGGTAGGCTAAGGCGATTTGGGTGTACATTTGGGGGTGGGGTGTAAACAATGCTCTTCATTGATATTCCGGAAAATCGAAACATCACGAGAAACGCGAAAAGGATAGGCTCAGAGGGGTTAACTAGGGGTATCGTGTACTAAAAGTGAGTACAACGCAAAGGTGTGGGGAATTACTCAACCGATGTGGAAGAAGTAATTATATTACGGGTATCAAACAAGGGTTATCCTAATGCCTCTTATCATTTAGTTATTCCTAACTACACAAGTGTAGTCTTACTAGCGATCTCGGAATGCATCACAAAACAAGTTCTAGAATCTAATATACTACCGGTTCACACTCTAAGCATTAAAGATGAATGCTTTAATTCCTACTAATCTAAGGGCGATCCTCACATTTTGGGTGGAATTTATGTGGTAAAGGGTTTTTGTGCTAGTCATGCAACTTCCTATCCGTGAGACGCTTTTGTTAAGACTAATGGCCCACTCCTATATGTCATGAAAAATTAAAAATTTTGGGCCAAAATTACCCTAACCGACATTTTCTCATGGTTTATTACACAAATACAATTGCACAAAGCAAATAATCAAGGATAAGCATAGTTTCAAAGTTCCCGTTTTATTTTCCCTCCCTACACTTAAACTGAACATTGTCCCCAATGTTCCCCGAAAGTATCAAAGTTATGTTAACGGAAGGTAATTAAAGCGAAGAAACTAGTACTCCACGATTAGCTCAGTGCGATCCGTGTAAAGTGGTGGTTAAATCCTTTCCAAGAAAAATGTATGCGTGAAAAGCTCCTTCCAATATTTTGTTTCTTCTTCTTGATAAATAAAACATATTCGAAGAAAACAAAGCGAAACCAGCGTAAAATGCGGTAATAATATATATAATACTCTACTAAACTAGGATATAATGCTTGTGGAATGGATGTTTCAAATTTGGAAAATTAAGACTGAAAAATTCCAAAACTTTATAAGTAGCTCGAAAAGCGAGAAAAAAGTAATCTGTTGTTTTTACTCCTTCTGGCGCGTCAGTTATCGACAAAAGCGGTGCTGCGGTTTTACGAAAAAAATTCGGAAAATTTACATCTTTAGAATCTGGAAAAATTTCCGCAAAACATCCATTATGACTCGATACAAGCATTTGACTCGAACAAACACACATATATATCTTTTAATGAATTGTTATTCTCATGTTTACGTTTCTTTTGAAAGCGTGTGTAATCCTCCCTACACTTATCCTTTATGTAAAATACCTTTATATGCCATTAAGACGAGGTTAAAAACAAAATAAAGCATTTTTACAAATTTAAACATGAGAATAAACAATTAATAAAAGATATACGACACTAACAAGCAAACAATTAAGCATAGGTTGCCTCCCACAAAGTGCTTTTCTTTATTTAAGAGTCTTGTAGCTAGACTGCGTGAGTGGGTGCCCTACGTTGTATCATGCACGCTCACGTGCTTACACTTAAGCCATTCCAATGTTCTTTCACTCTTTTTGTAATCATCTCCTAATTCTAGGCATTTGTTGTAATACCTCTTAGTTTTCTCATATGGGTACCTGGAATAGGGGTCATTCTATTACAAGCCTCAATATTCGTATGTTTAAACCTAGGATGAGCACGTGGCATTTGGTAGATAAAGTCTTCAACTTCATCAGAGAATGTGATTAGACCATCAACCATCCGTTCATTTAACCTAGTCATTCTTTTGAAAGGTTTTCCAAAAATTACTTGAGTAAGGTCCTTATCAATAAATTCTCCTAAGTCTTCTAAGACCATGAACTCTACCAAATAAGCAAAGCTTCCAACAAACACGTGCAAATGAGTGACTGCTTCAACAACATTGTTCCCTTGATAAGTTAACTCATTAATCTTAATTTTATTGTATAGGTCCCTTGAGATTAAGTTCAAAGGCAATAATGAATTCAAGTAAGCATCGAACCCTTCTAATCCTATTTTGCAGGGGAATTGCATGTTAAAGGGACCATCTTTCTCGATTCTACACCTAGGGTCAAAACATTGGGAGGGGTCTTCCTTAATTTCAAAACTAACTTCATTGACTACCTCCCCGCTATCAAGTGCTTCACCATAATCAAATTCCTCATCGGAATCTGAGTCATAGAAAGGACTTTGTTGTTGCCAATTTATCTCATTATGCCCTAGGTGATTTCCAAAATGGTGAACGGGTGAGGGGTTTTGTGGGAGTGCATTCTCAATTTCGGGATTGGGAACGGGTAGGGTGAAGAATCTTCGGCAGAAGATACGTATCATGGTGAGTGATGGATTTTACGAACAAAGGTCACGAAGAAGGGGGATAGACTACGAGAAGGCTAAAAATAAGAAAAAAAATTTTACTTGATAGGAATCAAGCAAAGAAACCTAAACGAGGTGGACTCCTAATTAGCTATTCTATTCCCGGCGTAAAAACTTGATAACGCTATTTGGCGTCGTTCGGGGTCAAAGGAACTTCCTTTTCTTCGAGAAAGTTTTATAACACCCTAGGCAGTGAACCTAATCGTTGTAGTGTAGTATTAGGGTAAGTCACGGGTGTTGATATCGTTCTCTAGGGGAATAGGAATGCTAGTGAGAAGTTACTACGCTAAGGTTGGGGTTGAGGAAGATTATTTTTTCATCTTTTTTATGTTTTTTTTTTAGGAAATGGAAAGGTACGAATCTCGGGGTTTGAATTTGGGGGGTTGGTATTTCTACCGATTACTCTACTTATCTAATTATCTAATCTAAGGTGATGGTAGTCTATGTCTAATTATTGTGTGCTCGTATGATAGTTTAAAAATGTGTTTACTTAGGTTTTATTAATCCTTAACTATCTCCTATTAATGGTTGAATTGTCACGTCCTTATTCTTAATCGCGTTGTGTGTCTAAAATTAAGTAGGGTATGCGTTTATCCCTAACTCTTTGAACTTACCAAAGGGTCTCGTCTACAAAATCTTTAGGATTTATACACTCTAACTCTAAGGCACTCTTTGTATGATTTAGCCTACAACTACTCTAGGTGTCATAGTCTAATGTTCACAAAGATTAATCAAGCATTAATTACACAACGAATGACCTATCGCATTAGTAGATCACTAACAATTAAGATAAGAGACAACCAATCAATATTCAATAATTAAGTTTCATAATCACTAAGCAAACACACAAATAAATTAGCCGGACATGGATAACATGCAAGCATACACACAAATAATCAAAGACATAATTGTATTAATGAAGTAAAACACTTATCTTGATGTAAGATAGGGTTTGGAACCCTAAAATACTGTACAAGACAGCCTTGGTTCGGTTTAGGTTTTTACTCCAAAAATACTACTTTCTAAAACTAAAAAATTCGGATTCTATATATAAGATTACATGTGCGACGGCGTCACATTATGATTTGTGACGCCTGTATCGCCCAAATCATTAGGGTTTTAGTCTTGGCCACGTTAGTCTTGCGACGGCGTCACCTTGTGCTTGTGACACCGTCCTCTTCGGCTTATGGCGCGTGCGGATCAAATCTAGGTAGATGCGAGTTGCGGACGGCCTACTCTTTTAAAGCTTGACACCGTCACTTGAAAATAAGAAATTTGACTTACGTCGTCACAAAATGCTCCGACGGCGTCGCGGTTTAGCTTGATGGCGCGTCACCTTGTGTTTGGCAGCAGCTGAGTGTCTCGATTTCTTGACTTTGGCCATTTTCTTCGTATATCCGCCTTTTTAGGTCCAAATAAGTGCCATTACAACAATTTGCCTTCAAGAGACCTAAAAAGTGAAAAGGAACGATATTAAGTAATAACGGATACAAAAGTGATCAAATAAGGGCTTAAATGACCCCTCAGAAAGGTACATTTTAAAACCTTATCACTTCAGCCGTTTAATCTCACGATCCATGATATCAATCGGTTCCTCAACGAAATTCAATTTCTCATCAATACGAATATCTCTTAAGGGCACAACTATGATTTCCTCCGAAAGACATTTCTTAAGATTACTAATGTGAAAGACATTGTGTACCTTTGCTCAATTTCGATGGTAGCTCCGAGCGGTATGCTACGGTCCGATTCTTTCCGAGTTGGAAAGGGACCAATATATCGGGGATTGAGTTTTCCACGCTTTCTAAAGCGAATCACTCCTTTCCAAGGAGAAACTTTCAACATAACCACGATCTCCAACTGAAATTCTAAAGGTTTACGTCTCTTATCGGCATAACTCTTTTGTCTATCACGGCGGTTTGCAACGTTCTGAATCTAAACTATCTTGTCGGTGGTTTCTAGGAAAAGTTGGGACACGTAAGTTGACTCTCGCCAACCGGCCCAACAAACAGGAGAACGACATTTTAGGCCATCAAAGATTACCTCAAATGGAGCTGCCTTAATGCTAGAATGATAACTATTGTTGTAAGAGAATTCGGCCAAAAGGAGATGTCTCTCCCAACCTTTGCCGAAATCAATAACACATGCTCTAAGCATGGCCTCTAAGGTCTGAATGGTTCTCTCGCTTTGACCATCTGTTTGAGGGTGGTAAGCGGTGCTCATATCCAAGTTTGTTCCTAACACTGATTGTAAGGATCTCCAAAAGTGGGATGTAAAACGGATATCCCTATCGGAAATGATAGATATCGGTACTCCATGACGCGATACTGTCACAATTCGCAATTTCCGGTCATTTCTCATATTTCACATTCAGCATTTCATAACGATTCGTACATGGTTTTGCATTTTTCATTAAACGTTATTTTCTTATTAAATAAACATTATCGCGTAAACATTATTTTTGAACAAATGATCCCGATACATTTTTATACTTACATTTAGTTATAAAAACTATATTTTGAGTTACCTCGTGTTTTAAAAATTCATCTTTGTATGTAAATTGTTAAATTTATATTATTACGACGGTTTTCTTAAAAACTACACGAATATTATTATTTCACTCAAGTTTTGCAAGAAATGTATTTTTATAATTTTTTTTATGACCAAAATATATTTTATCTTGACCCGTGAAATTTATTTTATCTAACGCTACCTTAAATATTCAAATGTGTATACAACTTACTAATCTTATTTAACAATACTACAAGTTACTACTATCCTCAAATAACTTTACTTCTACTTACATTTATACACTTACATAATAATAATAAGAGAAATGTATATGTATGTATCATTTAATACAAGATTCACTAAAGATTGCAAGATTTCTTACATATACAACTTGACACTCAAAGTCTTACACACACAACTCAATTATTCAAAGTGTAAAGATCAAAATTCCTCTCTTCCTCTCTTCCACACCATAACCGGCCTCCCCATGGATCCAAGAAGAAATCATCAAAAATTTTCTCTAGTCAAGTTTTAACAATCTAGTAACACTCTTTGTTTAGGTTTTGAAATAAAAACCTAGGGTGTTTAGGATAATCCTTGGTTCACTAAACCTCATCAAGCACTTGTAAGCATAAAACTTCATCTCTTACTTTTTCATATATATTTTTCATACATTTCATGAAGTCCATATGATCATTTTTGCTCAAGTTGTAGTTTTTATTCATGTTTATCAAATGTTATCACCCATATGTGTCCTATTAATTTTTATAACAAGTATGTACTAGTTAGAAGTTTATAAAAATGATAAGTTTGAAAAATGGATCATCAAAGTCTAGTTGTGATTTTTGGAGGAAATGATTACATAAATTTTATACATGTTTATTTAAGTTTGTATATATATTTTTAGCCTCATAATGAATATTTATTTTGGGTATGATCAAATAAAGTTGTTTTACTAGTAGGATTGGTGATGAGTAGATTAAGGGATTTTTGTGGTGAAGTTGTGGTTAAACAAGTAGAAAAATTGTAATTTTAAAATAAGCGAAGCTATTGTCGAAATTATAATTTTTCGAAAAGTTAGTCATTTTTATAAGTTTTATTAAAGTTTTAGAAAATAGATTTTTAGTTATGAACGTGGCCTTTTGAGCGGACTAAAAGCGGAGTTATAACGAAAAATATCGTGGTTTCCAAGTTACGATTTAAAACTACCATTTTCGGAAAATTGTACATGCAGTCCGAATTTTAACTGACCCAAACAGTGGCCTTAAAATTTCTGTGAAGTCTCCGAAGTTTAAAAATATATTAGTACTCTTCATTACCTTCAAGTGGATATAAAGAACTTGAAAAACGGACTTAAAACGAGTGAGTTATGGTTAACCTAACTTTGAGTCAAAAGCGTCTTTGAAAACACTATTCACAGCTTTAGTAAGCTGTCAGGATTTTAATCAAGGTTTGTGAGGGCCTAAACGGACGTTTGGGGAAATGGGCGTTAAAAGCGAGTTAGTTTTCCTATGTATACATTACGTTAAGTCCGGCGTAAGCTGATTTTTCAATTACTAAAACCGTTACATAGTTTTAACTACATTTTCACCATTAACTCAAAAGTGATTATTTTTGACAAGAAACCGTCACACATTCAAGTAACAATATTTTTATATAACTAGTTTTCAAGTAGCATATTGGGTGATACGTTTTCAAAATCATGCATTCACGACAACATATCATAACTCAAGTCATAACATTCATTTTAGGTCGCGGATAGTTTTGGGCCTCACTTTCGTGCATTTCATTTTGTTAGCATATCAATCACACCAGGTGAGTTCGTAGCCCCACTTTCTATTACTTATTTGTCTTACAAACTATTTGGGGGAGATACATGCTCAAACTATTTTCGTTTACTTTCACAAATATTCTAAACTTTGACATACTCTTGTGAGTTTCATAGCCCTGCTTTTACTTGTTTTCATAAGCTGTTTTGGGGAGATACATGCTCAAACTATTTTCATTTATTTTCACAAATATTCTAAACTTTGACATACTCTTTGTGAGTTTCATAGCCCCTGCTTTTACTTGTTTTCATAAGCTGTTTTGGGGAGATACATGCTCAAACTATTTTCATTTATTTTCACAAATATTCTAAACTTTGACATACTCTTGTGAGTTCATACCCGCTTTTACTCGTTTAAATTCTTACAAACTATTTGGGGGAGATACATGCTCAAACTATTTTTATTTACTTTCACAAATATTCTAAACTTTGACATACTATTGTGAGATCATACCCGCTTTTACTTGTTTACATTCTACAAACTATTTGGGGGAGATACATGCTTAAACACTTGTTTCACTCTTGCGAATACTCAAACTATTTATACAATTGTGTTACACTATACTTCTTATACACTTTGGACATTGTGTGTGGTTTATTGCGATATGTGCCTTAATGTGGTAAACTTGCTTTCAATTATGCATCAACATATAAACTTTAGCAAGCTGGTTAACCTGGGGAGCGGCAGAGAGGTATTGATAGTACTATCGGTGGCGCCCCACCCTTGTGTCCTTGATGACGTGACCTTGGGTGAATATAATCTGTTATTCAAGTTATTCAATGCAACACAACAAACAAGTTAGACTTAGTCGTGAG
This sequence comes from Chrysanthemum makinoi, assembly GCA_910596185.1. Taxonomy (NCBI): domain Eukaryota; kingdom Viridiplantae; phylum Streptophyta; class Magnoliopsida; order Asterales; family Asteraceae; genus Chrysanthemum; species Chrysanthemum makinoi. The sequence goes on from OU343225.1 coordinate 54,771,913, forward strand.
GTTCATTGGTCGTGATTCTTTGCATTAAGTTTATGTATATATCGTATGCACCTATGTCCTACTTACAAACAAGATTGACAATTACATATTTTGGCAATGGATTGTAAACACACAGGTTGCAAGTTTTGTATGGTAGGAACTTGGGAACTGAGTGGATTTGCACGGCCTTTCTTTGCATCAACATTTCTTATAGACTTTTTCAAATCATTTTCAACAAACTCTACTGAACTCACCAACCTTTGTGTTGACACTTTTAGCATGTTTATCTCAGGTTTTAAGGTGATAGCATTTCATGGAGCTTTTGGGTCGCATGGCATACATTGGAGTCTTGTGCTTTTAACAGTTACCATTCGACATATTTTGTAAACTCTTGTGTATTATCAAACTTTATGATTTCTTGTTGTGTAATCTTTGACATTTGAAATCGAATGGTAAACTTTTCAAAACGTCTCATTATAGAGGTCGTTTTCCGTATCCATACTTTGTGCTATGACGTTATACCTCAATGACACTATCGTTCATTGCGATATTTTGGGGGTGTGATGATTGGTATCGTGGCGTTGGTTATAGAGAACTAGGTTGCATCATTGACCCTAGACTATAACCACATCATCATAGCATCTCATCATATCATTATAAGTGCATATTATTTATACATGCGAACTTATGACTCAACACCAAACATCATATGAGTCGATTAGTCCAAGCATTGCATAGTTACTCCTAAATTATACATAGCCCGATCACCTATGTCTAATTCAGGAAGAATCATGCAATGAAGGGAGTAGTAGTTTCATATGAGTAAGCACAATTCGTAATCGAGCCAAATTTTCAAAAGATTTTCTTCAAACCACTTGTTTCCAGTTTGATCCGCGTGGCAGTTCTTGTTTGATGAGTTGCAAAGATCGAGCTAGAAACAAGTTGTTACCTAAACCGATTTAGCCTAATCGTATGACAGTTCTTGTTTGATGAGTTGTGGGATTAAGCAAAAATCGGTTACCTAAAAGTCTTTTGGAAATTTTGCTCGAGAATGGGAAAGCTTGCCTCATCGAGCCTAATCATAAGGGAGCATGTCTTTAGAATGGGATATAGTCACGACATATGCATGAGCATTGGCATAATCATTTAAATCATACATGAGCATAAACTTTTAGAACCCTTGTCGCGTTTTGGGCCATAGTATCATTAATCGAATCACGGGGACGTGATTCCTTTGACATGGGAAGAATGTCACAATTCGCAATTTCCGGTCATTTCTCATATTTCACATTCAACATTTCATAACGATTAGGTACATGGTTTTGCATTTTTCATTAAACGTTATTTTCTTATTAAATAAACATTATCGCGTAAACATTATTTTTGAACAAATGATCCCGATACATTTTTATACTTACATTTAGTTATAAAAACTATATTTTGAGTTACCTCGTGTTTTAAAAATTCATCTTTGTATGTAAATTGTTAAATTTATATTATTACGACGGTTTTCTTAAAAACTACACGAATATTATTATTTCACTCAAGTTTTGCAAGAAATGTATTTTTATAATTTTTTTATGACCAAAATATATTTTATCTTGACCCGTGAAATTTATTTTATCTAACGCTACCTTAAATATTCAAATGTGTATACAACTTACTAATCTTATTTAACAATACTACAAGTTACTACTATCCTCAAATAACTTTACTTCTACTTACATTTATACACTTACATAATAATAATAAGAGAAATGTATATGTATGTATCATTTAATACAAGATTCACTAAAGATTGCAAGATTTCTTACATATACAACTTGACACTCAAAGTCTTACACACACAACTCAATTATTCAAAGTGTAAAGATCAAAATTCCTCTCTTCCTCTCTTCCACACCATAACCGGCCTCCCCATGGATCCAAGAAGAAATCATCAAAAATTTTCTCTAGTCAAGTTTTAACAATCTAGTAACACTCTTTGTTTAGGTTTTGAAATAAAAACCTAGGGTGTTTAGGATAATCCTTGGTTCACTAAACCTCATCAAGCACTTGTAAGCATAAAACTTCATCTCTTACTTTTTCATATATATTTTTCATACATTTCATGAAGTCCATATGATCATTTTTGCTCAAGTTGTAGTTTTTATTCATGTTTATCAAATGTTATCACCCATATGTGTCCTATTAATTTTTATAACAAGTATGTACTATTTAGAAGTTTATAAAATGATAAGTTTGAAAAATGGATCATCAAAGTCTAGTTGTGATTTTTGGAGGAAATGATTACATAAATTTTATACATGTTTATTTAAGTTTGTATATATATTTTTAGCCTCATAATGAATATTTATTTTGGGTATGATCAAATGAAGTTGTTTTACTAGTAGGATTGGTGATGAGTAGATTAAGGGATTTTTGTGGTGAAGTTGTGGTTAAACAAGTAGAAAAATTGTAATTTTAAAATAAGCTGAAGCTGTCGAAATTATAATTTTTCGAAAAGTTAGTCATTTTTATAAGTTTTATTAAAGTTTTAGAAACTAGATTTTTAGTTATGAACGTGGCCTTTTGAACGGACTAAAACGGAGTTATAACGAAAAATATACGTGGTTTCCAAGTTACGATTTAAAAACTACCATTTTTCGGAAAATTGTACATGCAGTCCGAATTTTAACTGACCCAAACAGTGGCCTTAAAATTTCTGTGAAGTCTCCGAAGTTTAAAAATATATTAGTACTCTTCATTACCTTCGAGTGGATATAAAGAACTTGAAAACGGACTTAAAACGAGTGAGTTATGGTTAACCGAACTTTGAGTCAAAAGCGTCTGAAAACACTATTCACGGCTTTAGTAAGCTGTCGGGATTTTAATCAAGGTTTTGAGGGCCTAAACGGACGTTTGGGAAATGGGCGTTAAAACGAGTTAGTTTTCCTATGTATACATTACGTTAAGTCCGACGTAAACTGATTTTTCAATTACTAAAACCGTTACATAGTTTTAACTACATTTTCACCATTAACTCAAAAGTGATTATTTTTGACAAGAAACCGTCACACATTCAAGTAACAATATTTTTATATAACTAGTTTTCAAGTAGCATATTGGGTGATACGTTTTCAAAATCATGCATTCACGACAACATATCATAACTCAAGTCATAACATTCATTTTAGGTTGCGGATAGTTTCGGGCCTCACTTTCGTGCATTTCATTTTGTTAGCATATCAATCACACCCGGTGAGTTCGTAGCCCCACTTTCTATTACTTATTTGTCTTACAAACTATTTGGGGGAGATACATGCTCAAACTATTTTCGTTTACTTTCACAAATATTCTAAACTTTGACATACTCTTGTGAGTTTCATAGCCCCTGCTTTTACTTGTTTTCATAACTGTTTTGGGGGAGATACATGCTCAAACTATTTTCATTTATTTTCACAAATATTCTAAACTTTGACATACTACTGTGAGTTTCATAGCCCCTGCTTTTACTTGTTTTCATAACTGTTTTGGGGGAGATACATGCTCAAACTATTTTCATTTATTTTCACAAATATGCTAAACTTTGACATACTCTTTGTGAGTTCATACCCGCTTTTACTCGTTTAAATTCTACAAACTATTTGGGGGAGATACATGCTCAAACTATTTTCATTTATTTTCACAAATATTATAAACTTTGACATACTCTTGTGAGATCATACCCGCTTTTACTTGTTTACATTCTACAAACTATTTGGGGGAGATACATGCTTAAACACTTGTTTCACTCTTGCGAATACTCAAACTATTTATACAATTGTGTTACACTATACTTCTTATACACTTTGGACATTGTGTGTGGTTTATTGCGATATGTGCCTTAATGTGGTAAACTTGCTTTCAATTATGCATCAACATATAAACTTTAGCAACTGGTTAACTCTGCGGGAGCCGCAGAGAGGTATTGATAGTACTATCGGGCTGACGCCCCCACCCTTGTGTCCTTGATGACGTGACCTTGGGTGAATATAATCTGTTATTCAAGTTATTCAATGCAACACAACAAACAAGTTAGACTCGTCGTGAGGTTCAGTTGGTTGTGATTCTTTGCATTAAGTTTATGTATATATCGTATGCACCTATGTCCTACTTACAAACAAGATTGACAATTACATATTTTGGCAATGGATTGTAAACACACAGGTTGCAAGTTTTGTATGGGCGGAACTTGGAACTGAGTGGATTTGCACGGCCTTTGCTGCATCAACATTTCTTATAGACTTTTTCAAATCATTTTCAACAAACTCTACGAACTCACCAACCTTTGTGTTGACACTTTTTAGCATGTTTATCTCAGGTTTTAAGGTGATAGCATTTCATGGAGCTTTTGGGTCGCATGGCATACATTGGAGTCTTGTGCTTTTAACAGTTACCATTCGACATATTTTGTAAACTCTTGTGTATTATCAAACTTTATGATTTCTTGTTGTGTAATCTTTGACATTTGAAATCGAATGGTAAACTTTTCAAAACGTCTCATTATAGAGGTCGTTTTCTGTATCCATACTTTGTGCTATGACGTTATACCCCAATGACACTATCGTTCCGCTGCGATATTTTGGGGTTGTGACAGATTGGTATCGAGGCGTTGGTTATAGAGAACTAGGTTGCATCATTGACCCTAGACTATAACCACATCATCATAGCATCTCATCATATCATTATAAGTGCATATTATTTATACATGCGAACTTATGACTCAACACCAAACATCATATGAGTCGATTAGTCCAAGCATTGCATAGTTACTCCTAAATTATACATAGCCCGATCACCTATGTCTAATTCAGGAAGAATCATGCAATGAAGGGAGTAGTAGTCTCATATGAGTAAGCAATTCCGTAATCGAGCCAAATTTTCAAAAGATTTTCTTCAAACCACTTGTTTCCGGTTTGATCCGCGTGACAGTTCTTGTTTGATGAGTTGCAAAGATCGAGCTAGAAACAAGTTGTTACCTAAACCGATTTAGCCTAATCGTATGACAGTTCTTGTTTGATGAGTTGTGGGATTAAGCAAAAATCGGTTACCTAAAAGTCTTTTGGAAATTTTGCTCGAGAATGAGAAAGCCTGCCTCATCGAGCCTAATCATAAGGGAGCATGTCTTTAGAATGGGATATAGTCACGACATATGCATGAGCATTGGCATAATCATTTAAATCATACATGAGCATAAACTTTTAGAACCCTTGTCGCGTTTTGGGCCATAGTATCATTAATCGAATCACGGGGACGTGATTCCTTTGACATGGGAAGAATGTCACAATTCGCAATTTTCGGTCATTTCTCATATTTCACATTCAGCATTTCATAACGATTCGTACATGGTTTTGCATTTTCATTAAACGTTATTTTCTTATTAAATAAACATTATCGCGTAAACATTATTTTTGAACAAATGATCCCGATACATTTTATACTTACATTTAGTTATAAAAACTATATTTTGAGTTACCTCGTGTTTTAAAATTCATTTTTGTATGTAAATTGTTAAATTTATATTATTACGACGGTTTTCTTAAAAACTACACGAATATTATTATTTCACTCAAGTTTTGCAAGAAATGTATTTTTATAATTTTTTATGACCAAAATATATTTTATCTTGACCCGTGAAATTTATTTTATCTAACGCTACCTTAAATATTCAAATGTGTATACAACTTACTAATCTTACTTAACAATACTACAAGTTACTACTATCCTCAAATAACTTTACTTCTACTTACATTTATACACTTACATAATAATAATAAGAGAAATGTATATGTATGTATCATTTAATACAAGATTCACTAAAGATTGCAAGATTTCTTACATATACAACTTGACACTCAAAGTCTTACACACACAACTCAATTATTCAAAGTGTAAAGATCAAAATTCCTCTCTTCCTCTCTTCCACACCATAACCGGCCTCCCCATGGATCCAAGAAGAAATCATCAAAAATTTTCTCTAGTCAAGTTTTAACAATCTAGTAACACTCTTTGTTTAGGTTTTGAAATAAAAACCTAGGGTGTTTAGGATAATCCTTGGTTCACTAAACCTCATCAAGCACTTGTAAGCATAAAACTTCATCTCTTACTTTTCATATATATTTTTCATACATTTCATGAAGTCCATATGATCATTTTTGCTCAAGTTGTAGTTTTTATTCATGTTTATCAAATGTTATCACCCATATGTGTCCTATTAATTTTTATAACAAGTATGTACTAGTTAGAAGTTTATAAAAATGATAAGTTTGAAAAATGGATCATCAAAGTCTAGTTGTGATTTTTGGAGGAAATGATTACATAAATTTTATACATGTTTATTTAAGTTTGTATATATATTTTTAGCCTCATAATGAATATTTATTTTGGGTATGATCAAATGAAGTTGTTTTACTAGTAGGATTGGTGATGAGTAGATTAAGGGATTTTTGTGGTGAAGTTGTGGTTAAACAAGTAGAAAAATTGTAATTTTAAAATAAGCGAAGCTGTCGAAATTATAATTTTTCCGAAAAGTTAGTCATTTTTATAAGTTTTATTAAAGTTTTAGAAACTAGATTTTTAGTTATGAACGTGGCCTTTTGAACGGACTAAAACGGAGTTATAACGAAAAATATACGTGGTTTCCAAGTTACGATTTAAAACTACCATTTTCCGGAAAATTGTACATGCAGTCCGAATTTTAACTGACCCAAACAGTGGCCTTAAAATTTCTGTGAAATCTCCGAAGTTTAAAATATATTAGTACTCTTCATTACCTTCGCGTGGATATAAAGAACTTGAAAAACGGACTTAAAGCGAGTGAGTTATGGTTAACCGAACTTTGAGTCAAAAACGTCTTTGAAAACACTATTCACAGCTTTAGTAAGCTGTCAGGATTTTAATCAAGGTTTTTGAGGGCCTAAACGGACGTTTCAGGGGAAATGGACGTTAAAAACGAGTTAGTTTTCCTATGTATACATTACGTTAAGTCCGGCGTAAGCTGATTTTTCAATTACTAAAACCGTTACATAGTTTTAACTACATTTTCACCATTAACTCAAAAGTGATTATTTTTGACAAGAAACCGTCACACATTCAAGTAACAATATTTTTATATAACTAGTTTTCAAGTAGCATATTGGGTGATACGTTTTCAAAATCATGCATTCACGACAACATATCATAACTCAAGTCATAACATTCATTTTAGGTCGCGGATAGTTTCGGGCCTCACTTTCGTGCATTTCATTTTGTTAGCATATCAATCACACCAGGTGAGTTCGTAGCCCCACTTTCTATTACTTATTTGTCTTACAAACTATTTGGGGGAGATACATGCTCAAACTATTTTCGTTTACTTTCACAAATATTCTAAACTTTGACATACTACTGTGAGTTTCATAGCCCCTGCTTTTACTTGTTTTCATAACTGTTTTGGGGGAGATACATGCTCAAACTATTTTCATTTATTTTCACAAATATGCTAAACTTTGACATACTCGTGAGTTTCATAGCCCCTGCTTTTACTTGTTTTCATAACTGTTTTGGGGGAGATACATGCTCAAACTATTTTCATTTATTTTCACAAATATTCTAAACTTTGACATACTACTGTGAGTTCATACCCGCTTTTACTCGTTTAAATTCTACAAACTATTTGGGGGAGATACATGCTCAAACTATTTTCATTTATTTTCACAAATATTCTAAACTTTGACATACTACTGTGAGATCATACCCCGCTTTTACTTGTTTACATTCTACAAACTATTTGGGGGAGATACATGCTTAAACACTTGTTTCACTCTTGCGAATACTCAAACTATTTATACAATTGTGTTACACTATACTTCTTATACACTTTGGACATTGTGTGTGGTTTATTGCGATATGTGCCTTAATGTGGTAAACTTGCTTTCAATTATGCATCAACATATAAACTTTAGCAACGGTTAACTCTGCGGGGAAAAGGCAGAGAGGTATTGATAGTACTATCGGCCCCCACCCTTGTGTCCTTGATGACGTGACCTTGGGTGAATATAATCTGTTATTCAAGTTATTCAATGCAACACAACAAACAAGTTAGACTTTCACGTGAGGTTCAGTTGGTTGTGATTCTTTGCATTAAGTTTATGTATATATCGTATGCACCTATGTCCTACTTACAAACAAGATTGACAATTACATATTTTGGCAATGGATTGTAAACACACAGGTTGCAAGTTTTGTATGGGCGGAACTTGGAACTGAGTGGATTTGCACAGCCTTTGCTGCATCAACATTTCTTATAGACTTTTTCAAATCATTTTCAACAAACTCTACGAACTCACCAACCTTTGTGTTGACACTTTTTAGCATGTTTATCTCAGGTTTTAAGGTGATAGCATTTCATGGAGCTTTTGGGTCGCATGGCATACATTGGAGTCTTGTGCTTTTAACAGTTACCATTCGACATATTTTGTAAACTCTTGTGTATTATCAAACTTTATGATTTCTTGTTGTGTAATCTTTGACATTTGAAATCGAATGGTAAACTTTTCAAAACGTCTCATTATAGAGGTCGTTTTCTGTATCCATACTTTGTGCTATGACGTTATACCCCAATGACACTATCGTTCCGCTGCGATATTTTGGGGTTGTGACAGATTGGTATCGAGGCGTTGGTTATAGAGAACTAGGTTGCATCATTGACCCTAGACTATAACCACATCATCATAGCATCTCATCATATCATTATAAGTGCATATTATTTATACATGCGAACTTATGACTCAACACCAAACATCATATGAGTCGATTAGTCCAAGCATTGCATAGTTACTCCTAAATTATACATAGCCCGATCACCTATGTCTAATTCAGGAAGAATCATGCAATGAAGGGAGTAGTAGTCTCATATGAGTAAGCAATTCCGTAATCGAGCCAAATTTTCAAAAGATTTTCTTCAAACCACTTGTTTCCAGTTTGATCCGCGTGCGATTCTTGTTTGATGAGTTGCAAAGATCGAGCTAGAAACAAGTTGTTACCTAAACCGATTTAGCCTAATCGTATGACAGTTCTTGTTTGATGAGTTGTGGGATTAAGCAAAAATCGGTTACCTAAAAGTCTTTTGGAAATTTTGCTCGAGAATGGGAAAGCCTGCCTCATCGAGCCTAATCATAAGGGAGCATGTCTTTAGAATGGGATATAGTCACGACATATGCATGAGCATTGGCATAATCATTTAAATCATACATGAGCATAAACTTTTAGAACCCTTGTCGCGTTTTGGGCCATAGTATCATTAATCGAATCACGGGGACGTGATTCCTTTGACATGGGAAGAATGTCACAATTCGCAATTTCCGGTCATTTCTCATATTTCACATTCAGCATTTCATAACGATTCGTACATGGTTTTGCATTTTTCATTAAACGTTATTTTCTTATTAAATAAACATTATCGCGTAAACATTATTTTTGAACAAATGATCCCGATACATTTTTATACTTACATTTAGTTATAAAAACTATATTTTGAGTTACCTCGTGTTTTAAAAATTCATCTTTGTATGTAAATTGTTAAATTTATATTATTACGACGGTTTTCTTAAAAACTACACGAATATTATTATTTCACTCAAGTTTTGCAAGAAATGTATTTTTATAATTTTTTTTATGACCAAAATATATTTTATCTTGACCCGTGAAATTTATTTTATCTAACGCTACCTTAAATATTCAAATGTGTATACAACTTACTAATATTACTCAACAATGCTACAAGTTACTACTATCCTCAATTAACTTTACTTCTACTTACATTTATACACTTACATAATAATAATAAGAGAAATGTATATGTATGTATCATTTAATACAAGATTCACTAAAGATTGCAAGATTTCTTACATATACAACTTGACACTCAAAGTCTTACACACACAACTCAATTATTCAAAGTGTAAAGATCAAAATTCCTCTCTTCCTCTCTTCCACACCATAACCGGCCTCCCCATGGATCCAAGAAGAAATCATCAAAAATTTTCTCTAGTCAAGTTTTAACAATCTAGTAACACTCTTTGTTTAGGTTTTGAAATAAAAACCTAGGGTGTTTAGGATAATCCTTGGTTCACTAAACCTCATCAAGCACTTGTAAGCATAAAACTTCATCTCTTACTTTTTCATATATATTTTTCATACATTTCATGAAGTCCATATGATCATTTTTGCTCAAGTTGTAGTTTTTATTCATGTTTATCAAATGTTATCACCCATATGTGTCCTATTAATTTTTATAACAAGTATGTACTATTTAGAAGTTTATAAAATGATAAGTTTGAAAAATGGATCATCAAAGTCTAGTTGTGATTTTTGGAGGAAATGATTACATAAATTTTACACATGTTTATTTAAGTTTGTATATATATTTTTAGCCTCATAATGAATATTTATTTTGGGTATGATCAAATGAAGTTGTTTTACTAGTAGGATTGGTGATGAGTAGATTAAGGGATTTTTGTGGTGAAGTTGTGGTTAAACAAGTAGAAAAATTGTAATTTTAAAATAAGCTGAAGCTGTCGAAATTTATAATTTTTCCGAAAAGTTAGTCATTTTTATAAGTTTTATTAAAGTTTTAGAAACTAGATTTTTAGTTATGAACGTGGCCTTTTGAACGGACTAAAACGGAGTTATAACGAAAAATATACGTGGTTTCCAAGTTACGATTTAAAAAACTACCATTTTCCGGAAAATTGTACATGCAGTCCGAATTTTAACTGACCCAAACAGTGGCCTTAAAATTTCTGTGAAGTCTCCGAAGTTTAAAAATATATTAGTACTCTTCATTACCTTCGAGTGGATATAAAGAACTTGAAAAACGGACTTAAAACGAGTGAGTTATGGTTAACCGAACGTTGAGTCAAAAACGTCTGAAAACACTATTCACAGCTTTAGTAAGCTGTCAGGATTTTAATCAAGGTTTTTGAGGGCCTAAACGGACGTTTCGGGGGAAATGGACGTTAAAAACGAGTTAGTTTTCCTATGTATACATTACGTTAAGTCCGACGTAAACTGATTTTTTTCAATTACTAAAACCGTTACATAGTTTTAACTACATTTTCACCATTAACTCAAAAGTGATTATTTTTTACAAGAAACCGTCACACATTCAAGTAACAATATTTTTATATAACTAGTTTTCAAGTAGCATATTGGGTGATACGTTTTCAAAATCATGCATTCACGACAACATATCATAACTCAAGTCATAACATTCATTTTAGGTCGCGGATAGTTTCGGGCCTCACTTTCGTGCATTTCATTTTGTTAGCATATCAATCACACCAGGTGAGTTCGTAGCCCCACTTTCTATTACTTATTTGTCTTACAAACTATTTGGGGGAGATACATGCTCAAACTATTTTCGTTTACTTTCACAAATATTCTAAACTTTGACATACTCTTGTGAGTTTCATAGCCCTGCTTACTTGTTTTCATAACTGTTTTGGGGGAGATACATGCTCAAACTATTTTCATTTATTTTCACAAATATGCTAAACTTTGACATACTACTAATGTGAGTTTCATAGCCCCTGCTTTTACTTGTTTTCATAACTGTTTTGGGGGAGATACATGCTCAAACTATTTTCATTTATTTTCACAAATATGCTAAACTTTGACATACTACTTGTGAGTTCATACCCCGCTTTTACTCGTTTAAATTCTACAAACTATTTGGGGGAGATACATGCTCAAACTATTTTCATTTATTTTCACAAATATTCTAAACTTTGACATACTACTGTGAGATCATACCCCGCTTTTACTTGTTTACATTCTACAAACTATTTGGGGGAGATACATGCTTAAACACTTGTTTCACTCTTGCGAATACTCAAACTATTTATACAATTGTGTTACACTATACTTCTTATACACTTTGGACATTGTGTGTGGTTTATTGCGATATGTGCCTTAATGTGGTAAACTTGCTTTCAATTATGCATCAACATATAAACTTTAGCAATGGTTAACTCAAGCGAGCCGGCAGAGAGGTATTGATAGTACTATCGGTCAGACGCCCCACCCTTGTGTCCTTGATGACGTGACCTTGGGTGAATATAATCTGTTATTCAAGTTATTCAATGCAACACAACAAACAAGTTAGACTTCGTCGTGAGGTTCATTGGTCGTGATTCTTTGCATTAAGTTTATGTATATATCGTATGCACCTATGTCCTACTTACAAACAAGATTGACAATTACATATTTTGGCAATGGATTGTAAACACACAGGTTGCAAGTTTTGTATGGGCGGAACTTGGAACTGAGTGGATTTGCACGGCCTTTGCTGCATCAACATTTCTTATAGACTTTTTCAATTCATTTTCAACAAACTCTACTGAACTCACCAACCTTTGTGTTGACACTTTTTAGCATGTTTATCTCAGGTTTTAAGGTGATAGCATTTCATGGAGCTTTTGGGTCGCATGGCATACATTGGAGTCTTGTGCTTTTAACAGTTACCATTCGACATATTTTGTAAACTCTTGTGTATTATCAAACTTTATGATTTCTTGTTGTGTAATCTTTGACATTTGAAATCGAATGGTAAACTTTTCAAACGCTCTCATTATAGAGGTCGTCAGATCCATACTTTGTGCTATGACGTTATACCCCAATGACACTATCGTTCCGCTGCGATATTTTGGGGGTGTGACAGATACTATCTCCTTAAGGTACAGTCGAGCAAGCTTATCGAGACTATCGGTCTCACTAATGGCTAAGAAGTGAGCAGACTTAGTTAAACGATCAACAATTACCCAGATAGCGTCATTGTCGCTAGCTGTTCTCGATAACTTAATGATAAAGTCCATGGTTATTCGCTCCCATTTCCATTCTGGGAGTTCGGGTTGAACTAAGAGTCCCGAGGGTTTCGATGTTCGCCTTTACCTTAGAACAAGTCAAGCACCAACTCCATATACCGAGCTATATCGGCTTTCATGTTAGGCCACCAGCAGAGTTTCTTAAGGTCCTGATACATCTTATCGGCTCCGGGATGAATAGATTATTTTGATTTATGCGACTCGTGCAAAATCAACTCACGGATTCCACCATGAAATGGTATCCAGCTTCTTTCTTTGAAGCATAAGGTTCCATCGAAACGCTTCAAGAAGCCGTTTTCACTTTCTACCATTCCATGAAGATTCTCATAAGGACGGTTCTCTTCTTCCACAATGCCTCAAAAGGCTAAGATTTGGGATGGTAGGGGCTAAACAATGGTCATTCCTAGGGATCGAATGAGTAATGGTGGAATGTTCTCCTTACGACTAAGTGCATCAGCCACAACATTCGCCTTACCAGGATGATAACGAATCTCACAATCATAATCACTAAGCAATTCTAACCAACGACGTTGTCTAATATTCAGTTTTTCGCCGATCTAAGATATGCTTCAAGCTCTTATGGTCGGTAAATACTACACACTTAGTTCCATACGATAGTGTCTCCGGATCCTAAGGGCAAACACTACAAAGACCTAACTCAAGGTCATGGGTGGTGTAGTTTTTCTCATGCTTCTTAAGTTGTCGGGATGCATAAGCAATCACCTTCTCCCGTTGCATCAAAACAACGCCTAAGCCTTTATGCGGCGTCGCGATTACCCGACAAAGTCTTTGCTTCCTTTAGGCAAAGCTAGGATGGGCGCACTACACAACTTCTCCTTCAGAAATTGGAATGCTTCTTCTTCCTTTTCTCCCCATTCATACTTAACATCCTTTTGTGTTAGTTTGGTCAGCGACTTGGCTATTTTGGAAAATCCCTCAATGAATCTCCTATAATAGCCTGCTAAACCTAGAAACTGGCGGATTTCTGATGGGTTCTTAGGAGCTGCCCATTCCTTAATGGCCTCAATCTTAGCTGGGTCTACATGAACACCTCGACTATCTATCACATGACTTAAGAATTGCACGGACGGAATCCAAAATTCACACTTAGAGAATTTGGCATACAGCTTTTCCTCTCTCAACAATCCTAAAATGAGCCTCAAATGCTCTTCGTGCTCCTCACTACTCTTGGAGTATATCAAGATGTCATCTATGAACACTATCACAAACTTATCCAGGTATGGCTTACATACCCGGTTCATGAGATCTATGAAAACCGCTGGCGCGTTGGTCAAACCAAACAACATCACTTGGAATTCATAGTGTCCATAACGAGTCCTAAACGCCGTCTTAGGGATATCCTCATCTCGAACTCTAAGCTGGTGATAAACCGGATCGTAAGTCGATCTTAGAAAAGACACTAGCTCCTTCGAGTTGGTCGAATAGGTCATCTATTCTAGGTAACGGATATCGGTTCTTCACCGTCAACTTATTCAACTCCCTATAATCGATACACATCCGAAATGATCCATCCTTCTTCTTCACAAACAACACCGGTGCTCCCGACGGTGACGAACTTGGTCGAATGAATCCCTTATCTGACAACTCTGCCAATTGTTTAGACAATTCCTCCAATTCTCTTGGAGCAAGTCGATAGGGTGCCCAGGCTACGGGTGCAGCACTGGGTATCAACTCTATTTGGAATTCCACTTGTCGGACGGTGGAATCCGCGATCGTCGGAAACACATCCGAAAATTCTCTAACGACGGGTACATCATTAAGGTGTCTTTCACTGTTCTCCTCGCTTTTCAAAAAATTCGAGCCAAGAAAAGACAACCTCCTCTATCGATGTACTTCTGGGCCTTAATACAGGAGATGATACTCAACCGTGAAGGACTTCCACGCTACGATCTCCTTGTATGCTCAGAACTTTTCCACCATACGGTAAACGCACGATCTTCTCATCGCAGATGATGTGTGCACCGTTCTTCGACAACCAATCCATTCCAATAATGACGTCAAAACTTCCCAAGGTAATCCGCAATAGGTCAATGCTAAACGGGCGTCTAGGAAACTTAAGGTACAACCTCGGACTACGGTGTCTATCTTCTCCCTATTTCCGTTAGCTAATTCCACATCGTAACTAAACCCTAGAGGTGTTTGGGAGATTCCTAGTAATGGCATAAAATTGGTGGACACAAAACTCATATCCGCATCCGATATCAAACAGTATGGAAGCATAGCGATTATTGAGAAGGAACGCACTGTAACTACGTTAGGGTCCTCACCAGCTTCCTTCCCAATAGCATACACATGCGCTGTTCCCATGTCTCTCTGCTGATTCCTAGTACCATGGTTTCCCTGGTTCTCCACAACCTCACGCTTCACAGGGTTTAAGCCATTACTTCCCACACCTCGGTTAACCAATCCTCCTACATTACCGGGATTTCCTCTCATCACGGCTCTCGGCACTCATTCCTCGGTGTCCCTTCTTTCCACATCCAAACAGTGACATGGCCTTCCAGTCGCTCCTTGTGCAGCTTTGAGTGCGAGCAAGTGAACGAGACCTACAGTCTTTGGCCATGTGTCCTACCTTAGAGCACTTCCTACACACGTTCGGGCACAGTCCATGGTGGTGTCGGTTGCAACGACCACACATAGGTCTACTACTTTCGTAACCTCTCCTTTCTCCATTTCCTATGGCGAACACCCTGGCTGTCTCATGCCGTTTGTTGCCATTCCCTTTAACAACTTCATTCCTCTTCCTATTATCACTCCTATCACTCTTACCCTTGTCTCCTACTTCTAATACATAAGTGTCCATCAAACGCTGAGCCACAGTAATTGCCTCATGCAAATTAACTGGCTTCGCAGCGATGACATCATTTCGAGTAGCTAAAGGCAATCCATCAATATACCTCTTAATCTTAAGGTCTTCGGCGAACCATATCAGGCAAAGCAACGATAACTCTTGGAAACGACGATTGTAAGTCGTCATGTCGATTCCTTAACCTTATGGTTCCGAACTCAATCTCTAACTTCTTAACTTCATTCCTAGGACAGAAGTCTTGATCGGGAGAATCTTAAAGCTGAGTCCAAGTCATGCTATAAGCTACATCAATTCCTACTGATCTGTGATAGTTGTTCCACCAGGTCAACACCTCGTCCTTCAAGGTAAATGTTGCATACTTAACCTTACAATCCTCATCACAATTACTAACGGCAAATACAGATTCAGTTTTCTCCAACCACCTAGTTAGATAAACTACTCACTCAGTTCCTCCGAACTCGATGGGACCACGAATCGAACTCTTTGTAGGTACAACCTCGAAGTTCGATTCAGATTGGGGTTCCACCAAAGGTGTTAGAGACATTAGTCTCAGCCTAGCGCTCAGTGACACGCTGCGTCAATAGTCGGTCAATGTGGGCTGGGTTTACTGGTGGAGGGTTTTGTGGAATAGGACCATTCTCAAAGACGGTCGTTCACATTCGGGTTTCCTACGGTACGGGTTATCGATTTCGGTTCTCAACAGGTGGAGTGGTCCGGGTCGGACGACGACCCCGATGAAGGCAACAACAGCAGGAGCTGCTCGGTTGTTCCAAAGCGGGTTTCATCTTGTTGCCATCATTCTGAAGGCAAGAATATCAGTTTCTTAAGTTCACAATTCACGCTCTAAAAGATAGAGTTGGGTTCTAAGGATCACCAAATAACGCTCGAATACATAATCAAGGTCAACAAGGATAACGCTATACTAGGACAAACGATCATAGACCGAATCATAACTAAAAGATGCACATTCTAATAACCATAACTCATAGGTTTCAAGGTGGAATACATGGAAGGATACAGGGAAATCAAAAACGATCCTAAAAACGATACTAATAAGATAACTAGGATAATCCTACATCTCGAACCAAGTACTACTTAGTTTCAAGATGGTACAAAGCCATGAATCTAACACTATCTAGCCACGTCTACGAATACCACTAACTGATCTCCTAACATCGTCAACCTCTCTCCACAAAGATGCCAACTCAACACGTCGAGCGTCGCGATCACTCTTAAGATCTACGACCTCTCTCTCTAACTCACCAATACTACGCCAAATCGCTCTATCTCAGATCTCGAGCTATCATGAACCCTCTCAGAGTCCCCAACCCGCTCCGAGTCTCGACATACCCTCACGCAGAATCGTTGTCCTCCTGACTACAGTACCCATATCAGCTCTCAGATCCTCTATACTAGCCCTCGATACTCCAACCAATCGATTTGTCAACCTACTAAGCCTAGTACCTTGCGATTTAATCCTCTCCCACATCGTAACCCATCTCACCATACTCCTCGGGCTCTGAAGCAATCTCCGATGGTATCTCAGATCCTAACGGACTACCTATCTCAGGTGAATGTGGAGGTGAATCAATGTCTAAAGGCTGTCCAAGAGTACCCCCTTCTGAGATATCCTCATCATCCTCCTCCTGAGGATCCTCATCCTCATCTACATACTGCTCCTCAATCTCATGCTCCTCCTCGACCTCATGCTCCTCCTCACCCTCATCCTCAAAGGGAGAGTCCATGAGTCGAATTCTCTGTGCGGGTAAATCCTGAGGTGGTACAGTAGGGGATCTAGGTCTTTTAAGACATGGCGATACTGGTGGTGATAACAGAAGAGAGTGGGCTACTAAACGGATAGGTGATGATGGTGGTCTCACGGACATGCGGGCAGTACTATGAGCAAGCCTAGGAGTCTGGGCTCGTGCTAAGACCTGATGTAAAGTGAAGCCTAGATGAGTTAGGGCGATCGATGATGATGAACTAGAGTGATGGGTAATCTCATAGGATCACCTCTGCAACCGTCATGAGAGTCAATGGGGAACTAGCAAAAGCAAGGACATCCTCAGACACATCAAAAGCTAGTGAAGGCATAGTCTGTGACAATGGCATAGGGTAGGTATAAGTGTTCGAAAACAACTAGTTTTAATAAGCGCATCAACTCAACCAAAACATGTATCACATAATGAAAGCTTTAAAAGTAGAGGTACCGCATTACTCAAAATATGCCTTTAAATAAAACATGTAAGTTCCGTTCTATCACATAATCCCATATCAAATCATTCGAGTTCAATATCTCCAAATCATAACATACCGTTAGCTCAAATCAAATCCGTAATATCTCGATAATCACATCACATTTATCCAAAATCAATAATCATATCCCAAAACATATCGTCTCTTAAGTCAAATCGTAGTTCAATACCATAATCAAATAAGAAGCTTCGGCTTGGCAAGCGGGCGTGCGTCGGTCGAGGATCAATTTTCTTAAAAAATGGTTATAGTTTAGGGTTTATAAAATACCTAGTTCTCTATAACCTTGAGCTCTGATACCAATCTGTAACACCCCAAAATCTCGGTACAGCGGAAGACTTAATCAAGTTTTCGGTGCATTACTATTGGATTGGTATCTCACACAAGTATAGCAAAAGATAGTCATTTAACATTCAAAACCAATCCCAAATTTAAGTATTCAAAACATTTAATCCAAAAGTATAAATATTAGGCCCAAAACATGATTTAATAAAATAGGTCCCCAAAGTTTATCAGAATCAAATATGATCCTTGAACCCCGCCTTCTTGCCAAGCTTCCACCGATCACGTATTCCAAACGTCATTTAAATACTTGAGAAAACATGCTAAAAGGTCAGCTTACGCTGGTGAGTTCATAGGTGTACATTCAATAAATTCATAGTGGACCTGTAGGAGTTGATTTGCTATGCAAGACCTAAGATAGGTAAATACCGTTTGCACACCGATCCTACCCGGATCACCAACCATATCCCTCATCCAGGGATTACTGGCCCAATGACTCTAGTCCAAAGATTATCGTGGCAAAATCTAGAACAATTGCCAACCCCGGACTAGGTCGAGGTAGAAGTCTATTCTTAGCTAGGCAACGGTTTAACCTAGACTAAGGCAACAACTACCGCACGTCTATCTAAACAGTCAAGCATATAAGCAAATCCAAATAGTTTTAAAGGTCCAAAAACAATAGCATGATTCTCACCCCAATTTAGTTAAAAAACGTAGATAAAAGTGGGGCTATGAAACTCACCTCAAGCAAGCAACGTCTAATAAACACTAGCGAAGATAACAGGTAATCACAAGACACAGCAACTATCGACTCGGCACAACCTATTAATGTAAACCAATTTTAATATATATTTCCCAAAATCAACTTTATCTACCCCAATGTATTCCATTTCGTTATTTCCAAAAATGTCTCGTTTCACCATTTAATCCTAGTGTTTGGTATCCTCATGTGGGTGTATCGACTCAATATAATGCTATGCATGCACTCAAACAACCAATATGTGACTCAATGCAACACCATGCGACATCTAAGCGATAAGCTCCATAGTCCAATAAGTTTCGGAATAAATAGTAGATCTTATCGGATTCGTTAACTCGATAAACTCAATTATTTATTCGTGTCGCTTATTATCCCATAAATCAGTCGCATCCTAAAGAGTCATAAGGATAATCCACCCATTAATAAGGTTACCCAACGTACCTAGCGGGCTCTTATTAGATTCGTCAACCTAATAAGTCCGCTACCCTTGTGGATCAACACTATTAATGTTAGGTTATCCGTAACCCATGCACACAACGTAAGTAAATAAATACTTGAAACTACTATTAAATGCCCATAATTGGCATAATTCGATAAACGTGTACTCGAAACATTAAATGTTTATTTATTAGAAAATACTTCCATTTTTAGTTGTTAGTTTCTATTTAAAATAGTAAATAACAAGATAAGTCTTGTTATCGATATTTTTAGTATGAAAACCTTTTTATTATTTATGTTTTATAGTCTATTAGCATTTTCATATATATATATATATATATATATATATAGATTTGAGATCAAATAAGATCATTCTTAAAATTCTTAAAGTGAGAACCCAATAGTATTATGACAAGTGGAAATTAGTTAAATAAATTACTCTAAAATCCCTAGTATGCAAATAAGGGTAGTATTGACATTACCTATCCTCATTTTATGCTTAACCGTAATTTACTCTCAACAATAATTACAAAAAGCTTCTTTCATCCAAAAAGCATAGCCTCTATATCCAAAATGTAGATAACTCCGATCATATCTATACTGACGATCTACAATTATTGAAACTAATTCAACACTGCCTTTATATTTCTTTTTTATGACCGACGATTTTTGTTTTTGGTTTTTTTAATTGGTCGGATTCATCGTTGAACAACATCGCTGCTGTCCGATCTAGTTAACCGTCGCCGGAATCAACATTGGATTCCAAATCACAGCGACCACTACTACACATATTGTTCTCGTTCATAAAAATATTTTCGTCTCCAGGTTCGTTTTTAAATTTCTCTTCTTGAAATTTCAAGATCGAGACCCCTTTTTTTTGTTATGTTTGTTTTAGAGTTTTTCAGATTTTAGGATTTAAAATAAGTTTTACCCCAATTTTTCTTTTAGGCTGTCATATTGTTTGGCTCTTCTCTGTAATTGGCCATCTTGTCTTCTCATGTTTAGTTTAAATACCACATCTAAAGATCTTTGATAACAAGGTCTCGGGTAGGTTGTAATGTGTTTATTAAAGATCGATGGTGTATCAAACGAAGATATTGTTTAATGTTTCTTTTGTAGTTGTAGTTGGTGTTGTCGTTTATTGTTAGCGGAGGTGTATCAAACGATCGATGGTGTATCAAACGAAGATATTGTTTAACATAGGCAAAAGGAGGGTGT
Source organism: Chrysanthemum makinoi (assembly GCA_910596185.1). Classification (NCBI taxonomy): domain Eukaryota; kingdom Viridiplantae; phylum Streptophyta; class Magnoliopsida; order Asterales; family Asteraceae; genus Chrysanthemum; species Chrysanthemum makinoi. The sequence goes on from OU343225.1 coordinate 54,792,557, forward strand.
ATTTTGGATCTGAATAGCGGAAAAATTCTAATTGGGTTTCGCGTGGGGATGTTAATTGTTGTGGTTTTTTACGATTTGGGAGGAAGAAACACAAAGACAGATTTGTATTCCGCGTGTGATGTATCAGGAAAAACACAGAGAAATAATTGTTGTGGTTTTTGGTGTTATTAGTTAGTTCAAAATCAAGTGTTTTTGTGTATGATATATTTTTGTTAATAAGATGGGATTCGTAGATAAGTTAACCAAAGTTTAGCTCATGTATCAATGTATCATTTATTCTATGTATGTATGGCTCATCTATCAATGTATCATATTATTCTATGTATGTATCATATTATCATATTATTCTATGTATGTATGGCTCATCTATCAATGTATGTATAGACCACGTATCAATGTATCAGATATTGTATGTACGACTTATGTATCAATGTATCATTTATTCTATGTATGTATGGCTCATCTATCAATGTATGTATAGACCACGTATCAATGTATCAGATATTGTATGTACGACTTATGTATCAATGTATTATTTTTAATATGATACTGGTGGTTATATGTATGTCCCATGTATCAATGTATCATATTATTGAATTATAATAATATTAAATAAAAATTCATTGGGTACTGTTTTGACTAAAAGGTATAAATAGTTTTATTGTTTGAAGTACTAAAACGTAAATTGAAAAAAATATTTAAAAAAAAAAACTTGAATGAAGTCGCAACTGTATATACGTGTGAAGTACTAAAAAGGTGATTATGAACAACAAGAAAGTAAAAAACGATGTGTTGCATTTAATAAGGGTACAAATGAGTGTTTAATATGGCCATGAAATTTAATAAATGATTATATTATTGTGGTACATAAAACCCTTATAATTGATGTTAATTACACAAATGCCATTCATTAACCATTAATCTCATCTAGCACCGATCAATAGATCCAACGGTTTATATTTGTTCTTATTTTTAAAACTTTAAGAAATCTCTCACATTAACCCTCCCCTATATATATATATATATATATATATATATATATTGTGGAAACGTAGAGGGGGGGTGAATACGTTACCGTTTAAAAACTTTAGATCTTTAGTATCAAATTGCTTATAAAGTTTGTTATAATATGAAAGTTCCAATTATTGTTTGTGACCAATGTAAAGCATAGTAAATCATGTTGTCACACAAGCATTAATATCAACCCACATCACAAGCAATAGTATAGTGCAACTATAAAAGTAAAGAGATAAAGAAAGGAAAGTGCAAACCGAACACGATGATTTATAGTGGTTCGGTTACGGATCTCCTTTCCGCCCTACTCCACTCCCCGAGTACCCAACTCGAGAGTTACGTCACTAAATCAACAAGCTCCCTTCTTGGCGGAGAAAACCTTACAATCGTCGCTTACACTTTTTCCGGTACAAAGCTAAATACCTGGTTCTAGTTCGAGGTAGAACCAACCTAACATCGCCTATACAATATTTCCGACACTAAGCTAGATGTCGAGTTCTTTTACAAGGGTACAACCACTCCCAATATGTTTTATGGCCCAACATAACAAACCTTGTGTTTTATGGCACAAACACATAAACCATCTAATCTAGTTTGGTGAAAATGTTGTGATGATGCAATGATGTTCTACACTAATGATCCATGACACAAATGTCTAATGGATATGAATAACTACTTCTAAATGATCTTCCATTGATAGGAAGCCTTCATGATGAAGATCACAAGTTCCCTAAACTTGTTGTGATAGATCTTCAACTTGTGGTGAGTGGGGATGGCTAGATCTCCAAGCTTTCCTTGGTTGATCAATGTAGAGTATGCTTACAACAAAGATGAATGTTAGAAGCATTATGATCATGATCATTAGGGTGTTTAATGTATGTTATTACATTGTTAATGATAGATCTAAATGTATGCAAGAAGGTGGAGAAGATGTGTTTTCAAGTGGTGAAGAAATGGGAAAACAATGGGCTTCTATTTATAGCCAAAAGTGGACCGGAGCGTCCACGGACCAAGGAACCCTTTAAAGGGTTCCGCCCTTTATAAGAAAGGGTTCCGTGGGTGCCTGACATAAAGTCTAAAAAATCTTTCTTCAAATCTTTCCAAGATATTACCAAATCTTACTAAGATCACATTTGATATATTGAGTATCAATCTAACCAAAATATTCAAGTGATCTTCCAAGGATTTCGAAGATGATGGATGACATGATGTAACATGTATTTCCATTTTTAGATTAAAAGGTTTATCAAGGTAAACTTGTAAAATGTATTATGTAACTAGTTAATAAAATGTCTAGTTACCTTTTGAAATACTTGTGAATGCAAAATGTAAAATGAGATTCAAATAGAATGGTTAACCTATTAAAATACTTAGTGACTCTAAATGTATTTTAAACATTCTAAATGATTTGTTAATGGGTTTGATCATAATGCCACATAACAAACATGTACGAACCTGTGTTGTAACATATGAGGACTTGAGTCATCGAGAGGTGTTGAATGTATGTTGAGACAAAGTGTGATTACAAGTAACTTGTACATTTTACGTTATGTATTACAAGTTACATGTTTGTCATCAATCAAAACAAACGAGACTGTATAGATTAAATATCGTAATATTTGCACTAACAATCTCCCCCTTTTTGATGATGACAAATATATGTAAACGTAATATAAAGTAAAATGTAAAAGGTTACTTTATCCTTACTACCTTTACATTACCTTCTCCGTTTACACTCTTCTCCCCCTGTTGTCGAAACAAAAAGGGCGTGTCCATGGAGTTTAACTTAATTTCTCCCCAAAAAAGGCGAGCTTGCATCATCCCTAGTGAAGTTAAATCATCCACTTCAATCCGTCCCTTGTTTGGTAGCGGATCCATGGATCAAATAAAGAGGCTTAACCTACATCAAGGTTAGTTTTATGCAACAAAATTATGAGAAATATATGAAAAAGAAAAATGCATAGCAATGTTAGCCTATTTTCTCCACTTTTATCGAAGCACAAATGCTTGTTGAAAAGTGAGAATGATGCTAAATGCGTGCATGCTCCCCTTGTTTGAGGCGTCAGGGTATGATTAAAACCTACAAAACAAATATTAGTGCAAAACTATATTCGTCATTGGACGAGTAAGTGATATACAACAAAGTGTGTATAAAATGCATTCAATAAATTCTAGACGGAAGCTCCCCTTGCTCTAGGGCGCAAGATGAACCTTCAAAATAAATATTAGTATAATAGAAGCTTTGTCTTTAGACAAATATGTCATATACAACCAAGTGTATAGACGATGCAATATGAGTGCTTAAAGGATATTCCTCCTTGTTCTAGGATGTCAAGAAGCACCTAAAATAAGAAAAATAATTGATGCAAACTTCATCCTTAGATGAGTAAATTATATACAATCGAGTGTATATGATGATGAACCTACAATGAAAAAATTAGTGCAATATATTTCATCTTTTTCACAAAGAAAAATAAGATGTATATATGTGATAAATGATATAATCAAAGATCTCATGAAGTGTAGTCTCCTAATTACAATCATAAGAAAAGTGAGAATATAATATGATAAAAGCCTACAAAATAGTTCCTAGAAAGAAGATATGAAGTCTTCCACCGGGTGTGCCACTAGTGGTGCTAGTGTTGGTGCCGGTTTACTAGTAGGATTCATGTGGTGATGGTAGATGACTCGAGATTTACAAAAGTAAGTTTTCGCTAATCCATGGTGGTGATGATTAGTGAAAGTGGTGATGGAAGGTGGTGGTGATTAGGTAGGAAGCTATTAAGGAGTTAGAAACTCGTATGTATAGCAGATATAAAAATGTGGACTCATGCAATCCTTTCGTCATGTCAAGTGACCAAAGCTAAGAGGAAAAGACAAAAAAGAATGTGAATGGACATTGCATTTCAATGATGCATAATGGTTATGATTTAAATAATTTATTGATGCTAACAATCTATTGTTTTGAGCAAGTTCTCATATGCTTCAACCCAAGAGTAATCAATAATGCGTTCTATCTAAGAATATTATAATGAAGATACCAAAAGATATAAAAGTGATGAAGATAAATCCGTTCATTGATTGACACGAATTATAAAAATGACCTATTGTAGGTGACAATGGGAAAGGTAGTATTAGCATGGTTTTGACCGACATGGATGATTATCATTTTGAAAAGAAGTGAAGACAATATGGAAAATACTAATAATGAGTACCTATATGAGGATGAGAATGACATCATATGAGTGAGAGTTGGATGGACCAACGTGTTGGAGATGGCTGTTTTGATTAATATATCGTTTGCACTGACAAGGACATGCATGATAAGCGAGAAAATGATAAGATCCTATGATGGTGTTCTAGATAGTGAAGTTGTAAGGTGCTAGTTTAAGGAAAATCCTATATGGGGAGATGAAGACGTTTAGTAAAAACACATGATGCGTTTTTCACTTGATGAGATATTGGTGCGAAAAAGGTTGAACTAGTTGTGGTTTCATGAACCGGCTTTAGCTAAGTGGTGTTTACCTATGTGTTGGTATTGTAGAGTCTAAGAGACATAAAATTTGACAGAAGACAATTATGTGAATGAATTTCTCTCCCCCTTAATTGGTGGATATCCAACATAATGTGTAATGTATCAAATAAGGAATGACAACAAAGTGTTTAGGAGGTTATTTGTGAGCTTAGTGAGGTTTTACTGGATGATGGTTAGCATACAATGAACTTCATCCTTAAAGTCACGTACCTCTTCTCGATTAATACGAGATGATCGTATGATGAGGCATGTGGATTCCTAATAGGAAGTGAAAAGGATTAGAGTATTGTTATAACTAACTAATGATGGAGATGATTTTTGGAAAGCAGAAGCAAAAATGAGATTTGAAAAGAGGTCGGTTGAAAAGAAATGCAAAGCCAACCCTCTAGAACTTAATTCTATATGCTTTTAAACTATATGCAAGTGTAGGGGTCCCATAAAGCATAGTACTAATCTACGTAGCAATAAAGGCGATTATGCAAAGTGAGCATATAAAAGTTAGAACCAAGTGAGATAACAAATAATTTGTTATCAACCTACAAAACAAATTTGTTAGTGACAAAAGATGTTAACATGATAGAAATCAAATGATAACATATTATATAAGCAAAAACAACATATTGCACTTAGTAGACAAGAAATCACCACACAAGATAGCATCAAAACAGTCATATTATGCAAGAATACTACTTTATTCAAGACATTTCATTATGAGATTGTTTTGTCGTTAGACTTAGACACTTAAGCATACTTGGATATACAATAATCTATGTGATTAATTTGTAAGATAAAAAGGCTTCTAAAAGTTTGTCATACCAAAAGCACTTTGACAGATTATATGTGCACACGTAGCAAACAAATGGTGTGATAAGAAGCAAAAGAAACAAGATGAAAGATTCATGCAAGCCATGTTTAAGACATAACAATTTGGAGCATGTATCATTTGGATCGTACTACACATAGATGTAAAGAATGCCAACTAATAGCTTTCAACCACAAATATATCATATCAAAATTATCACGTATCAAAATGACATATTATGAGTTCATAAGCAACATGTTAATCATGCTAAAGATAATTCAAAAGTAAGTATCATGCAAATAAAGTTTAGGTTTAAACGTTTAGTAGCATGAAACAAGAATACAAGCATTATAAAGATAAAACCGTACTAAGGTTTACACATTTGACTTGTTATCAAACACTAAGATAATGTCAAATCAACTTATCGTATTAAACAAGAACATGTAATCAACACATGTAAGTGCAATGCAAGTGGTTTTACTAAGGTTTACACATTTGACTAGTTATCAAACACTAAGATAATGTCAAATCAACTTATCGTATCAAACAAGAACATGTAATCAACACATGTAAGTGCAATGCAAGTGGTTTTAAAAGAAAAGTCATATATACTACTTGTTTGATTAGTATTCCTAAGGCGAGACAAACTATCAATGTTTTAACACTTACTTTAGGCAAGTATAGGAAAACAGATTTTTCAAGTTGGAGAATGAATATGAGACTATTACTAGCGGTGCTCAATTAAGGCTAAACACGACCATTTTTACGGGTGATTCCACATACCCAACTTCTCTCCCGGAAGCAATTCAACCGTTAGGTCAAATTGAGTTTCTAGTGCAATAGGTTCTCCAGTAGTCATTCTCATGTTAGAAAGATGGGAACTCCTACTTTTGCCTATCAAAGTGCATAAAAGATGATAGTTTACCAATACTTGGCTTAATGTGACACAACTAATATGCAATATAACTAAGGTGATGAAGATGTCATGTTATACACATGAATTTTAACAATGGTGTGTTGATAAACAATATGTTTTAATCTTGTGTTTAGAATCTAAGGTTGTTCAAATTACATAGCTAATTGTATGATCTAATGGATGACATCTTTTATGTTGAAGTGTATACTTTAAAAGTGATTTGATTATCTAAGACTAGGGAATGGAATATGTTAAATTAAGAATGTTCTCAAGAAAGCTCTTTGGAACTTTATTTGACAAGAATCTAAATAAGGTTACTAACTTCAATAGATCATGTGTATGTTCTAGAGATGTGTAGTTTTAACCTTGGATGTGCACAAGGTTTGAGCAAGGTTAGGTTATGATGTATGCTTGAAAGGAAATGGATACAAATAGTATCTTTCAACAAATGAGATTATCGCATGGGATAAAGTTATCATGCTTATGAAAATAAGTATGACAAGATGAATTGGATATGCTAGTTCATAGAACTTGTGGATGTTCGTTTCAAGATCATTTAGCCAATGAGGTGTAATGAAATCTCTTGTAACATAACCATTTATGTCGCAAGGAAAGAATGATGCATAGGATATACAATATCCTTTTAACAAGATGAATACTTAAAGCATGATTTCTTAGGCATAATGTTTTTCAAAACATCATGTTTTCCTAAATGAAGATATGAATCCAAAGTGTTTGAATCGGATAGTCCCATCTAAATAAACTTGGTCTCAAGATTATATTCACTAGATGATGACAAGATGAATTCACTCGAGTTTCTTATGTATACTCCTCAAGAGTCATTGTTGCTTGGGGTGTATGATGTTGGCTTTGAGATTGCATTTTAACATATGTTGTTAAAATGTTTATTTGAGGTTTAACTAAATATATGAGAAGTTTAACGACAAAGTATTACTAATACTTTGATAATTTGTGAAGGTAGTACTACTTATACCTAGTGGAAATTGACAACAATTACCAAGAGCACCATGCTTATTTGATAGTTGAGGTTCTAGCCATAATGAATTATCTATATGTGGGAAATGATGGTTGAGTTTGTTAAAGCGTGCATTTGATTTAGTACAAGTGTTGGACACAAGGGCTTTTTGAGCAATACACTCAACGAATTCAAATGATGGTAAGGATGGTGGATTGGTTGATCTAGGTGGTAGGTCTTCTAGTGTGTCTAAATAAGGATGTGGTGATGTAGGGGTTTGTTGTGCTATGGGAGTACTTAGGTTGATTATTTGTCCATAGATGTTGAACACAAAAAGTACAGATACTAATTCTTATGGTTCATTGGTTGCTACAACTAGTGGGTGAAGTGCTTGAAGTTTTGGTTATGTCTATGAAGCTTAGGGGTTTAGGTATAGGTTCACTTTGAAAGGGCACGTTTGATTTAAAGGATGCTCTTGGAAGTTCATGAGCAATACGCTTAATGGTGCCAAAAGAAGGAAGAGGGATAGTAGGTGTTAAAGAGGGATAAGTGGCACAGTAGGTTGTTTGTTTTGGATAAGTCTTTCAACATGTGTTGTTAAAATACTTGGGTGTTGATTTTTTCAGATATGACTTTTAATGACTACAATCGTAAGTCGCATATACTTGAATATTTCGGATGAAATACTTAAGTTGTCAATCCTAATTTGTTGAGATTATAAAGCTTAGATTGAACTCAAGGATAACAAGACTTGATAGTATGTCTTTAACATACGTGTGAGTTATGACTTTATGTAAATACTTATCGTCTTGAAGGATGACACATTATTTTCATGTTAACCAAGTGAGGCAATACATGTAGATACAAAACAATATCTATAGTCATATGTTAGACTTGTGTATGATATCTTTGCAAATAATGAGTCAAGATTTGTTAGTTTTGGTAAGTCATCTAAGTCATCCGCAAACGGGTGAGGAGATGTTGGTGGTGTTGTACAAAGTTTGATAGGTACTAGCTTTGGAGACTTTGGTAGTGAAGGTGTTTTGGATGATGGTGGGTGATTTTGGTGGTGGAGTTGGAGTACTCAAGTTTAAAAAGTTCACATCTTGAATGGGTGATGAGATGTTGAGAGGTAATGAGTCTGAGGATGAAGAGTTCAAGTTAATGAAGCAACAAGATCAAATGCTAATCCTAGTGGTTTTCTTAAGTGGCTTATTTGAGGTTAAGGATTTAGTCATTTTGACTTTGCTTTAAGAAATGCTAATCTTGAGGAAAAGTAACTGATGAAGGTGTGAAAATGATCATCTTGAATGTGTCGATTTATGGAACTAAGGATTCATGGATTTGATGTTAATCCATACAAAGATGGTAGTTTCTAATGAGATGGAAGTGTCTAAAATCATGTCAAACATCCTAAGTTAATCCATTGAGGATGTGTTGAGTGAGGTATGAAAGATATGCATTAACAAGTATCCTAGAAACGAGATTTGGTAAATTAGATTGCGGGATTTAGTAAAATTCAACAACTTACCTGTAGGCAATGTTTTGAAACCCGGGTTTGTGATCGACCCGGCCAAGACACCGGGTCACCGGGTCACCGGGTCAACCGGTTCAACCGCCGGGTCAACCCGGTTAGACCCGGTTTTATGCATATGTCCAAACATCCATTTCTAATTGTCCAAACATAATGTCCAAACATTAGTTTTGCAGTGAAAAAAAGCAAAGAACCATTTTTCATGCTCTAAACAACAAATCAAAGGTGGACAAGGATATAAACCTACATAATTTTCTAAACAACCATAAATGCTACGGGATTACATGTTTCATACTTCAAAAGGCATAAATCCTACGAGATTACAAGTTTCATACTTCTAAAGACATGCATCCTACGAGATTTACAAGTTTATTTTTTGAGGTTTTGTATTATAAAAAATGATAAAAACCAAACCCCGAGTTTCAAAACCGGGTTGACCCGGTCACTTAAAACCAGCGGGTCTAAGCGGTTGACCGTTTTTAAAACCCGGGTTTTTTTGACCCGTTTTTTTGTCCGGAACCGGTCCAACCGGTTAACCCGGCCGAGTCGACCCGGGTTTCAAAACATTGCCTGTAGGATCCACGGCACCATTTCTTTACACAGGCGGAACCCTTAAATTGGTGCCGCCGGTCCGCTGCAGGTATGGTGGTACCAAAATGCATAACACGGTACCAACATTTTGGTGCCGTCGATCCGTGGACACCGAAAAGTTCAGACCCATTTTTAGGTGTCGGGGAGTTTTTCGAAACCTGAAATTTTGCTTAAAACATGTGACATTAATTACTTCTAGTAAGGAAAAGTCGATAACACATATACAAACATAGTGGAGCATAGACTTTGACCAAGGGCTAAAGATTTTCAAATAAAAGTGAAAATGGGTAAAATTTGATAACACACTTGTGCTATCCACCTGCATAAACCGGTTAGCATACAACATTGTTTTAAGTCATATTATCATCCTACAAAGTAAAAACAAATAAATTACATCATACAACATTGTTTTTGTCCTTGTACCAAACACTCTATTAAAACCTCCATTTTTCAAAGTACTTGACTAATTTACTTAGTACTCATTGCTAAGCGAGTCATGACATTTCATAAGTTATGCGGGATGTTAGTATAACCTATGCAAAGGAAGTGATCTAAGTCTATAAGTGATGGTAAAACAATTTTCCAACTAAGTGCACAAAATCTAGCAAATGTCCTATTGTGCATAAACAAGAAATCGTCAAGCAAGCGAATAAATAACATGACAAGATTGACACTTATATTATGCAAACAAACAAGTTTAAACAACAATTTGAAAATAAGCAAGCAACATATATGCAAACAACATAAACAAGTGGTCATTTAGCATAGCATAACAAGAAAGACACTTTTCGTCATTTTGCGTTTAAATATGATGATGTATACCAAGCTTGATTAGTTTCCTTTAAACATATTACCAAATTATTTAGTTTCAAAGGAAGTTGTATCAAAGTTCTAAGAATACCAACTTAAATTGCTTGATTCAAAATTTTGAGTTTTTATGTTAAAGCGAAACTCAATATTTTAGACATACTGTAGTATTTGGTCTATTTCACTTATTTAAAATTAGACTCAGGCCATGAAAGTATTTTTAAGTGAAAGTAGACTCAATTCTCTTTAAAATGATAGGTGGCTCGACTCGTACGGACTTACGGTTAATTAGTTATGATTATTTGAAGTTGCCCAAAAGCGCATCTTGTACACACGGATTCCACGGAACCAAATAAAGGGATCCTCCCTTTATAAGATTTGGTGCCGTGGTCCTCTGAGACAAATTCACCAAAACTAGTATTTGACATAGAGAAAACGTGTGTGACTTACTAGATTTCATAGTAAACATATAATACACATATTTAACAACATATCTACTTATGTAACTTATCTTAAACATTTACGGAGGTGATTTTTCAACTAAATTTATAGTTATCCCAAACACACCTTTAAAATCATATTTCTTCGTAAATTTTCTATAAGCACACAATACAATACTTACTAGTACTTTCAACAAACTTTTATTTTATTTTTCAAGAAAACCTTCAAGCTTGTATACAAAGTTACATTTAACAACAAAATTTCTAAGTATAACAAGCAAAGCATTTTTCATATTATTTTTCGCTTCAATAGTAATTTGATACATGGATCGTACTCTATTTTAAAAACCATTTGTTTTGAAAATACGAGCTATGTGGCTCTGATACCAATTGTGGAAAGCGTGGGGGTGAATACGTTACCGTTTAAAAACTTTAGATCTTTAGTATCAAATTGCTTATGAAGCTTGTTATAATATGAAAGTTCCAATTATTGTTTGTGACCAATGTAAAGCATAGTAAATCATGTTGTCACACAAGCATTAACATCAACCACATCACAAGCAATAGTATAGTGCAACTATAAAAGTAAAGAGATAAAGAAAGGAAAGTGCAAACCGAACACGATGATTTATAGTGGTTCGGTTACGGATCTCCTTTCCGCCCTACTCCACTCCCCGAGTACCCAACTCGAGAGTTACGTCACTAAATCAACAAGCTCCCTTCTTGGCGGAGAAAACCTTACAATCGTCGCTTACACTTTTTCCGGTACAAAGCTAAATACCTGGTTCTAGTTCGAGGTAGAACTAACCTAACATCGCCTATACAATATTTCCGACACTAAGCTAGATGTCGTGTTCTTTTACACGGGTACAACCACTCCCAATATGTTTTATGGCCCAACATAACAAACCTTGTGTTTTATGGCACAAACACATAAACCATCTAATCTAGTTTGGTGAAAATGTTATGATGATGCAATGATGTTCTACACTAATGATCCATGACACAAATGTCTAATGGATATTAATAACTACTTCTAAATGATCTTCCATTGATAGGAAGCCTTCATGATGAAGATCACAAGTTCCCTAAACTTGTTGCGATAGATCTTCAGCTTGTGGTGAGTGGGGATGGCTAGATCTCCAAGCTTTCCTTGGTTGATCAATGTAGAGTATGCTTACAACAAAAATGAATGTTAGAAGCATTATGATCATGATCATTAGGGTGTTTAATGTATGTTATTACATTGTTAATGATAGATCTAAATGTATGCAAGAAGGTGGAGAAGATGTGTTTTCAAGTGGTGAAGAAATGGGAAAACAATGGGCTTTTATTTATAGCCAAAAGTGGGACAGAGGCGTCCACGGACCAAGGAACCCTTTAAAGGGTTCCGCCCTTTATAAGAAAGGGTTCCGTGGGTGCCTAACATAAAGTCTAAAAATCTTTCTTCAAATCTTTCCAAGATATTACCAAATCTTACTAAGATCACATTTGATATATTGAGTATCAATCTAACCAAAATATTCAAGTGATCTTCCAAGGATTTCGAAGATGATGGATGACATGATGTAACATGTATTTCCATTTTTAGATTAAAAGGTTTATCAAGGTAAACTTGTAAAATGTATTATGTAACTAGTTAATAAAATGTCTAGTTACCTTTTGAAATACTTGTGAATGCAAAATGTAAAATGAGATTCGAAATAGAATGGTTAACCTATTAAAATACTTAGTGACTCTAAATGTATTTTAAACATTCTAAATGATTTGTTAATGGGTTTGATCATAATGCCACATAACAAACATGTACGAACCTGTGTTGTAACATATGAGGACTTGAGTCATCGAGAGGTGTTGAATGTATGTTGAGACAAAGTGTGATTACAAGTAACTTGTACATTTTACGTTATGTATTACAAGTTACATGTTTGTCATCAATCAAAACAAACGAGACTGTATAGATTAAATATCGTAATATTTGCACTAACATATATATATATATATATATATATATATATATATATATATATATATATATATATATATATATATATATCGTCAAATTTCAATATTAGTTTCATATCGTTATTCGTTTCGAGTCCACAAGCACGAGTCATGACTTCTCAGCTTTTAATCAATCAATAGTCCAAACTATACTAAAGTCCATGTTACGGCGTTGTCGGGGTCAACTATTGACTAAAAAGTCAAAGTAACACCGACGTTGCTCAAAGTTGACAGTTATACATCAATGGTCAAATGGCATAAAAAGGTACCAAACTTAGGTTACATTTTCAATTAAGGTATTCTTTTTTTTTCTTGCATAAAAAGGTTCCCAACAAATTTTTTTGACGGATTTGGGTTTTTTACTAACGTTCGTTAACTTACTTCGTTAGTAAATTACATGTTTGGTCCTCGAATTCGTATAATCATTTCATGCAACATAAAAAAAAATCAATTTTTTTTACATGTTTGGTCCTAGAATTCATGTAATAATTTCATGCAACATCCAAAAAAAATTTCAAAAAAATAAAATAAAATTAATTATCGAAAAAACATTTTCTTAAAATAAAAATTAAAATTCTTTTTGATTTTTTTTTTCAAAAACTTTTTTTTTCAAAAACTTTTTTTTTCAAATTTTTTTTTAAAATTTTTTTTCTAATGACTTTTTTTTTTGAAATTTTATTTTCTAATTTTTTTTTCAAAAAAAATTTTTGAATTCTTTTTAAAAAATAATTACCAAAAAAAAATTTTCTTAAAATATTTAAAAAATAAAATTCTTTTCGATTTTTTTTTCAAAAACTTTTTTTTTCTTCTATGACTTCTTCTTCGAAATTTAAAAAAACAAACTGTACTTTTTAAGAATTTTATTTAAAAAAAAAAAATTTGAAAATTTTTTTTAGATGTTGCATGAAATGATTATACGAATTCGAGGACCAAACATGTAATTTATTAACGAAGTGAGTTAACGAACGTTAGTAAACAACCCAAATCCGACAAAAAATTTTGTTGAGAACCTTTTTATGCAAGAAAAAAAGAAGAGTACTTTAATTGGAAATGAAACCTAAGTTTGGTATCTTTTTATGCCATTTGCCCTTATATATATCAAGTCTAATTAAAAGTCATAATAGCGCAATTCAATCTCAAATCAACTCAAATCAATCTCGCCAACTAATCAACCAACCAAATATTAATGTTATGACCCTAATGGTCATGACATGGTCACGGTTAAGACCACATGAACCAAACAAGCTCTAGAAGCTTTTCGGCTCCACGGGTCTCATCCAAACACCAACAACATCAACCAACAAGCTACCAAAACGACCCGGACCCAAGGTCCATGTGGGTCACGTACGCAACCCAAAGGCCACGTACGTGCCCTAGGTGGCTCGTACACCATCTCAAACCCAACCAAACACTACCAAATCAATACCACTACATTCAAATACAACCAATCATCAACCAAACATCAAACCCAACATCTATTCTAACCAAAAACATGAAACTAGACCTAAAATGCAAAGACCCAACAATATGATACACCACATGATTCCAAAACACTAGCTACAAGTTTATTTAAGTGTTAATTAGATTTAATCCCATGTTTAAACCAAAAGCCCTAAAATTCGTGGCATGTACGAATTGAAATCAAGCCATAGGTGGCTTTTTAAAGCTCAAACAAGCTTTACCCATGTTCCATTTACCTTATTCAAGCCCGATCTACAATATTTGATGAAAACCCTAAAAGTACGAATCTTAATCTTAAGATTTGAAGGTGTTAATGAAGGTTTTAGTGAGAGTATTATATATGGATAGAAAGAGGATGAGAAGAGCTACAAGATGGTGGTGGAGGTGTAGTACCAATCGCCGGAATTTGGCCGGAGGTGGCCAGACAAGGTGGCGGCGGCGGTGGGTGTTCTAGGGTTAGGGTTTATTTAATTTGGGGGAGAGAGAGAGTAGAGAGAGAAAATGTGTTTGTGTGTGTTTTTAGTGAGAGAAACAACTAGCAAAAATGAGGGTGAGGGAGGCCTTATATACTTGGACAAAAAGGACCCAAAAATAAATAAAAATGAGGGGGGGGGGGGCATGGGGAAAAGTGGGGGGTCGGAGTTGTAATTTTTCGTAACTATCCCGTTTACCCATTCCCGAGCTCATATATTGTCTCCCGAGTGTCCCACGATATTCATTCGACTTTCTAATATCGTTATTTATGTTTTTCCACGAGTTTTGACTATTTATTTGCCAATTTTCGAGTTACAGTCTAAAAGTTACAATATTTCTCGTTTTAGGCTTTTCTAGTGCCGAATCGAATAGTGCCTACCAAAAAGAGTTAAAACTCACACGATAACTCGTTCAATAATGAAATAAGCCATAAAAACCAATAGACGATATAAAATCAAGTCATAGTTGATAAAAATAGTGTTAAACGCAAAAATCGGTTTAGTTTAACGTAATGCGGTTTCCTAAAATAAACTCCCTAAATTGTCAGTTGTCACATATAGTGTGAAATTGCATTCTAAATTGTATCGTCAATTTCTTTAAGGTTCCAAAATGAAGTATTTTAGCAATTGTATCGTCTTTATTATCATCCAAATCTTTTAACCGATATAGAAATCTAATCTTTTAACCGATATATGATGTAAAAAAGATTTCAAAACTTTTCAATCTTCTTCAATAAACATAAACAAATATATATACAAGAAAAAAATGATAAACTTTAAAGAAGTGTGATTGAAAATGAATCAAAAACATTAGTTATGTGACTTATGTCATAAAGAACCCTATGCTCACATCTCAATCAACCTTTTTGAGGTATACGCACATCTAAAAAGTATGTCTTGTGTTCGATCGAAACTGATTCTTTCATCTAGTATCATTTTTTCTCATATACCACACAAAAAGCACACTCATACACTCACATCTTATATAAGAGCATCAGGTGCAATGGCTCAAGTCAAACTGCTATTTATGTGTCATGTCATACCACCTCACAATTTTCTTTTTCACTTACACACCCAAAAACACCCTCCCAATTACTCAAGCCAAAACCTTACTTTTAGGATCTAGCATACCTAATTAAAACACAAACACAACACAAAAATCAGTAAAAAAAATAATTAAAAAATATAATAATAATAATCAACTTGGTGTGGCGCTTGCCAATATTCTTACTTGCACTTTGGCAAGGAGCGAGGGGCGGTGCAGTAAAGTCAAATGAGTGCCACATAGATTTGGCGAGGGAGGGTGTTAAATGTTTTATGAACAATGGAATGAGAGCTATGAAGATAATTGTTATGATGATTATGAATGCGAAGATCTAACCCCCGAACAAATGGCATTTTGTGACGCATTTGATATAAGGCTTTCTGGTTAGGTTAGATGTTAGACTATATTTGGTCTTGAGTCAAATATATTGATGACGTATAGTCTACATCCGGGTCTCGAACCCGGCTAAAGTCCAACACTAACTTAGCCCGGTACGAGTCGGGCTACACCGATTAGAGGTTTGGGCTCACGAAGGCCCAAGCCCAAAGCTATTCACGGAATAGATATCCGATATCTTCTAAAATAGATAGATAATCATTCCCAACCTACTAAGGCGGGATACGCCGAAGGTTGAGGAACACGGAACCAACAAGGATTCCGTGCGTATATAAAGGGAATCACATCCCTCGTTTAAGGTACGATCTACAAACCCTAACTCTCCTTAAACCCTAAACCGATTACTTACTCTCACGCCGGAGGATAATTGTGGGAAACAATCCCACGATAAGCCTAACGGTGTCTTTTGTCTTTTAGTGCGCAGGTCTCAAGCAACGATTCTCAATTGGTGTAGGAACCAGAGCTCCAAACAAGGAACATCCAACTTTTGCATCAACAAGTGGCGCCATCCGTGGGACCATTCACTAAGAACCAAGAACTAGGATGACAAAGCGATCGCAATCAGATTTTACTGGAAAGAAGGTGCACATCGGGGCAACCCCAAGCGGATCTCTGGGACAACCAGGCCGCTAAGAATCAAGGATCGGCCAGACTTGGCCTTCCCTGGTGGAACCACTCTCGGGGACAACCTGCACAACAACTACCACCACCGGCGCCAGAGATCCTGCACTCCTTTTACTCCACTCCAATCGGTGCTAGAAGCTAACTTCACAAAAGCACCCGACGCACCCGACAAGAACAAGTGCGTGTTGATAGAAACGGATACCCCTGTCCTAGAGGGATTCGTTCCGGAATTAGAGCCAAGTAGTTTTGTCTCTCAAAATTACGAAGCCTTAGCTATCCTCATGCAAGAGGAAGCAAAGAAAAGACCAAGTCGGAGCCTGCATGCTCGGCTAGACTTTGGCCCAGAGTTTGGGACATCTCCACCGCGTCGTCAGAAGGAGAAACGCGGGAGGGGTAATCGCCGACCCCCAGTGTTCAATAGAATCGGAAGGAGAGTCGAGGAGATGATACATCGACTCACGCCTATGACCGAAAGTGAGGAAGATGAGAAGCGTACCAGTGTCCACACTAGACTTGGTAGCCGCAGAGTACAAGATAGGCGGGGAGCGATATTCCCCAAGTGAAAGCCCCAAGCACAAATTCGAGGGACAACCGCGCGAATGAGAGAGGAACTATCTTCTAGTAATTCCTCGGACAACGAGGACGATGAGCTGGACATTGGAAATCCGAAGAAAAACCATGACCAAGAAGAGGAGGATATGTCTCTCCCATGGCCGTCGAAGGTAGATGCGTTCACTAGACGTATCGGTGATTTTTCGGAGAACAAAAAGAGGCGCATGCCTACTAATGTTAAAACCTATGATGGAACAGTGACCCGATGATCACCTAAAATTTTCGAATCACCGCAACCATTGAAAATTGGCCACAACACGTATGGTGCCACATGTTCAATTCCACACGGTGGGAAATGCGCTGAAGGCGGTTCAACAAGCTTCCACGCAGAAGCATCAATGGCTTCGAAGAGTTGAGGAAGGCATTCCGCCTAAACTTTACTCAACGAAAAAAGTGCGCTAAAAATCCCATTGAACTCGCTAGAGTCAAACAACGACAAGGGGAATCCACAAGCGCTTTCATGGAGCGCTTCAAGGATGAGTGCATGCAAGTCAAAGCATGTTCCGAAGTACTCAAAATCTCGTGGTTCATGAATGGGATCAGAACCGGAACTTATTAAAAGATTGAATGATAGGATTCCCCAATCCTTCGATGAGGTTATGAAGCGCCGCGATCCTTACAAGGAGAGGCCGCTGCAGCGGATAGCAAGAGAAGCTACTCCAACTACCGGTCACAGGAACAACCGGGAGACAATCCACGATCGGAATAGTAACCGTAACGTAAACTATCGCAACCGGGGAATGGACGCCGACAATGACAAATATACCCCGCTTACCAAATCGCCAAAGGAAATACTCGCAACAAAGGGCGCTAACTTCCCGAGACCACCACAAATGCGCACTCCAGAGGATAGGCGTGTCGGCGGGATATCGTGATTACCACGCGCGAAGGGCCACACCACTAACGAATGTGTCCAACTGCGCCAATTCATCGACAAGATGGTCAAAGAGGGTAGATTGGACCATCTGGTCAAGAATATCAAGGAAGGGAAGGACAAACAAAAGAGCGGCAATAAGAAAGAAACGCCTAAAGACAAGCCCGACACAATTTACATGATACAATCATGGCGGTGGTCACAAAGCGTAAGGTAAGCCAGATTTTTCACGAGGAAAGGAAATCTCGTTCCCCACCCTGACCGCGAACAACGCAGTGGTGGAACCACTTACCATAGAGATAAGCGCGAGGGGTCACGACATCCACCGCATGTATGTTGATGGTGGAGCTTCTGACGACATCATGTATGAGCACCTGTTTCAAGCAAGCTGCGTCCGAAATACGCAACCAATTAATCCCAATGCGTTGGATGGTTTTACTGTGTGAGAAAATATGGCCTATGGGACAAATAAGATTACTGTCGGCATTGGAAACGAAGCACACTCCAACGGCCGGATGGAATTTATGGTGATTAAATCTCCTCGCCATACAATGGCATCATTGGGAGACCAGAATTTCAGCTATGCGAAAGCGGTCGTCAACGGCGCATGGGATGCTTAAGTTCCGGTGGAAGGTGGTATTGTTACTCTTTACAATGCCACTATACCACATAGAGAATGCAACACGATTGCATGTGAGACCGCACCAACCCCACCGCGGACGACCGAATTCCACATCCGAAAGTAGCGATCCACCCGAATACCCGAGCGGAAATAGCCATTGGAGGGTCACTATCGGACAACGGCAAATCAGCCGTGTGTGCACTCTGCAAAAGAACTTAGACATTTTGCATGGGAGCCAAAACACATGACCGGGTACCGCGATCAATCATAGAGCACAACCTGCGAATCCGACAAGGGTACTCGCCTATCCGCCGAAGAAAGCGTGGCGGGCCCTAGAGCGTGCAAGCGATCGCGAAGTACACAAGTTGGTCGATGCGGAATTATGCGCGAAGTCTACTACCACGACCGGCTTTCTAACCCAGTAATGGTCAAAAGAGCGGTAGTGGCGAATGTGTGTTGACTTTATCGATCTTAACAAAGCTTGCCCACGGGGATCGCTACCCATTACCGAGAGATAGACCGGAAAATAGAGTCTCGTGCGGGTATCCATTGAAGTGTTTCCTAGATGCGTATAAAGGGTACCATCAAATTCAGATGGCTAAAGAGGATGAAGAAAAGACGGCCTTCCACACGGGCCAAGGTGTTTTCTTGTTACACAAAAATGCCTTTTGGCCCTGAAAACGCGGTGCCACCTATCGGGTTGGTGGATACCGTTTTCGAAAAAACGGTGGGTCGCAACCTAGAAGTCTATGTCGATGATCTAGTCATCAAGAGCCATATCTGAAGATGAGCTAATACGCGACATTGAGGAGACATTTAAAACTCTACAAGAGATAAACATGAAGTCAATCCCAAAAGTGCACATTCGCCATCGAAGGCATGTTCCTTGGATACTGATTGAACCTCGACGGTATAAAACCATGTCCGTAAAAGACAAAGCGGTCATCGAACTTCCTTCACCACGCACGTTGAAGGAAGTCCAATATCTTAACGAAAAGTTGGCCGGCCTAAACAGGTTCCTATCCAAATCGCCAGAAAAATCGTTACCACTTTTCAAAACACTCAAGAAGTGCATAAAGAAGGGTGATTTTAAGTGGACTACGGAGGAAGAGGAAGCCTTCACTCGGCTTAAACAAAGATCCGGCAACACTCCCAACGCTTCGTTGCACCCCGTGGGAAGAAGCGATCATGTACTTGTCGAATCGATGGAGCAATCAGCAGTACTACTAACAGATAGGGATTCAGTGCAAACTCCCATCTACTTTGTAAGCAAAGCGCTAAAGAAGACGGAGGCGAACTACACCGCCATGGAAAAATTGGTTCTTGCATTGGTGTTTGCCGCTAAACGACTACGCTTGGTATTTCCAGCGCACCGACAGTAATCACCGACGCCAATCAAGCGAGATCATCTCTAAACCCGATGCATCGGCCGACTCGAAGTGGAGCGTATTGCTGGGCGAACACAACATCTCCTACGACCACGCACGGCGGTTAAAGGGACAGATTCGCGATTTCCTCATTGAAAAGCCGGAACGATGAGGTACCCGCACCAAATAAGACGGACCAACATGATCCATGGATCTTGTTTACAGATGGATACTCTTGCATTGATGGTTCAGAGCGTGCCTTATCCTTACAAATCCATAGGGAATGGAATTCACCTATGCATGCGTTTTGAATTTACGACAAACAACGAGGCGAGTCTAAGCTCTACTTGCCGGACTACGCATTGCGGCTAGAATGGGTGTACGTAACCTAGAAGCAAACGTGGATTCCCGGCTAGTAGCCAACCACGTGTTAGGCGAATACGTGGCTAAGGAGGATAACATGATTTAGTATCTTACCAAGACCAAGACACTGATCAAAGGTTTTGACAGGTTCACCATCAAACAGGTTCCTAGAGGGGAAAACCGCAAGGCGGATGCACTGAGCAAGATTGCCTCGACAAGCTTTGCACACCTATCAAAGCAAGTTCTGGTAGAAACATTGAGAAGCAAGTCCATCTCAGAGATGGAAGTCTCCACAATCATAGAGGAGGATGGTCCTACATGGATGACACCGATAGTGGACTTCTTGAACAAAGGAATGCTACCCCGGGAGCGAAGGAAGCTCATGAATACGCAGAGATTTGAAATCGAGACAACATTCTCAGACCGACGCCCTTCCTCGCAACCATGGCTCCTGTGTAGGCCCATTACAGGCAAATTATGTGCTGCGAGAAATCCATGAAGGATCATGCAGTATGCACTCGGGACCACGATCCGTTATGGCACGCGCCATGAGATCCGGTTACTACGGCCTACTATGCATCGAGATGCGCGGGATTTAATACGGAAATGTACCGATTGCCAAGTGCATAGGCAAATCCCACGCCAACCATAGCATGAGCTAACGCCGATAACATCACCATGGCCATTCTACAAGTGGGGTATTGACATCGCAGGCCCTTTTCCCGTTGCAGCGGGGGGATTAAAATTCCTCATAGTCGCTATAGACTACTTCACCAAGTGGATTGAAGCAAAGGCGGTGGTAACAATCACCGGCAACCAGTGAAGCGCCGTATGGGATAACATTGTATGCCGTTTTGGTCTTCCGGAGAAATCATCTCGCACAACGAAAAACAATTTCGCGACAACCCCTTCAAAGCGGTGTGAGAAGCTACGCATCACACAAAGACTTTGCGTCCGTTAAACATCCACAAACCAATGGCCTAGTGGAACAGGCGAATCGAAGCTTAGGCGAAGGTATTAAAATACGCCTGGACAAGCACAAAGGGAGATGGGTGGAAGAGCTATCACATGTTTTGTGGGCGCATCGCACCTCGATCAAAACCGATCAGGGAGATACTCCCTTCTCTCGGTCTACGGACGAAGCCGTCATACCGGCCGAGATCGGTATGCCAACCATCCGCCTTGAAGTAAATGTGGCAAATAATGATGAGGAACGGCGACTTAACCTAGATCTGCTGGAAGAAAGGCGTGAACGCGCAGCTATACGTGAAGAAAAATCGAAGTCAAGAATGAAGGGATACTATGACACTAAAGTAAGAGGTGTCTCATTCGGACGGTGACTTCGTCTATCGCGCTAATGATGCAAGCGCAGAAGAAAGCAGGTAAGCTTGGACCGAAGTGGGAGGGACCATATGAGGTTCTTGAAGCACTAGGAACAGCGCTGCAAAGCTACGGGGCTTGGATGGTCGTGAATTGCCACGCACATGGAACATCTGCAATCTCAAAAGGTGCTACCTATAGAAATGGCTACGGCCAAGCGCACAACTATGTATTTTTTTTTTCCTTAGTATCATGTTTTTATTCCTTCATAAACACTTGCAAGTATCAATAAACGCGTTGCGGTTTCTAGCTAACTCCGTGACACACTTTAATTTGTTACTTCCATATACTATATGTCTTAACAAATTTTTAACATTTTTGCCTACATGGCGTGCATGCAATATATAAACCCACGATGGTCAAAAGGATAAGTTAACCTAATAAACAACTTGTTGAGTAAGAGGGTTGCAAACCCATCAACGCTGGATCACGTATCCTTGTTAAACACCTTGTTCTCAAGACGTTGGAATAAGCTTTGTGCGCACCCCCACGACGGATGCTAACAATGCACATGTGCACGTTTAACAACTTTGGAACCACGACACTTGATTCCTTAAATTGGTATTTACGATCTGCTGCATACCATTGATATACACGATTATACTTGACATTTTTTTCGGATTTTCATACATGATTATGAAATCCTTGTATTATTCACACTTGCATATCTGAGATAACAACGTATATTCCTTTTACGCAAAGATAAATACGAATAAGTGTGTACATCACAAAAAGAAAAAATATCTTTACAATACCCTTCATAAAAGGAGGTCCATTAATGGACTACGAGTTATTTGTCACTGATAGTTACAAAGACCAGAGATAAACTAAAAACTATGACTACGCTTCAAGGAGGAACTACCCACGCGGCTAGTATCAACCCCAATCCTATTCAGCTCTGTAACAAGTCGAGATCTCGGCGAGCCACGGTGGCAACACTCACGGGCACCCCGTCGGGCCAGGGAGGTGCGCCGCGCCAATGCCACACATTACGCCTTGCCCTTAATACCTTTCTTTTCAAGCCTCATCGCATGCGCCTCCAACACTTGTTTGGGGGACTTCCCCGGGACAAAAGGATTCGAGGATATCTCGGGCGCAAAACGGAACCTGCGGTTGGGATGCATCGGGTCTAAGGTAATAGTGCAGGCTGCGCAAGCCTCTCCACCGAGATGACGGGCTAGAGTCGGACTGAAAAATTACGTCTATTGGATAGTCCTGATCACGCTCTAGTTCAGCGATCTTGGGGAGTTCCAAGTCCTTCATCCTCTTCATGGCGGCTGACAGATTGTCATAAGCCTTCGCATCATAAGTAGGTACCGCTCAACGGGTACCTTTAGCGGTTCAGCCTCTTGCAGCTTTTCAATGGCTTCGACTTTCCACGCTCCAGCACACTTCACCACATCCCGAAGGAGTCACGAACCTCTTGTGACTCCGGGACACCTAACGCCGCTAGCGGAGCCCATGGCTTATGAGCCATCTGGCTCGACTATGGTGGAGAGAAGTTGCGGATATAACTCCTCGTCGTACTCTATGCTTAGTTTACGCAACTTCTCCTCCTGCGTTTCTAGAGCACTTTTCACAAGAGTGCCGAAGTCTTCAATTTGGGAGGTCAAGGCGTCTTTGCCATTTTCCAAATATTTAATAGCCCACAGACAAGAAGACTTATAGCTCGCGGCCTTCGCGCGCTCTTGATTTATTTGACACATCAGTGCCATTTTCTCATCGGCTAGTTTTTTAGCATATGACCCAAGAGCCTCTGTTTCGCCTCTAGCATTCGCCAATTGAGCCTCAAGTAGTGCAATGCGTTTGTCTTTCTCCGCACCTTGGCTAGTTTCGCCCGAGTACTTTGCCTTTATCCGCATCGCAAGCGAGACCAGGTCATCCACAAGTTGTTCCATGGGTGCTTCCCGGCGGTCTCAGCTCGCATTTTGGCTCTTCACCCGGATGATTCAGCGACTTGGACTTGCTTGGGGGCGACTCGCGGATTGTTCAAACCTACAAACATGATGAGATAATCACAGTTATTAAGTGCTATCTAGCTATATTTTGATACATAATCTTTCAAGGATACTTACGCAGGAATGGAGGTGTCCGGTGATGGGGGGCGCGACGCTACATCACTGGACGATGACTCCACACTAAAACAACTGGCGCTTCTTAGGAGGTGGCGCCATCGCCGCTAACGCTTCCTTTTGCGCTCCAACCGCAACTCTCTTCTTCCTCATCTGTTTCTTCCACGTGCTCGCCGCTATGGGCCGGTTGCACGGGAGGTGTCTATCTTGTGGTACTCGGCCTACTCTGTAAGGGAGTTGCTTGGAGCGCCAAGGATGAACTTTCACCCGCCTCGCCTATATCCATAGTTACGTGCACGCCCGCCATCGCAACTAGCAGCTCTTCTCCCTCCTTCGGTCGAGTTCCCACCTTTACATCCATTGGCTTTGTCGGGTGCACCACGCCGAATAGATCCATCTCTCAAGCAACAACAAAACACACACAGTTCATGACAAGAACGGCGAAATAGTGAATAACTTACTACGGGAATGTAATTCTACGAGTGCAAAGCATGAGCACCCACCACGACCATCGGCGTCTAAGAAGATGGGGACTTCTTCCGCTGCCAAAATAGTTGTGGCTCAGGCCAATATGCACCAAGAACTCCTCGGGGTAGGAGCTTATAGGGATGCGGTTCGCGTTTATTGTTTCCGCATCCTCGCATTATATGATCCGAGGGGGGCTCATCCTTTGGCGGTGTCCCCTTAGCGTAAAAATCGAATGGGGTGGGAAAACAAGTGTTGTCAATCGAGAAAAGGTTTCCCTCCAATTTCGGAGGCGTCTAACTTTTCGTGTAGCATTGGAGGGATCGGGCGTTTGCGAAGGAAACCCACCCGTTTGACCACGTGGTGTGGAAAAATGCCCGGAATAAATGGATGGTCGGATTTATGGCCAATAAGTGGCAGTTCACCTCGAAATTAATTAATTTCGCCAAGCACCTATACAAGGTGGGACAAGTGAATGCGGTAATAATTCAATACATCACTTAAGAATAATGATATGGGTATACCGATTTGCGAATTCAAAAATCGCGTGTATACACCAATCTTCCCATCGGGAAATCCGCTATTGATGCATTAGCGGAACTTCGGATGTACTGCGCTAGGGATATAATAATCTGAGGCAAACTGTTGTAGTTCCTCTTCCGTTATGTTGGATGTAAAATCAGATAATTCCTTAACCATGGTATTGTTATAATCAAGAATGAAGGCGCTGGCGTGGTTACCTTAGGGGTATTTGGTCGAAGGTTTGATGTGTTGGAAGGTTTGCTAATGGCGGATTGTTTTTCGTGTGTGGTGACGGTGAAAATGAAGTGAAGGGGTTGTATAATCTTCTCCCGCCACACGATGACCGACACGTGGACTCCACTAACCCTAAGCGTGTGGTTCGGATTGCTTGATGGGACACAGTGCGATAACTTTCCCCGATTTACGAGGTGCCCATTTTTAATATTACGATTTGGATACAATGTATCCAAATGAATATTTCTTTGGCTTCTTTGTTACGTTTGGTATATTTTTCATTGACTATGGTTATTAGTCTAGCATCCGCAGCTAGCATACTAGACCGGGGAGACATGATGACGTATAGTCTATATCCGGGTCACGAACCCGGCTAAAGTCCAACACTAACTTAGCCCGTGCGAGTCGGGCTACACCGATTAGAGGTTTGGGCTCACGAAGGCCCAAGCCCAAAGCTATTCACGGAATAGATATCCGATATCTTCTAAAATAGATAGATAATCATTCCCAACCTACTAAGGCGGGATACGCCGAAGGTTGAGGAACACGGAACCAACAAGGATTCCGATGCGTATATAAAGGAATCACATCCCTCGTTTAAGGTGCGATCTACAAACCCTAACTCTCCTTAAACCCTAAACCGATTACTTACTCTCACGCCGGAGGATAATCGTGGGAAACAATCCCACGATAAGCCTAACGGTGTCTTTTGTCTTTTAGTGCGCAGGTCTCAAGCAACGATTCTCAATTGGTGTAGGAACCAGAGCTCCAAACAAGGAACGTCCAACTTTTGCATCAACATATATTTCTAGTGGTTTTGTTATGTTTCCTTCGTATAGGAAGAGTAGTGTCTTGTTATGTCAGTTTTACCGCCTATGTACGGAATGAGATGCAGGATTCACTCGCATTCATTGTACTAAAACGCTTTTTTAAAGTAATATATTTAAAAACCCTTTACCCAAAAGACACATACTTATACTCAAATAGATACCGGTAATATATAATAGATATTGTTGTCACCTTTAAGCGAGTACCATATTAGTTTAAAGTAAAGCTTTTCAAATACAGAGCACTTGTTATACTCGTGGTTGTGAGATTCAGTATGTTGTTGTTGTTATATTAGTGGTTGTGAGATTCAGTATGTTGTTGTTGTTATATTAGTGGTTAAGTGATTCAACTAGCTTGACATAATATTAGTTTAGTTGTCGTAGTTATTTGTAATTGTATCTAACTGTTATAATACACATATTATATATTGGTTGTTGATTTTTGTGGTTCTAGTTTTGTAAATTAACCAAGCTTAATCGGGTCGGGACTCGGTTTGTGTTTGATGGCTTGTCGGGATTCAGGATAGTCGGGATTCTGGTCGGGCCGGGTCAGGAGCAGCCCGATACTCAGCCCTAGCCATATTTCTTTGTACTTAACAATTTTTTTTGATGTTAATATATTTATCGGGTAAAACTCAGCACCCAAAAGAAAACTCTAGCCTTCAAATAATAAAACAAACTTTATTGTAGCTCCAACTAAGGCTAGCCCCAATAGAACCAATCTTGTGTCGATCGTGGGTGCCTCGATCGAGTGAAGAATCGATCCCCCTTGCTGTGAAGCCACTCGGTCGCCAAAAAAAGAAGTGGACTTGTTCGTCTGCTTGATCGAGATATACTAGCATTTGTGTGTGTGTTACGAGTATTAATTAGAAAAGAATATTTGTGGGTATGTTTTTTGTTTTAAAGGTCACCTTTACTGTGACACCTAATCGCCTGAAGGTCGCTGGAGAGAAAAAGTTGACGTGACAGTGAAAAGTAAGGGGATTGAATCCCCTTACTGGGGCAGCCTAAAATACACACCTTAACTTCAACTTCTCTAAAATAGTAAAATATAAAACTATTAGGGGCCGTTTGGTTGGGGGAATTTTAAATTCCGGAATTTTAAATTCTAGCAAATTTAAATTCTTGAGAATTTAAAATTCCGGAATTTAAAATATCTTCGCACGTTTGGTTGTGAAATTTATAAATATTTTTATTTTTAAATGTAAATTTCATAAATATTCTATTTAAAAGTTTATAAAAAAAGTTTATAAAAATTTATAAAATTTATAAAATTTATAAAAAATTTTATAAAAAAGTTTATAAAAATTATTAAATATTTATAAAAAATTTATAAATTAAAAAAAAAAGTTTATAAAAAGTTTATAAAAGTTTATAAAAAATTTTTATAAAAAATTATAAAAAGTTTATAAAAATTTATAAAAATTTATAAAAAATTTGTAAAATTTATAAAAAATTTATAAAAAAGTTTATAAAAATTTATAAAAAAAAAATTAAAATATTTATAAAAAAAAGGTTTATAAATTTAAAAAAAAAAGTTTATAAATAAAATTTATAAAAAATTTTATAAAAAGTTTATAAAAAATATAAAAATTTATAAAAAAGTTTATAAAAAATTATAAAAAAGTTTATTAAAATTTATAAAAAAGTTTATAAAAAAACATAAATATTCTATTTAAAAGTTTATAAAAAAACAATAAGAAAAAAAGTTTATAAAAAAAATTTCCAAGTAAATTAAAATTCTTCACTTTTTGGGGGAAATCTAATTCTCTCCATTTTGTCAATTCAAGTAATTGTAAATTACTTCATTTGTGTTACCAAACACAATATTTGAAGGAAATTCAAATTCAATATTCCCCAATATCCCCCAATATGCCCCAACCAAACACCCCCTTAAAGTAATTGTTTTGAGTCTTACGTCCACTTTAATTTATTGTTGACAGGACATACTAAACAAAATAAGAAATACAAAATTTAAAATATTTTACTCCGTAAGATATTGTTGGCCAAATCATGAAGATATTTAGTAGTTAAGTATAACCAACTAGGCTAGTTGGTCATCAAGGGTAATTTTGTGGAGGTTTCTTTAGAGAGGTCTCAGGTTCGAGTCTTACCATTGACTTTCAGGGGCCCGAAATAAATAGAAGCAGGAGTGGGGTTTATCCCCTAAGGAAAAAAGTTCGAGGCTTGCATACTGCCCAATTAGATGTCATTGTGAGCCGGATCACTAACTACTGATTCGCCATTCAAAAAAAAATAAAAAATAAAAAAAATTAGTAGTTAAGTATGAACCCAAGGTATTGATATCTTTGTGCAATTTGCTCAAACCATGAAAATATCTCATCTAATCCTCATTTTATTGGCACTAGCTCTTGCAAGTTATTTACGTTGAACATTAATATTCTACTTGCCCGTGATTATGTTATGTTATTAATGAGAGGAATTTTCTTTTGCTTACTTTTATTTTGGTGCTTATTAATGGACAAATCCCCATCATTCATCTAGTTTAATCTAATTGTGAGGATTAACCTAAGATTTAATACTTAAACCTATTTCCTTGTCTTTTTGTCTTTCTTTTTTATTCCCCCTTTTTTTGTTTTATTTTTATTTTATTTATTTTTCATTAATTCCCGTTTTTTTTAATAAATTAACCTTTTTTTTTTATTCGCGTTTTTTATTAGCGTTTTTTTTCGTTTTCGTCCGTTTCCCGACGTTTTCCTCCATTTTCTTACGTTTTCGTTCATTTTCATATGTTTTCGTCCATTTTCATACGTTTTCGTCCATTTTCATACGTTTTCGTCTGTTTTTTTACGTTTTCGTCTGTATTTTTACGTTTTCGTTTTTTGTCCGTTTTTATACGTTTTCATCCGTTTTCCAACGTTTTTCTCCATTTTCCTACGTTTTCGCCCATTTTTTACCGTTTTCATACGTTTTCATCCATTTTCATACGCTTTCGTCTGTTTTTTTATGTTTTCATGTTTTTCGTCTTTTTTATACGTTTTCGTCTGTTTTTATACGTTTTAATCCGTTTTCATAGGTTTATATACGATTTCGTTCGTTTTCATATGATTTCGTCCGTTTTTTATATTTTCTTCCATTTTTAGACATTTTCGTTTTCTTACGTTCGTTTTCATACGTTTTCGTCTGTTTTTTTAGGTTTACATGTATTTTCGTCCGTTTTTAGACGTTTTCGTCTGCATTTATTTTTATGTTTTCATGTATTTTCGTCCGTTTTTTTACGTTTTCTTCCATTTTTAGACGTTTTCATCTGTTTTCAGACGTTCTCGTCCGTTTTTATTCGTTTGCATACGTTTGCATCCGTTTTTATAAGTTTTTGTCCGTTTTCAGACGTTTTTGTCTATTTTCTGACGTTTTTGTCTATTTTCATACATTTTTATACGTTTTTCATTCGTTTTTATACGTTTTTATCCGTTTTCAGACGTTTTCATTTTCATATTTGTAAGTGACACTTATTTATCTCTTGTGATATAACACTGTAAGAAATATGAAGAGTATTACATTCTTTATCATGTATGTGTTATCAGTTGTGAGACTCAACAAAGAATGTGATGATTCTGATTTTTTTTTTCTTTTTTTTTTTGTGTTTTTGAAAATATTTAGGAAGATTTTTGTGTTTTATGATATTATGAAATACTCCCTCCGTCCCATATTATAAGTCCATTTTGCTAATTTTTGTTGTCCCAAAATATTTGTCCATTTCATATCCCAACCAATCAAAAGAGACTTTAGTGGAGAGAAATGATATTTGATTGGTTAGTAGAGTAGTTAGTGGGAATTTATTAAACTTTGTGCAAAATAGAAATGGACTTATAATTTGGGACGGAGGGAGTATTAGAAAAGTTTTTCAACTGAAAACAAGAGATGTTATGATACTTTTGTTAAACTTATGGTAGATTTTTCTATTTAATGGATACATTGTGCATGTTTCGATAGGTTTTATAGTGGGATTTAAAAATATCTATGGTTGAATCTGCAAACTAAAGAAGCTATGGTTGAAGAAAGCACGCACCTTTATAAATAAACTGAGGAAGCTCAAACACCTGTGATATCACACATGATATCACAGGTGATATCACCTCACTTGTAATATCACATGATATCACGTGTGATAACACCGTTGATATCATCTGTGATATCATGTGTGCTATCACCGGTGGTAGCATGTGTTATATCATAGTTTATATCACTTGTGTTATCACCATTGATATCACTTGTGATATCACCATTGATATCACTTGTGATATCATGTGATATCACAAGCGAGGTGATATCACCTGTGATATCACAGGTGTTTGAGCTTCCTCAGTTTGTTTGTAAAGATGTGTGCTTTCTTCAACCATAGCTTATTTTGTTTGTTGATTCAACGATAGATATTTTTAAATCCCTCTATAAAACCTATCGAAACATGCACAATGTATCTATTAAAAAGAAAAATCCACCACAGGTATAACCAAAGTATCATAACATATCTTGTTTTCAGTTAAACACCTTTTTTAATATTTCATATTATCATAAAACACAAAATTCTTCCTAAATATTTTCAAAAACACAAATAAAAAAATGAACAGAATCATCACAGTAATATAATAAGTGATGTTTATTATTATTTTTTTCATATATACTTGGTAAAATACTAAATTCTTATCACATTTGGTAAGAATGTAATATATCACATTCTTAGTTGAGTATCACAACTGATAACACATACATGATGAAGAATGTAGTACTTTTAATCTTCCTTACAGTGTTATATCACAAGAGATAAATAAGTGCCACTTAAAAATATCAAAATGAATAAAAAGGAAGCAAACTATGAAAATAGAGACTTGACATATTCTCAAAATCAAACAAGTGTTGCATTAAATTAGCATTTTTTTTAACAAAATAAGAATTCACCTAAAGAGACTTTAACCATTTTATTTCTACTAAGAGTATAACATCACAAGTGATAGACAACACTGGTTGCATTATAAAAATATACGCTTGTCAATTGCGATGAAAGGTACAAAAACTATCATGTAACTGAAAATTATAAAAATATTAGAAAACACATAGATGATAATATATAAAAATATACATAGCAATGAAATATCTCAGGTGATATTAAAGGTTAAAAAAACATACTTGTTTGTTTATGAAATATCACATGTGATATTAGACAATAACTTTTTCTTATAAAATATAACAATTGATATTAGACATGCAATATACTAGAGTTTAATAATAAGCATGAAAACGTATGAAAATAGACGAAAACGTGTAAAAAAACTTCAAAAAACGGACGAAAACGTCTGAAAACGGAAAAAACTTATAAAAATTAAATTAAAAACGTATGAAAACGGACAAAAACGTCTTAAAACGGACGAAAACGTATAAAAACGGACAAAAACGTATGAAAACGTCTGAAAACAGAAGAAAGCGTCTAAAAATGGACGAAAACGTAAAAAAACGGACGAAAACGTATATAAACCGATGAAAACGTATAAAAGTGGCCAAAAACGTCTGAAAACGAAGAAAACGTATAGAAACGGATGAAAGTACATGAAAACGAAAAAAAAATGAAAACGTATGAAAATGGACGAAAACGTATGAAAACGGACGAAAACGTAAAAAAACAAACGAAAACCCTAAGAAAACGGACGAAAACGTATGAAAACGGACAAAAACGTAAGAAAACGGGGCGAAAACGTCTAAAAATGCACAAAAACATATGAAAACGGACTAAAACATATATAAACCTATGAAAACGGATGAAAACTTATAAAAACGGGCGAAAACGTCTGAAAACGGACGAAAACGTATAAATACGGACGAAAATACATGAAAACGTAAGAAAACGGATGAAAACGTATGAAAACGAACGAAAAAGTAAGAAAATAGATGAAAACATATGAAAATTGACGAAAACGTATGAAAACGGGCGAAACGTAAGAAAATGGACGAAAACGTTGGAAAACGGACGAAACAGATGAAAACGGACGAAAACATATGAAAACAGACGAAAACGTATGAAAACAAAGAAAAAAACGCGAATAAAAAAAACGTGAATAACGCGAATTAAAAAAAAAAAGAAGTTAATTCATAAAAAAAACAGAAATTAATAAAAAAAGACAAAAAAGAAAAAGAAAAAAAAAGTGAATAAAAAAAAAGACAATTAAAAAAAACATGGACTTTGGTTTAAGTATTAAATTTTAGGCTAATCCCAACCATTAGATTAGACTAGATGGATGGTGATGATTTATCCCTTGATAAGCATGGATTTTTAAGTAAGCAAAATAAAGTGATTAATGAACAGTATACATAAAATGATTACACATCGAACATAATAAAACTCTAATGGGTCTAAAGCCCACAATCGAGCTTGATCGAGCCACTAACTTAATACGTCTAATAATTTATAAGTGCCCGATAAGATCTTTTTATGATACACTACTATGCATTAATACTACGTTAGACTATGTTTATCAAGAGGGTTGCCAACCCAACCTCAATGGTATAAGTACTAAAATATTATTTTTTAAATGAAGTCATCCAATCTTCCTACCCAACCAAGATCATATGGCAACCCAAGTTGGCAATCTTCAATCTGCCACATGTCAGCTCATAAATGGTTAGTTGTTCTTTTTTTCTTTTTCTTTTTCATTTTTAATACTTATTATTTTATGTTATTAGGTTGGGTTGTTGATAAATGGTAAAAAATATAGATTGGTTGTATGTATTGGTTGTGTAGGTGGATGAAAGAGAAAATAATATTTTATTAAGAGATTGGGTTGTGATGGGTTGTTGATAAAGATAGTCTTATAGTGTGAAAATTGAAATTGCATTTTAAATTGTATGGTCCATTTCTTAAAGGTTCGAAAATGAAGTATTTTAGCAATTGTATAATCTTTATCATCAGCCAAGTTTTGTAATCGATTTATGATTTACAAAAAATTTCAAAACTTTTCAATCTTCTTTTCAATAACCATAAACAAATATATATACATGGAAAAAATAAAATTTCAAAACTTTTCAATCTTCTTTTCAATAAACATAAACAAATATGAGGTGCGATCATTTGAAAAGGGGAACAAAATAAAAAGTCTAGAAAGTCAATAAAGTAGCGCCATGTGTCGCCCATCCACTTCTTCTCTTTCTAATTTAATATTTCGGTTAGAGGGTATATTGGTCATTTGACCCGTTTTTTTAATTTCACCTCAAATTTCAAACGTAAATAACTTTCAAACGACAAAACTTTACAAAAAACCGATTTCACCATAATTTTTAAAATTTTATTCTCTTTAATTTGATATGTTTTTTGATATATGAATCGCAAATTTTTTTTTCAAGTTTTTAAGTGGGTGTTGATTTTCTTGAAATTTTTTGCATTTTCGGCTCTAATTTTGTCTAGTTTAGAGACCGAATTATGCAAAACTTACAACATGAAAGTTGTAGCCTTTTGGCCATTCTTTACCCATGATTTTGAAGCACTCAAATCCGATACGATATGAGTGAGATATCGCACGTTAAAGATGACGTCTTAGTCATATTTAGTGCACACAAAGTGTTTGATAAAATGCTTAAAAGAAATTTTTCTTATAAAAGTACATTTAAATGCACTAATTGGTGTACCACAATACATCTTTTATTATTTTTAGCTTTTATTAAGCGATGAACAATAACTAACGATGAACAATAACTAATCGATGAACAATGTGACCATAATCGATGAACATTTCGATGAACAAGATTAAGCGATTAACAACACTAACCGATGAACAATACGTACATCGCCTTGTATTGTTCATCGGTTTGTATTGTTCATCAATGATAAACTGATGAATACTGTGACCATAACTGATGAACAATATTGTTCATCAGTTATTATTGTTCATCAGTTAGTGTTGTTCATCAGTTACAAACCGATGAACAACACAAACTGATGAACAATAAAAAGAAATACACATGAGTGTTTTAGGTGCTCTCGGTAAAAAAAGAAAAAGAAAAGAAGGAAATTCTTTTTGTTTTGATTTTTAACTTGAAAAATGGTTTATATCACATATATAGGATACTCGAAAAATTTATAAAATATAGAAAATAGCTTTAAAGACTTACAAAACTTATGGAACCCGATTAGAAAGAAAAACATCAAATGACTTCTAAAATGAAACCAATCTTTCCAAGGCTTAAAGAATCTTGTAAAAGCTTCCTTCCTCCTTTTTTTGAGTAAGATATCACACGTTAAATATGACATTTTACTCATATTTGTTGCACACAAGGTGTTTGATGAAATGACTAGCTTAGATTTTTAGTGTTAAAATTGAGTTAAATGCACTAATTTTTGTGCAATAACACACCTTTAATCATTTTATTAATGTAGAATTCAAAAAGTGATGTTTTTGTTAATTTATTTTGGTCATCAATATTTATTGATGAACAAAACAAAAACACTAATGAACGTACTTTTTCAAACACTGATGAACATAAATAATATAAATAAAACACTGATGAACATTGATGTTCATCAATGTTTTTCTATGTGAAACCTTATTGCGCTACCTAAAATATTGATGAACAGACACAATTGCGGATGAACATTGATGAACAAACATTATATCCCTAAAACAATTGATGAACACTGATGTTCATCAGCATTATTCTATGTGTTATCTAAAACATTGATGAAGAAACTAAATGTACTGATGAACAACATAATTACTACACTATCATAATTACATCCTTACGGTCCGCAACATAATTCATCAATCACAACTAGTTTAAATGACTAAAAGAAATTTATCTTATAAAAGTACATTTAAATGCACTAATTGGTGTATTACAATACATCTTGTGTTATCTTTTTGCTTTTAGTTTTTTAACGATGAACAGAGATTAAGTGATGAACAGACTAACTGATGAACAAACAACCAACTGATGAACTGATAAACAATGTGACTATAACTGATGAACATTATGATTTTTAGACAATGATGAACATTATTATTATTTTTTGAAAACTGATAAATTGATGAACATTACAATTTTTAAGAAACTGATGAACAAACTAATCGATGAACTACAACAACTGATGAACAATATAAACTTTAAATGTATTTTGGTACACCAACAAAGTATACATATACATTTCAACTTATCATATCTTTTTGTTTTTTGATTAACATAAGTAAAACGAACGTGGTTACTGATGAATAAGAATAAAACGCTTGATGCTATTGATGAACACAAGTAAAATGGCTAAAAAGAAAGTTAATGAACAAAATCCCGTTATGATGAACAGAAGTATGTCTTGTTCATCACTTAATATTGTTCGTCACCTCATCAGTATTGAACAAGATTAACTGATGAACAATGACTGATTGATGAACAATACTAATGATGAACATAATTAGTTGATGAACAAATACTAACTGATGAACCAAACTTACATTTTTTTAAAATGTTAACGATTAAAAAACATTGCTTTTTGAATCTTACATTAATAAAATGATGAATAATGTGTTGTGGTACAAAAATTAGAGCATTTAACGCAAATTTAACACTAAAAATCTAAGCTAGACATTTCATCAAACACCTTATGTGCAACAAATATGAGTAAAACTTCATCTTTAACGAGTGATATCTTACTCATATAACATCATATTGGAGTGATTCAAAAACCTGTGTAAAGAGTGAACCAAAGTCTATAACTTTCATGGTTTAAGTTTTTCACGAATCGACATTTATGTGGGTAAAAAATATGACCGAAAATGCTCAAAAAATCAAGAAAATTAACATCCATTTGATATATATAAAAACAAAGTTTCGAAATTTTTAACAAGATTTATACCAAATTAAAGAGGATAAAATTTTAGAAATTATGGTGAAATCGGTTTTTTCTAAAAGTTTGTCGTTTAAAAGTAATATGCATTTGAATTTTGAGGGTGAAATGTAAAAAACGTGAAAAATGACTAATTTACCCCTGACGAATTTTTTTTATATAATTTGAAGTGGTGGACACATGTCACCTTATGAGTGACTTTCTACACTTTTTAGAAAAGATGTCTTTTTATTAGATCCCCTACCAAACAAATATATATACATGGAAAAAATGATAAACTTTAAAGAAGTGTGATTGAAAATGAATCAAACACATTAGTTATGTCACAAAGAACCCTATGCTCACATCTCAATCAACCTTCTTGAGGTATATGCGCATCTAAAAGGTATGTCTTATGTTCGATCCAAACTGATTCTTCCATATAGTATCACTTTTTCTCATATACAACCAAGGTTATAAATAGCGTGGCATGGCGGAATGGCTATGCCTCAAGTCTTAGTGTGAGATGTGACGACATGACGTTTTTAAAACGGCAAAAAGTATTTATAGATTTATGTCATATTTCATAATTGTATGAGTGGTAAACATTAGTAAATGCAAGCCACAAATCCCAAATGTTAGTAAATGCAAGCTCAAATCCCAAATATTAGTAAATCCCCTAAACGCTTCACAAAAACTCACCATGCTTTGCACTTTTTCACGCTTCAACTAATGTCACGCCTAGAGCCGACACCTTGGTGTATTTCGTAACTTTGAGGTTACGATTTGGCGCCGCCATAATGCGCATTTAGAACCCTGTATACAACACAAAAACCACACCTATACACTCACATCTCATATAAGTGCATTAGGTACAGTGGTTCAAGCTAAACTACCACCTATATGCCATGTCATACCACCTTATCATTTTCTTTTCCAATTCTTTTATCACTCACACACTTAAAAACACTCTTAACTCAAGCAAAAAATTCACTTTTGAA
Organism: Chrysanthemum makinoi; assembly: GCA_910596185.1. Lineage (NCBI taxonomy): Eukaryota > Viridiplantae > Streptophyta > Magnoliopsida > Asterales > Asteraceae > Chrysanthemum > Chrysanthemum makinoi. The sequence continues at coordinate 54,829,331 of OU343225.1, forward strand.
AACCATCATACCTAATTAAAACACAAACCTAACACAAAAATCAGGTAAGAAATTTTTTTTTGATTTGTTGTACTCCAATTTTTTCACTTGCACTTTGATGAGGGGTCGAAGTGGTGTAGTAACATGCCTTTGGCTCAAGCCAAATGACTCGCGGGGGGGGGGGACTCAATACACCAATATACACATACATATACTGACACCTAATAGATACTCGTAATATACTTTTGTCACCTTTAAGCGAGTACCATGTTAGTTTAAAGTAAAGCTTTTTCGGATATAGTACACTTGTTATATTGGTGGTTAAGTGATTCAACTAGCTTGACATAATATCAGTTTACTTTTCGTAGTTCTCTGTATCTAATTGTTATGATACACACATATTATATATTGCTTGTTAACGAGCGGGTTAACCCACGCGTTGCCGCGGGAGTGCGTTGGCCTCTATTATTTTATGTACGAAAGTCTTTGTCATAATTTTTTTATGGACTATATTTGCAAAAAGAGCGATAACGGGGGACTAGCGGTGTGATTTAAAGCTAACGCGAGGGACCATTTTTGTAAATTTCTTAGCTACAGTACACGCACTATTCCAGAATGTTTTTCACTGTAGCAACCACTGTTACGCACTGTTTGATACTGTAGCAGTGGTATTTATGGTTTTAGTCCCTGAAAGTATCAGTTTGTTGCAATTTTAGTCCTTAAGGACTAACGGTGAAAATAAAACTTAACTATAAGGGCTGTTTTTTCTTAATATTTTAACAGAAACAGTCCCTCAAGTTATTGTTTTGTTGCAAAGTTAAGTCACGACTGTTAGATAACGGCTGTTAAGGACTAAATTTGTAATGAATCAAAAGCGTCAGGGGCTAAATTGAAAATTGCTCCGTACTGTAGCTACAATGCCCCGGATGATTTTTAGTATATATTATAATTTTGTGAAGTATACGCAAACATAAAACTTTGTCCCTTTTTGAGTCATGGTGTTTATAAACACTAAGCTTTATCTTGCTTTACGGTATCTAGGTTAATAATTTTGTACTAACGATCTCATGAATTCTAGTTCTCTTTATTTGAAGATCAACATATTCGTAATGCCAGTTTGTGGCATTGCACTTTGAACACCACTTATAAGTTATAACTCACACATTCGTAATCAAATCATTATGTACATCGAAACAACTTTAGGATTTCATTGACATGATATCCTAGTCATGTTACAACTCCAATATTCAAATACCGAACGTTTCAGAACTTATAAAGGTAAAACGCATTTGTACGATTTTTAAGGGAGTATTGACCCTAGTACGATCCTTAATGAAAATGAGGGCGAGTTTGGCTTATATCCAAAACCCATCACATTACCATTCCTAATAAACAGAACATGCACAACTCAAAATATGGTTGAGCATCGAGTCAAAATCGAACCGAAACCCGATTTTCTGAAAGACATGAACCGAGAACCGAACGAAAGTGACTTGGCTTGGCTCGATTTTGTGCCAGTTCATTCAATTCAGTTTATATAGTTTAGTGTAGTTTTTTCAGTTTTGACTTGAACTGAACCAAAACCAAAAGGGAGATGATTTGTACACTCCAACAAATGATTGACACAATATAAAGTATTGTGTTTAGACATTTATACCCTTACAGTTATCTTTACAATTTTACTTATGTGAGGGTACAAATGCCCAAACACAACATTTTAAAATGTTCAAATCATTTATTGGAATGTACAAATCACTTCCCAAACCAAAAACATAATACTCCATCCGTCCCAATTTTATAGTCCCCTGTTGACTTTTTCGGTCTTTCTTTTACAACTTTGACCTTAAATATTTTTGTTTGTGTTATATAATACTTGATGAAAAATATATGAATGGATTGGGTTTTAAATGTATTTTCACTGAAGTATTTTTCATCAACTATTGTATAACACAAATAAAAATATTTAAAGTCAAAGTTGAATAAGAAAGACCGAAAAAGTTAATAGAAGACTATAATTTTGAGACGGAGGTAGTATATAAAAGAGAAATTTTTTTAAATGAACACTTTTCCTATTAATTTACGCGTATAAACCACGCCTACAAAATTTTCTAAAATGAACTTTTGAATATGAGACGTTAGATTGGTTATGTAATGCTTTTTAAACCGAACACGTGTACACTAATTCTCTGTGCGTGGTGGAGGCGAGGAGTTTGGGCGAGGGAATGACCTGGGCGTGCCCTGGGCGTGGTATGAACCTGGGCGTATGCCTGGGCGTGTAACTGGGCGTGTAAGTGAACCTGGGCGTGTGCCTGGGCGTGTAACTGGGCGTGTAACTGAACCTGGGCGTGTGCTGGGCGTGTGCCTGGGCCTACCATCTCTCGCCCAAAACAATGTATTCGCCGGGTACCCAAATTCAATAAGGATCATTTTATTATTTTAATACATATTATCATTTATCAACTACACAACAATGACATAAACGTGTCACTGGACCCATGTCTCCCTTCAGTTTTGTTTGAAGGACACTAACATTTCTTTATTTTAATATCATCAGTTAATTTGGTCCAGTGCATGTAAATCTGATGATTCATCACAATTGCATAAAAAATAATTCATTCTCGCCCAACCTTCAGCCTCTCGCTCACTTTCTCGCCCAGGCCTTCATTTCCCCGCCCACTTTCTCGCCCATTTCCTCGCCCAGAATCTAGCATTTAAGAGTACATTTCATTCGCCCAGCTTCCTCGCCCAACACCCGCCTAGTTGCATCCCTCGCCCACCACTCGCCCAAAGAAACTTTCTTTGATTTATAGAACATGAAGAATATAAAGAATGGAAAAGGAACTTTTGATATAAAAGAATAAAGAATGGAAAATGGTATTGGGAAAGAGTATTGGAAAGTGGAAAGTGGTATGTGGAAAGTGGTATGATTGTGACGTAAAATGAGTATGATAGTGAGTTATGGATGATAGTGACGTAAAATCGTCATATCCGTAAATTATAGAAAAACGGTTCAGTATAATGACTTTATATTACGTTTGTTTTTGTAATTGCCTTTATATAAAACCCAAATATGATCAGTTTTATTTGAGAGTAACTAACCAAAATCATTTGTTCAAAAAAAAAAAACTAACCAAAATCAACAAAAATATCAAAACAAAACCCAAAAAGCAACCTTAGAAAACCCCAAGGGTCCAAATCTCACAAACACACAATTCTCACACCACTAACACCTCTATACTTTTGTCTGAAACCGGCTACAACAAGTCACCAACGTTCTTTTTTCAAAAAATCAAACCGGCTATTCCGGTCACTATCTTAGTAAAAAGTCTCCTCTGTTCATTCTCACTTCTCACAACAGATCATCACTTCTATCTTCTTCACTAATTTTAGGTACTTTTTATTCTCAGATCTGTTTTCAAATTAATTGCTTGTGCATCATTGTTTTTTGCTCAATTTCAATAATATGTGCTTAGTTTATGTTTTGGTCAGTTCTAAGTAGGTTAATTTTACTGCTTTTTGGCCACTTTTTTCACTAATTTTTGGTACTTTCTTGATATTTTGGGTATTTTCTTGTTACTGGTCTGTTTTTAAATTAATTGCTACTACAAGTTTGTTTTTTGCTCAGTTTCAGTAATATGTGCCTAGTTTATGTTTTGATCAGCTTTAAGTAGGTTAATTTTACTGTTTTTTGTCCACTTTTTTCACTGATTTTGGGTGTTTTCTTGTTACTGATCTGTTTTCAAAATAATTGCTACTACATCATTGTTTTTTGCTTAATTGCAAAAATATGTGCTTAGTTTATGTTTTTATCAGTTCTAAGTAGGTTAATTTTACTGTTTTTTGGCCACTTTTTTCACTGATTTTGGGTGTTTTCTGATCTGATTTCAAATTAATTGCTAGTACATAATTGGTTTTTGTTTAATATCATGAATATGTGCTTAATTGAAGTTTAAATTTGTTTTAAGTAGGTTAATTTACTGTTTTTGGTACTTTCTTGATATTTTGGGTATTTTCTTGTTACTGATCTGTTTTCAAATTAATTGCTAGTACAAGTTTGGTTTTTGTTTAATATCATTAATATGTGCTTACTTTATGTTTTGATAGTTTCTAATTAGGTCTATTTTACTGTTTTCTGGCCACTTTTTTCACTAATTTTGGGTATTTTCTTATTTCTGATCTGTTATTTATTTAAGTGTTTTTATGAGTTTGGTTTTTGTTTAATTTCTGTATTACGGAGTAGGTGCTAAGTGAAGTTTAAATTGTTTTTAAGTAGGTCAATTCTACTGTTTTAGTACTTTCTTTATATTTTTGGGCATGTTCTTGTGTCTGATCTGTTTTTAAATTTAATTCTTGACTTAAGTTTGGTTTTTGTTTAAAGTTTAGTAATTTATGCTTTGTTGGTGCTCTTTTTTGCTGTTAAGTAGGTTAATATTACTGTTTTTTTGGTTCTATCTTCACAATTTTTAGATCTGTTTCAAGGTAATTTTTTTAATTTACTATAATTGATGTGTAATTGTAATAATATGTGTTTACTGTTTTTGGTTTGATATTTGCTTGATCTGATTGTTGTTAGTATTTGTTAGTTATTCGGTGTTAAAAATGAAGCATTTATGCTTAATTACTTTACTAATTACTTCAAAATTGGTAAATTTATCTTTTTGTATTTGATTTTTTCGCCACTCCTTTGCTGTTAATTTTGTTTTTGGACTTAAAGTTGGATGATAAATTAAGTTTTTTTTCTTCATGATTTGCATTAAAATTTTGTAATAATTGGTTTGAATTGTTCTTTATGAAAAGTTGATGTTCTTGTTATCTTTTTGTGAGTTGACTTATATGCTTATTCCTTCTTTATTTTGCTTTGGAATAACATTATTATCACATTGCAATTATTAAAATTCTTTTATGCTTTAAGATCATTATAGCTTTATGATAAGGATTTGGGTTCTTTTTGTCCACTGTCATTATTGAATGATATTTTAAAGTGTCGACTAATATAGATTTTTTGAACTTCTTTTTTGGGCTTTGTAGGTATGAAGGGTGCTAAAGGTAAGGCCGCAAAGAGGGATACCTTGAAGGCTGTTGATGACAAGTTAAGATCGTTCTTAATTTCATCATCTTAAAATTGCTGTAAAACAATTGATATATACAAAAAATGAGCATCTTTTTTTTAACCTTACGATTAAAGTAATCTTTTTGATTTTTCAGAAAGGTAGGTAAAAGAAAAGCACCGGCTAAGGCTGCTGGCAAAAGCAAGGCTGCTAAGAAAGCAGCGAAAGATCCTAACAAGCCAAAGAGACCTCCCAGCGCTTTCTTTGTCTTCCTGTACGTTTAGTCATAAAAAAAGAGAGGCTTTTTTAGTGTTCTAATATAAACTTATAATGTATTTAGCTGCTGATTGGTGTCATCTTATTGTTACAGTGAGGAGTTCCGCAAGACATTCAAGAAAGAAAATCCAACTGTCAAAGCTGTTTCAGCTGTAAGTGCTACATAATCAGATATTACATGACTGATTCCAATTTTTCTTATTCTTATTACTTTTTGAAATCTTATGCATTTGTTTGCTCATATAGGTCGGGAAAGCTGGTGGAGAGAAGTGGAAGTCCATGAGTGCAGCTGTAAGTAAGCTGAGCGTGTCTCAAAATATGGCTTTTTTGTGCAATAATGGTTATCTCGATATGATGCTTGATAGGCCAAAAGACACTAATTTTAGGTACTAAAATAAGTTTATACGTAGCTATATTATCTGGTCTATTGCAGGAAAAAGCGCCTTACGAAGCCAAAGCTGCTAAAAGGAAGACTGATTATGAGAAACTAATGACCGCTTACAACAAGAAACAGGTGTGTTAACCTTTGGCATTTCATGACACCAATGCAATAATATGTGCATTTGAGAAGTCAAAACTCAGAGAGATTTATGTATTTATATGTGCAGGATGCGGCTGAAGATGATGAAGAATCTGAGAAGTCTAAGTCTGAAGTCGATGAGGAAAGTGGACAGGTAAAGTCTTATTTCTTTTACTCATGATTGCTAGAATTCTGTTATTACAATAATTTCAGTCGACTCGTTTGATCCAGTCTGCCAATTGGACCCATAATGCTTATATGTTTATTAAAATATGTTTGTGTTAACATTATAGGATGGTGGTGATGACGAAGAAGACGAGGAGGATGATGATGAAGACGACGAGTGAAAACAACGCTCTTTCCACTGGTGAAATCTGTATGATTCAGGCCACGTGTTTACCGGAAACTTGGATGTTGATATTCATAGTTTACTTGCTTATGTGCTTGCTTTGTGTAACTTGGTCTGAACTCTGAAGCTTTGCATTCTCTACTTCAGTTGTAGCTTAGGTTTACTTATTGACATTTACTTATGTACCCTATGATTTCCGTTTAGTTTGAATCACATGTTGATGTTACCTTTCTAAGTTAATATTACTTCAAACAAGATATGCATTGATAAGTACATAAGATTTAAAATAACCTGAGCTTATGAAACATAAGCTGTAATCGGATAAGCTAAAAAAAAATAATAATAAATAAAAAGCTTAGACAAACACCCTTTCCTTTTTTTTTTTTTTCCTTTTTAATAGCAAATTTTTTCAGATTGACAACCATGAGGTTGGTGGACAACTCAAATACCACTAAATCAAAGGCATTGGGTTCCATTAAATCTAACCGAATCGAATAAGCCGAACAACACGATAACCGAACGAACACCCCTAAATACAAATGCTAGTTGGTCATGGGTTTCTGGTTTCTGGCCAAGCTTCATTTGGTATTGGGTCATTGGCCCATTGCATCTTTAATTAAAAACAAGCTTGTTAGTATACTGTTTTCAGTAGTAACTTTAAACCCATGTATATCTTATTGAAGTAGACATTCAAGAACATATTTTGAAAGGCAAATATTATTTGTCAAATGAACAATTGTAAAACTAGCAAGAAACTAGAGACATAAATACATCGGCATCAAAATGACACTATCACGACTCCACTGACCATAAACCTGAGGCTCTCCAACTCTAAAAACTCTCGACTACTCTAGTACCAACAACAAAGACGTTAGAAAGTGACAATCAAACATAACGAGATTTTGTACCCGCGCGTTGCGGCGGGTTTTTTGCATTTAATTTTTTATGCTATATGAGTTTTGTTATACGTGTGGTGTGTAAATTGTGTGAAAAAATCTTTATGTAAATGTGGGTATATTTATTTCCTATGACACATTTGTATGGTGATAGTTGGGGCAGGATATGAACGTTGACCTTAAGTTTGTTTAACGGGTGTCTTTTAAAGTTTTTTTTAAGAAAAATTTAACAAATAAAGTTTAGCATTGAGTTTAAAAAGCGTCATATCGTTAGGGGGTAATTTTTGCCATTATGTAAATGTGGGTATATTTATTTATTTCCTATGACACATTTGTATGGTGATAGTTGGGTCGGGATATGAACGTTGACCTTAAGTTTGTTTAACGGGTGTGTTTTAAAGTTTTTTTTAAGAAAAATTTAACAAATAAAGTTTAGCATTGAGTTTTGTAAAAATATAATAGAGTCTAGGATTGGTTTTGCAAAAAGTCGCATAGCTTGGGGGTATTTTTTGCCATTTTTTCGCATACTTTGAGGGTAATTTTTGCCATTTTTCAAATTTTGTGAAAATATAAGACTTTAGGATCGGTTTTGCAAAATGTGACACACTTCAGGGGTAATTCTAGCCATTTTTCAGAATTCACTACTCTTTTTGCAAGGCGTCGTTGACTTGAGGGGTACTTTTGCCATTTTCGAAACTCACGAAACGACGTCGTTTCGAGACATGTCGTTTTACTCTTTAATTTGACACCAAAATTGTCGTTTCGTCCTTTTTTCGCAAACGCCAAAACGACGTCGTTTTGAACGCGGATTAATATATATATTAATAAGGCATTAGCCCGACCTCCAAAACCTCAAACCACAATATTACTAAGAGCATTCATTCGGTACAAATGACATTCAAGAACTTGCATAACTATATTACATCTCACATTCTTAGGTCTTAATGTTTCACATTAACATTGGTTAGTGGCCAGAACTAGGGGTGGTAATTCGGGTCGGGTTTCGGTTGGCGGGTCAAAAGATCTCAATCTGAAATCGGGCCAGTCATGTCAACCCTAACCTAACACCTTTACCCATTTACCGGATTTTTAAGAATATATACCCTTAAACGTGAAAAACTCATTTAAAATGTTAATAATTACTCATAGAAGCACAATGTTACAAGAATATAGTAAAATTTTCAAATATGGTAAAAATCCGCTATAAAGGGTATATTAAACACCTTTACCCATTTACCGGATTTTTTAGAATATATACCCTTAAACATGAAAAACTCATTTAAAATGTTAATAAGAACTCATAGAATCACAATGTTATAAGAATATCGTAAAATTTTCAAACATGATTACCAAATTTCTATTATTACAATAAATTTTATGACTCATAGGATGGTGGTGATGACGAAGAAGACAAGTGAAACCAAATGCTCTCTTTCCACCGGTGAAATCTGTATGATTCAGACCACGTGTTTACCGGAAACTTGGATGTTGTTAATATTCATAGTGTACTTCATTATGTGCTTGCTTTGTGTAACTTGGCCTGAAGCTTTGCGTTCTCTACTTCAGTTGTAGCTTAGGTTTACCTATCGAGATTCACTTATGTTGTACCCTATGATTTCCGTTTAGTTTGAATCAAATGTTGATTTTACCTTTTCAAGCTATAATATCATTTCAAACTAAATATGCACCTCTCGGATTCTCTTGTAAAGTTTCAGACCTTAGACTAGGTGTTAGAGAAACATCGATTATTTTGTTCTTTGGCCTAAACCGGTCCTGCATATGTAATTGAGGCTAATCAGGCCACTGACCCGGGTCTTTTGCCTATTTTTGCATCTCTATTTCGAGTCATGAATGATGTTTGTGCATCTCGTCACATCAGCAGAACAATGAAAATAACACTGAACTCAAACCCTCTAAAAAACACACACACAACCAAGCGTCGCCCCTCGATAACTATGGCGGGACCGAGTTTTGTTGTTGTTGACATCAACTAGGACAGATCACGGTTCTAAACTTGGACCTGACCGAAATTTTCGGTCCAGGTCAGTCCGGTTTGCCGGTCCGTTGATTGTGTGTAAGACCGAACTCAATGGAAAACTGAAGATAAAGAAAAGGGTGGACCGAGGGCCAGATCGAAATATGGTCGGTCCAGTTTCTTGGTTCAGTCCGGTCTTCGATCTATATAACAATTTACAGTTATTTACCGTAAATGTGCAGTAATTGAATGATTAAATAATACAAACTAATATATAGTTAACTATTAAACTAAGAAACACATGACTATAAAACCAACATGCTCTGGCGGGTAACTTACAACTGACATCCTCGTAGGTTAAGTTCGAAACCCGCTGAGCAATTTGGTTTTTTTTTTTCCCTTTTTCTAATTCTTCTTTTCTTAGTTCCAGCTTTTAAAAACATACAAAATAAGCCTCTCAATTTTCAACAAGCTACCAATATCCTTATAATTATAGTCACTGTTTATCAAATTAATTTTATGTTTGTGCCTATAAAACTTGCTATTTTTCAATCTTATTATTGTTCTTTTGAGTTAGATTAAAGTTGTTTAACTTGGAGATTAGAATGTTATGACGGATGTTTAAAGGCATAGTTAAAGATGTTAATGAGTTTTAGATTTGTGTATTCGATGAGACTCAATACAGTGATTTTAACTGAAGTTAATTAGTTTTACGAGTAAAAATAATTTTATTTAAATATCAAAAAATTTTAGAGTTAACTACATTTTTGGTCCTTGTGGTTGTACCTGGATTTCATTTTTGGTCCATTTGTTTAAAAAGTTGCGATTTTAGTCCAAAATGCATAGTTTGGTTCCACTTTTGGTCCATTTTTCTAACGAAGTTAGTCAGTTAGTTAAGTCGAATTGTAAAGTGGCAACATTAGTCCTTTAACCTAACGGTCGTTTGCAACGTTAGTCCTTTATACCAAAGATCTTTTGCAACATTTGCAACGTTAGTCCTTTCAGTTAGTTAGTCCTTTAAAAAAAATTCTAAAAAAAATTTCGAAAAAAATTTTTTTGTCGAAATTTTTTTTTAAGATAAAAATTTTCAAATTTTTTTTTAATTTTTTTTTCTAATAAAAATTTTCTTAAAAAATAATTCGGAAAAAAAATTTAGAAAAAAAATTTCTAATTTTTTTTTTCTAAAATAAAATTCGAAAAAAATTTCGAAATATATTCTAAAAAAAACTTTTTTTTTCCGAAAAAAATTCTAAAAAAATTTCTAAAAAAAATCTAAAATTTTTAAAAATGTATATACATTGAAAAAACGTATACACATTGCAAAATTGTGTGTAAAATGTATACACGTTTTAAAAAAAATATACCAAAGATCACACACACTTTTACACACGTTTTTTTTATTAGAATTTAAAAAAAAAAAAAAAAATTTAGAAATTCTTTTAGCATTGCCATTTTTTAGAAATTTTTTTAGCATTGACATTTTGCGATTTTTTGATATGGACTAAAAAATTTCTAAAAAAAAATGTACTAAAACTATCATTTTGATATGGTTTTAGTCTATTTTTTAGAAACTTTTTAGAAAAGTGGAACTAGTACAAAATTTTTTAGAAAAGTGAAACCAACTATCATTTTGATAAAAAAAAAAAAAAAAATTGATATGGTTTTAGTCCATTTTGATATGGGTTAGTACAAAATTTCTAAAAAACATGTCTAAAATTTTTTTGATATAGTTTTAGTCCATTTCTAGGAAAAAAAAAATTATATTTTCTTTTTCTAAAAAAAAATCTCAAATTATTTTTTTCGGAAAAAAAGTTTTTTTTAGAATATTTTTCGAAATGTTTTTTTAGAATTTTATTTTAGAAAAAAAAAAATTAGAAAATTTTTTTCTAATTTTTTTTTTAGGAAAAAAAGTTTTTTTTGTCAAAAAACTTTTTTTTAGAATTTTTTAAGAAAAATTTTTTTCTTGAAAAAAAATTTGAGATTTTTTTTCTTAAAAAAAATTTCGAATTATTTTTTTTGAAAAAAAAAATTCGACAAAAAAACATTTATTAGAATTTTTTTCGAATTTTTTTTAAAAGACTAACTAACAGAAAGGACTAACGTTGCAAACGATCTTTGGTATAAATGACTAACGTTGTTAACGACCGTTAGGTTAAAGGACTAATGTTGCCACTTTACAATTCGACTTAACTAACTGAACTAACTTCGTTAGAAAAATGGACCAAAAGTGGAACCAAACTATGCATTTTGGACTAAAATCGCAACTTTTTGAACAAATGGACCAAAAGTGAAATCCAGGTACAACCACAAGGACCAAAAATGTAGTTAACTCAAAATTTTAACATATTAAGGGACCAAATTTTCACCATTCATTTTCATTTGAGTTAATAGATTAAATTCAACATTAAAAAAAACCCACTATCATCACTTTTTTTTAAATATTAATCTATTTTATATCGTTAAATGAAAAAAATTTATCATCACGACGAGCATTTAATTATCCTTCTATAGATAAGCACTTTGATATATTTGCTGAAATATGTTCGGTTATGTTCAGTCGGTCCGATCCAGTCCAACAAAATATAGTGGTCGGTTATACGTAAGACCAAATCGGAGCGGACTTGACCAAGGACCGAAAATGAGGAAAATGATGGACCGAAGACTCGACCGAAATACGTTCGATTCGCTCCGGTCTAGTCGGTCCGGTTTCTCAGTTCGATCTGCTCTGCAGTCTATAAAGCTCAGCCCTAGACAGAGGTATGATAGATCTGTTTAGCGGGCTTGACTTTAGGGACGGAACCGAAACACGAGTTGACCAAATGCATTTAAAATAAAACAAACACAAATTCAAAAACCATATGCATCTTAAAAAAATCGAAGTTTTTCTTAACAAAATTAACAATACGACACAAAAATTCATGAGTATTTCGAGATTCCTTAGACCCACTTTGATTCCATCACTTTATTGTTGATATTGTTAACCATGTAAGGGTAATGTAAGGGTGAGCATCGGGTCAAACCCGACCCGAACCGACAAAGGAAAAAACTCAAACCGAGACCGAAACCAAGAAATATATGTAAAAACCGAAACCAAACTTAATAAGTCGGTTCTGTTCGGTTTCGGGTCAGTTAGCTATTCCAAACAGAAAAACTGACAAAACCGAACCGAACCGAAACCCAAAAAAACCTAAAAAAACTATACAAAATCAAAACCTATCCGAATAAGGTTGGTTCAGTTTGGTTCGGTCTGATGGTTTCCGTTTATTTATCGGTTCAGGTTAGTTTTCAGGTGGATTCGCTGAGCCCTAGGTTAGCATAGACAAACTCAGGGTGCAAAATGTAAATTATAAACGTCAACTTTCATCCCGTTAACCCATCACCATCGTCAACAACCACCCAAAACCGTTGACCGTTACAACCACCGTTGACCGTCACACAACCACCACCTTCCGATCATCATCATCATCATCATCATGTTGCTCACCAAATTCCGGCCAATTAACCACCTCCTCCTCAATCCTTCACTCTCACTTTCCCCAATTTCAAAACACACACTAACACACACTCAAAAACACACACTAAACCCTAACCCTAACCCTAACGAACACCTCATCTTAAACCACCTCTCTCTCCTATTACCTATCCGTCACCAGTTCACTCCGCTAACCACTAACCAAAAGTCATCTCAAAAGTCAACGAAAAAGTCAACGGGCTTGTTATCGTTAGTATCACCTGAGGATAAGTTGAGAGGTGTGTTTGTTCAGAAACTTATCGGAACAGCCGCGGTTAAGCAAGCGTTAACCGCGGCTGCGTCCGATATCGTTTCGGTTAGTTCGGTAGTTGGTAAGGTTTTGAATAGAGGTGGTTTGGATGGCGAAAGTATGGTTACGGTTTTCGAGTGGGCGGTGGAGAGCGGAAGAATGAGTGGAGGTGTGGACGGGTATAACGTTGTGTTTAAGGCGTTAGGTAGACGGAGGTTTTTCGATAAGATGAGGTTTTTGTTAGGTGAGATGAGGGGGAAGGGAGTGAGAGGTGATTACGAGACGTTGGAGATTTTTGTGGATAGTTACGTTAAGGCGAAGCGAGTGACGAAAGGTGTGGAGATTTTTCTTAAGGATTTGGATGAGTTCGGGATGGATGAGTGGGATTTGGAGTGTTTGAAAGTTGTGCTTAGGTGTTTGTGTCGACGTGGGCGTGTAACGTGTGCGGATAAGTTGTTGAGTAAGACGAGATCGAGAGGGAGAGGGGGAGGGGGAGGGGAAGTTGACGGTGAGATGTATGGGATTGTTATCCGTGGGTGGTGTAAGTTGGGTCGGGTTAGTGAGATCGAGAGGGTGTTGAAGGAAATGGTGGAAGATGGATTTGATCCCGATAGTTTGAGTTTTAGTTACGTGATCGAAGGTTTAGGGAGAGGCGGTCGGATAAACGATGCGGTTAAGATTTTTGAAAATTTGAAAGAAACGAGAACATGCGAGGTGAGTGTTGTTGTTTATAATGCGATGATTTTAAATTACATATCGATTGGTGAAATTGACGAATGTTTGAAATACTATAACGATATGTTGAGTAACGATTGTGAACCGAATATGGATACTTATGTGCATATAGTTTTTGCGTTTCTTAAAGCTAGAAGGGTAGCCGACGCTATTGAAATGTTTGACGAAATGCTAGGTCGGGGGGTTACGGTTACTACAGGGGTAGTAACGTCGATTATCGATACTTTATGTAGTTTCGGCCCACCACACGCTGCTATGATGATTTACAAAAAAGCAAAAGACGCAAAGTGTTTTATATCAGTAACTGCTTACAAAACATTGCTTATGCGATTGTCGCGTTTTGGTAAATGTGGCATGCTTTTGAATGTATGGGATGAGATGGAACAAGATGGTTATGTTTCTGATGTTGAAGTTTATGAGCATATAATTAACGGGCTTTGTAATAATGGTCAACTCGAAAAAGGCGTGAGTGTTATGGAGGAGTGTTTGGAGAAAGGGTTTTGTCCGAGTAGGCTTATTAGCGCTAAGTTGAATAATAAACTGTTGGCTGCAAATAAAGTCGAGATGGCTTATAAACTGTTTTTGAAGGTTAAGAAAAGCCGCCGTGATGAAACTGCACAGAAATATTGGAGAGCTAAAGGGTGGCATTTTTGAGTTCTTGTGGTAATCAAAGAGTGCCGCGTTTTTTAGCTATGTAAGTATTCACCGCGTACTTCTTATATTCTTCCTGATATATGCGTAGGATAAGTATTGAAAAGGTTACATTAAGGCTATCGGAATCTCAACTTGGTTTCATTTAAGCCAATTCTGGTAAAAAAAACTTGTTGCTGTAAAATTGGCTTTTTTTTAACTTCATCGTTCTGTAACTCAAGGAACATTGCTATGAGGAGATATGAAAATTCCATATTGGGCTAATTTTGGGTATATTTTATAGCTAGTGGGTTAAAATGGTATAGCTAAAGAATTAGCTGAGGCAACGTGTGAAACTGGTCAAAACTCACAGAAACGTATTCAGCTGGTTTTAGTGAGATTTTTGTTTATTATATAATAGGCGTTATTTACGCTAGTGGCTTATAAGTTGTGGTGATTAAAAAGTGCCACGTTTTTTGAGCTAAAGGATGTCTGCTATGTGAGTATTCACTGCATATTTACATTCTTTCTGATATATGGGTAGGATAAGTATTAAAAAGGTTACACTAAGGTTAGCCGAATCTCAACCTGGTTTAATTTAAGCCAATTCTGGTAAAAAAAAAAAAAAAAAAAAAAAGGCAGCAAATTGTAAAATTCCTGTTTGTAGACTTCATCGTTCCGTAGCTTAAGGAAAATTTTTATGAGTAGATGTGAGAATTTCGACCAGTTTAACTACATTGGGTTGATTCTGGGTATATTTTATAGCTAACGGGTTAATGTGGTAAAGCTAAAGAAAATAGCTAAGGCAACGAGTGAAACTGGTCAAAAGGCACAGAATTACAGAAATGTATTCAGATGGTTTTAGTTATTTTTTATTTATTATATAATAGGCTTTATTTACGCTAATTACTTATTAATTCAATAAAATTTGAACAAAAAAGTGTGGAAGGATCAATCGGACTATAGTTTGTCCGAAGATATCAGATTTCGTCTCACCCTCTTTAACTTATTTGAAAAGGATAGTCAATTAGTCATTGTTGTGGATGTAAATAAAAATATGAAGCATTGAATCACTTAATACCAATGAAATAGTTGAAATGAGTTGTCATAATGACGTATACCTTGCCTAAGTTAACAGTTAATGCTTAATGTGAGTTTATTGATGTTTGTCGTATGTGAGTTATTTTTTCTTTGTATGAATTAACTATCGTAGATATCTTCTTTTTTTGCATTAGTTTTAAAGGCTCGGTTTGGTCTGTGTTACTCCCAAGTTTTTAGATAGCAATATTAAGTATATAAACTGGACGGAGTACCTCACTTGCTAGCTAGCCCGTGTGTGCTTGTAGATACAATTTATTTATTTATTTATTTACTTTTTTTTAAAAAAAATTCTGTATACTCTGTAGTATGAAAAGCTGATTATTGGTCTTCATGGAATTGGATAGATGCACCTACTCACCGAGAAAATCTACCGTCACCAATCCCCAATGGATAACTTATAGAAACGTATGCAAGTTTGCTGATGTTGACTTGAGTAAGCTTCTTGTTTTTTCTTATAAACAATAAAGATTTTAGTTGTCTTCTATCGTGTAATTAGTAGTATTAAAGAGTTTGTTATGTTACCATTAATTCCGTATATCCATTTAAATGTGTTCATATCAGTTTGTTATGCATATAAAAGGACTAGACATATCACAAGTTTTTAAAACTAAAAAAGTTTTGTGTGTTTTTGGGTTCATTTAGAGAAAGATGGTTTCCATTAGCATATTCGGAAACATATTGGAGTTGTTTTGGCATGTTAGCCGTCTCCTTTTAAATTTACTATCTCTGAGAAAGCCGGGCAACCACTCCCCTATGTGTCAATCACTAGTGCAGCAGGTAAATATGTGGTTCCAATGTGCATAAATCTAGGTTCATGTCAAAATATAGCACCTACTTTTTGCAATGGTCCGTTTTGGTAATTATGCATTTTTTCAGGGTCCCGTTTTGTTATTTCTACTTGCATTTGACGGGCTAATTTGGTTATATAGTGTCGGAGTGACCGGTTTAGTTGATCAAATATCTGAAGTGGTAATACTTAAAAATAGTATTTGCTGATGTGTTATTCTATTGCTGACGTGGCCCATAAAAGCAATTACCAAATGAAAGTATAAATACCAAAACGGGACAAAAATGAAAGTATTGACATGTTAATTGTCACATCATTATTTTAATTGGTTATTTCTTATTTTTTGTGGGTAAAATTGGTTATTTCTGTAATCCACTGCTTAAGTGGCCAATTTAGCCCAATAAATATAAATAAAAGTACCAAAACGGGAGAATGGTTTTTAATATGTTGTGTCTTTTATCTATTGTATGAGATTAAAATGATTGTTTCTAGCTGTTAATGTTATGTCATTTTTGTTATGTGATTGCCAATCCAAAAGCAGAAGAGGACTCTTCATATCACAGAATTACCAGTTGACATTCTGAATATGATCATATTAATGTTAGCGAAATCATCTGATGGTGCTGGAGACCTTGTAAGGTTATGTTCAACGTAAGTATCCTCTGCTTACTTATTTCTTATACGGGAAAATTACTGTTCTAACCCTTTTTGAGTCTGTTATATTATATAACAAAATTGTCCTACTTTTCCGTCAATATATACAAAATAGCCCATTATTAAACCAGCAAAAAATCACTTAAAAACATGATTTTTGTGGAAATCTTCGGATTTTCTGCGAATTATTTTGCTTCTCTTGCGAAATTACGCAACAATTTTTTTGGTTCTTTTGGTGGTTTACGAAATTAGTAGGGAGAAAGTTGATGTTTAGAATTATGTGGTTAGTTAAGTTTATTAAAGGCATGACAGTTTTTTATGTTCATTTTTCATTTTGCTACTTCAATTGCGATAATCTTTAATTACATTACAAACTTTGTGCAGATGCGAGTATTTCAAGATCCTGATTGAACGACCACATGTCTTAAGCGTGGTCAATTTACATCGATTGACTTCCAACTTTGACTACACAAAGTATCATGGTCGCGATGATCTCATTTTACAATGTGCCCTAGCTCAAAATCCGATTGCTGAACTTATTCTGGGAAAGGTATCCATTAAGCTCATATTGTTCTTTATCTATCCAAAATCGTCTATGCAGGGACAGTTTCGTGATTATACCCCAGGGACTATAATAGTTAATTACATTTCACAAGGATAAATCTTGGTAGTTTTTGACATACCCCGGTTTACTTTACGATGTATTGATGTATATGTCATGTGGTATGACATGGGCGTTTGGGTTAAATGGATAGAATTAAAGGGCTGGTCAAAGCGGGATGGGTCGGATTGGGGTGAACCACCAACGTTTGTTATTCTTTCTTGGAACTTCATAAATGCGAATCCTGAACTTATAATTACAAAAGCTATCAGTCTTCCTTAAAATGGGCGAATTTTGTTGTCAATATATGCGTGTTGTAAAGGGTTTGGGTCAGATGTGTACAGTTTTATGCCGGTAAAACGGGTCTGGTTGACCCTATTTTCTCCCTTTTTAGAATCTTACAAACAGTAATAATTTTAATGACTACAAAGGAGTATTAGAATATGAATAATGTTCCAATGGTTGTAAGTTGTAACAAATTAACTTAGGATTTTTGAGAGTGCTTATTTAACTGGTTTATCTGCTTATTGCATTTCTCAATTTAGACAACAAGTTGGAGTGTTTGGAACTTTGGATAGTACCTGCTTATCTACTACTCTATATGCTTATTTCTAGCAATATCCAACACTTTCGTAGCTAAAACTTCTCATTTTTAGATGGTTGACATGTTTGTTACATAATGACTTTTTTTAGGCTCTCCTTAATGATCAAGAATGGTTCTCGGATATGCCTGGCGATACATGGGTGATCGGTGACTATACATCATCTTCTGGACTTCTATATTCACATAAACTTGTGAGATCTTTTATCCTTTATGGAAGCTGTGAAGATATTATAAATATGCATTACAAATTGATCGGCTATGTGGTCTGCTATGTTAGATTTGATAAGAATCTTTCAGTAGGTATTATTGAGGCTATTGACAATATGTGTTCTGATAATGTGAGTGATCGAGACAATGTGATCGTTTTATTTGATCAACTCCCCCCTAAGACTCTTGTTTTCGAGTTTCGGGACTTCAACTAAAATATAGAAATAAAAGTCTTTTATTAGTATGTGTGTTGTTTCTTTTTAAAAAGATATGGGCATCTGATTAGTATATGTGGCAACACTTGTCTGTTGGATACAACTTACAAGTCAAAACTGGTCAACTTTTGGAGTGGGTTGAAATAGATTATGTCGATAAACTATAATTCTTCTCTGTTTTCTAAATTTCATAAATAAGTAATCTGTTGAAATGTAATAAGCTAATTTCAAAATAGTGATCAAGTCTGTTTATCAAAAAATTCTTATCCAGATTTACACAAGTGGGAGTCAAATTCGAATAACCGTTGGTTGCATTTGTTGGCATTATCTAATCAAAATCACATTCTTCAGAGACCTCGAGAACTCCATTTTCCTATCTTGAAGTTGATATTTCTACCTATGATTTGCATCAGTATGATTTTTCTTAACTAGACGCACAACGCTAATTATGTCATATTTAGATTTGCTAGAAAATTGTTAGATCCCTGAGTTGTAACACCCATAATGTATTTCAAAGATAATACCAACGAAAAGAAATGTCATGTATTACATTAATTGAACAGATGATTAAGTGGTTAGCGGTATGGTTTGAGTTCATGTGTAGTGAAATGGACCAATTTAAGGTAAGAAATTCGAAGCTTTTGGTTGTATTCAGAAGCATAAAAACAGGTAATGCTCAGACAAAAAGTTCAAATTTCTGGATTTATCTATAATTCTATATATAAAGTGTAGAGAGGGTTGAAATATCCTCCCACCTGAGTTTGTTAAGCAGCCGAGAGTTCAAAATAAAAGGGATTATGCAAAGGTATCATTCTTTACCCTGTTATGCGTTCCTTCAGATTGCTTTTCTTTCTTTCCTTCATTCATCTTTTCGTCTTAATTTCAAACACGTTTTTGTAGATTTTCAAGATGGATTAATGTGAAGCAAGCATGGGGTGCCTGTTGCCACAAACAGAGGATGCAAAAAGATGTAAGTTCATTAGTATGTTTCGGTCTAAAAAATCCTATTCTTTTGGGTGTTTTACATTCATCTTTCATATTTCATAGATATAAAAGCAATGAAATAAACTGAAAGTTTCTTGTTGCAAACTGCCGAATGATTCTAGGGGTTGTGATGGAAACGCTTGTAGTGCAAGTGAACTTTAAATAAAGCCCTTACCTTGTATAGACTATGGAACTAGAACCTTAATTAGAAAGAAACATGACCCTGGATAAGTCGATATCCAACAAAGACTAGTAGGGGCCCAGATGGATATTCTTCTAGATTCTTTAAGAAAGCATGGGAGATCATTGGAGCTGATGTATGCAGGGCTATAAAAGAGTTCTTTGATAAAGGCAAGTTACTTGGAGAGGTCAATTCCACCCTTATTACTTTGGTACCCAAAATAAGTAATCCTACAAAAGTATCTGAGTTCAGGCCAATTGCTTGTTGTAATGTGATATACAAGTGTATCAGTAAGATCATTACTGACAGAATCAAGAATACTCTTTGTAAAATCATTAGCCCAAATCAAAGTGCCTTTATACCTGGAAGACAGATCACTGATAATATCCTTCTGACTCAGGAGTTGTTGAGGGGCTATGATTGGAAAAATGGTGCTAAAAGGATTTCTTGCAAAATTGATATACAAAAAGCCTATGATACAGTGAACTGGGATTTCCTTGAAAAAGTGCTCATCAAATTTGGTTTTCATGGGAAAATGGTTCACTGGATTATGACTTGTGTAAGAACTGCAGGATTTTCTATTTGTGTTAATGGAGATAGACATGGGTATTTCAAAGCTGGTAGAGGACTTAGACAAGGGGATCCTATATCTCCATATCTTTTCACCATTGTTATGGAAGTTTTTAACATTGTTATGAAGCAGAAGATTAGTGAAAGCAGTCAATTTAAATATCACTGGGGATGTAAAGAGCTTACAATCTCTCATTTATGCTTTACTGACGATCTCTTGGTCTTTTGTCATGGTGATGTGGCTTCAGTAAAAGTGATAAAGCTGGCTATGGATAGTTTTAGCAAGATTTCTGGGCTCATTCCTAACCTTGGTAAAAGTACCATCTTTTTTGGGAATATAAGTGAGCAAGTCAAAGCAAAAGTATTAGAAGTTATGCCATTTACAGTGGGCAATCTCCCAGTTACATACTTAGGTGTCCCACTCATATCTAAAAAGATTGGAATTAATGAATGCAAATGCTTGGTGGATAAAGTGAGAAATAAAGTACTTAATTGGAAGAATAGACTCTTGACCTATGCTGGAAGACTGCAACTTATTGCATCTGTGTTGGCTTCAATGCATTTATATGGGCATCTGTTTTATCATTCCAAAATGACTGTTAAGGAGATTGATAAACTTCTCAAAGGGTTCCTTTGGAGTCACAGTGATAGTGCTAAAGGAAGGGCCAAATCTCATGGAAAAATGTTTGTAAACCAAAGTCTTAAGGAGGTCTAGGACTGAAAGAATTGGGGAAGTGGAATGAAGTTCTTATGTCTAAACACCTATGGAACATAGCCTGCAATAAAGAATCTATATGGGTCAAATGGATCAATATTACAAGGTTGAAAGGGAAAAGCATTTGGATAGTAAAAAGTGAAGCCAATTCTAGTAGTGGTTGGAAACAAATGTTGTCTCTTAGGGATGTAATCAGACCACACATTATAAAACAACTTGGAGATGGTAGATCCACATCCTTTTGGCATGATAAATGGTGTGACCAAGGCCCTATGAGCAGTTATGTTAACAGAGAGAATGGTTTCTTTGATGAAGAAAAAAGTAAGATGAGTGTATACAGTATGGTTGGTGATCAAGGATGGAATTGGCCAAGATGGTTCAGGAATGATAATATAAGAAGCTCTATTGCAATACCAAATTTGCTTAATGGGGTAAAAGAGAGAACTATGTGGGTAAATAACAATGGTGATTGTGTTCCTTTTACAATAAGCAGAGTTTGGCATGATTTAAGAAATGATGATCAAGATACCATATGGAGTGAAATGGTCTGGTTCTCAAATTGTATATCTAAGCATGCTTTTATCCTGTGGCTTGCAATCCATGGTAGACTTGACACTCAAGATAGAGTTAGAAGATGGATGCCTAACTGTGATTTGAAATGGCCATTGTGCAAAGAATGCAGTGATAGTCATTCTCACCTATTCTTTGAATGCTCTTTTTCAAGGAAAGTCTGGAATAAGATTATCAATTTCTTGGATCAAGGTGATTTTAACTATGAGTGGGAAAGTATTGTTTTAAAGGTTTGTTCAATGAAGTGCAATAACAATATAGCAAGCATTGTTAGAAGATGGGTAGTGGCTGCTTGTGTATACCACATTTGGCAAGAGAGAAATAAAAGATTGTTCACTGATGTGCAGAGAGGATATGAGGAATTGGTACAGAATATTGTGACTGAGATAAGGTTCAAAATGACAGGTTTGAAAGTGAAAAAGTCCAAACAAGTACAAGATATGGCAAGGAAATGGAAAGTACATATGAATATCCAAACCAATCAGGAAAACATTATTGATAAAGATAGCCTGCAGATATAGCAATCTGTCTGTAAAGTGGTTACTTGAGAGGAGTATAAAAAGTTGTTAGAATTACAAAGAGGGGAGCATGATTCGAGTATGAGTCGGAAATTTGCTGTTCATCCGGTTCGATTGATTTATCGTCTGATGATCTAATCAAGTCATTACAATGGGCATAAGTCTTGTACCTTGGAGTTCTATCTGGTTAGTCATTTCCCATGATATCTTCTTGTTTGTGATAATTTGGCCTTGGGAGGAAATTATGCAGGCTTGATTAGTTTCATAGGGGGTCTAATTGGTCTGAATGTACCATAAAGTAGATTCGCCCATTGTGAAGGGTAAATGGCTTTGGAGGATGGTATATGATGGGTGGAATAGAGAGGAATGAAAGATGATCCTTCTTGGTCCACCCAATATACCATCATAGGAGGAAAGGGTGGTCATCATGGGGGAGAGTGTTTCCTTGCAGTGAAGCCTTTCTTAGAGAAGGAAATGTAGGTCGTTAAGGAAGAGCCCTTCCATGGATGGGTCAGGGTTCCTAGTGAAGCCACACTCTTCTTACATCTTGTTGTTGTGGGTGATGGTTGAATGGCTTGATGTAGAAGTGATGTGGAAATGTAGCTAGATGGTTGGTGCAAACATGGTGATAGTATTTCGTCTGGCATGGATTTGATTACAATGCAGCATGGTATTTTGAGCATTACTGAAAGTGCTATGAGTGGTATCTCTGGTTTGTGTATTATCAGTCATAAGGATCTAAATCAAGTTTGTCTTGATGTTTGTTAGTTGATGTTGGTTCTAGTTGTATTCAGTTTAATGCATGGGATTTGGGATATGTCCAAATCTGTTTTTATTCCTTATGATGTAATTCATTGGAAGTAATATAAAGTTCACCATTTGCACCAAAAAAAAAGTGAAGGAAAACTTAGTCGTTTAATTATTGACAAAGCGGAAAGTTTTGATCAACTTATTAAGTTAAGGTAGGGGTGAGCAAACGACCCGAACGGACCGGACCAGCCACATTCGGTCTGGTCCTCAGTCTAGGCTTTTGGGCTAATTCGGTCCTCGGTCCGGTCCGGACCACAAACCGACTATTTTGGCCTTGTTCGACCGACGGACCGACCGAGACCGGACCGGACCAGACCGACCACATTCGGTCCGGTCCTCGGTCTAGGCTTTTTGGCTAATTCGGTCCTCGGTCTTGGCGGTCCGGTTCGGTCCGGTCCGGTCCGGTCCGGGACCGATGTTCACCCCTAAGTTAAGCTAACCTTAATGGCCACGGCCCATCTATACAATAGGGCCGAGCCCATTTATACAATATCCAACCCTACTTATATCGTCTAAAAGGGGGGTTATCTACATTGGCATAATCGTTTCTCCGGCATCTCAACGCGCCGCCTTGAAAAATCGAAGTTTCTTGAGGTAATTTTATGGTCCGAGTTTCTTAGATCTAAAAATGCTTCAAATCAGTTTCTTTGTGTATGATTTTTTTCCTTAACTAGATGCATGGTTGTTAGATCATCTTTGGATTTGTCAGCAAGCTTTACCATGGTATATAATCCGATGCTTGAATCGTTATTAAATGTATATATGATCATAGGTGTGACACTTTTTTCGTAATTGTGGTATCTAAAATCTTTGTAAAATCTGGACTTTGAGAGTTTATAAGGAATTTTGCTTTTAGAGGAAAATGCTACTTCAAATCTTGACATTCTCTCTCCCTTTTACTGATTTGTTGTTAAACGGAATCTTAACTATGATTATTACTATCGTAAAGATAGCGTCTTACGTCATTTGTTTAAGTTTATTTGTAATTGATATAGTTTTTGACATTTTTATCTTGCAATTCCCAATCCTAGAGCCAGATGATGAAAGAAATGACTGGATTACCCTTCGAGATCCTGAATCTGATATTGATACTGTTAGCGACATCTACTAATGGAGCCAGAGATCTTGTACGAGTCAGTAAAACGTAAGTATTCACCACTTTAATTTCTTTTTTTTTGATAATGTTATTCGGATTGCTTTAATCAGTAATTTATTTGCAAACTTTGTGCACAGGTGTAAGACGCTCAAGGAACTTGCTGGACAAACTACTGTATTAAGGGCAGTAAGTTTTCAAGGTTTGACGGATGATTGCCGAAAGCATCTTCATCCAAGCGACATAATTTTTCAATGTGCGCGAGTTGGAAATCAGGCTGCTGAGTGCATTTTGGGGAAGGTAATCCATTTTGTAGTGATGACCAAATAATCTTTATGTGCCACTTAACCACTTTTTGATTGTGGTATACATATTTTTACTATAAGGTATTATGGTAAAAATGAAACAACTTTCGTAGTGTATGGAAACGAAATGTACAAATCATTTCTTATTATTTATGAGCGTAAAAAATGGGCAGTTCGGGCAGCTTGGCTGACCCATCAAAACGGGTTAGAGTGTCAATGGGTAAATTCTAAGATGGGTCAAAGCGGGTTTGGATCAACTTACTGAATATTATTTTATTTTGGATTTCATGAATTAGTTAATATTTTTGTTTTGATTGCAAAAAATAATTAATTAATAATTAATTATGTTTTTAAAATTTATGAATTATTGTAAACACTTGTGTATGATTTGGGTAACTTCTAAATTGTTTATTTATTTTAGCTACTTGACTTGTTAGTACCTAAATGTAAACTCAATTTGACCTATTTTTATATGGATTGATAAAAATAAAAATGTTCGGATGTATAATTTTCTATCATCTAATCTTTGGTTGATAGAATGACTAATGACGATCTTATACACCATACCATCTATGCGTATGGGTGCATGTTTTGCAGGCGTTTCTAACAGATTTCGACTTTCAGCATATGATTTCATCAAACGATCAACCAACCCGTGATGAAAATGGGTCATATGTTAGTGGGGCCCTACAACACCCAAGACTTGTGAGATCATTCATCCGTCTTGCCAGCTCGAAAGACATTAATAATCTGATATTTGTAGCTTTGTGTGATTACATTTTCAAATTTGCTGGATTTGAAAACTTTGAAAACTCTGATGCGCATGGGGATGTTTATTGCTGTCCGGGATATGGTCTTATATGAGCTCAGAAATTTTTGTGACGCAACTGAATTTTTGAAGGATCTGTCACCAAACAACTTTTTGGCGCAGGTAATGCCACCACATGATGTAGCTCATCGTGAGGAGGTGATTGTTATATTTGATAAAATCTTCCCCTTGACTCGTGTTTGAGTCTTGTGTGTTGTTTGTTGTGCCCTTTTGAGGCTATAAAAAATATTATCAAAGTATCCTTTTTAGTAGCATGTTGATTATTCATTAGCGTTACTAGTGTTATGCTGGGACTGGTTGCAGCCCTTTGAATCCTAAAATATGTCTCGGTATCGGGCTAACTAACTGTGGGGATTGACTATGAACTGTTGATCAGCACCTATAATGCACGGAAACGCTTGTGGGTCGCCGTTCCCGTACCGGAAACGTTTCGGAAACGGGAAACGGCCGGAAACGTGATGGAAACGTATCGGAAAACTGGGAAACGTTTCATGTATATTGGAAACGCATGGGGTTGAGCGGGAAACGTTTCTGGGCCTTTTAATACGTTTACAACTCTTCTGGGCCATTAAACCCTAGTGAAACGATGGCAACAGTTGGCAACTAATATGTATATATTCTTCGTTGATCAAGAATCAAACCTATTATTTTCTGGCTTCCCTCTTTCGTCGTCATTCTTTGATTCTCTCTATCTTCTCGAACAGGTATCGATCAAACTATGAATGTGTGAATATGATTATGTGTTGGTGATTGATAGTTTGAACTTTAGAGTAGACTCATAATCTGATTCTCTGTATGACTGTATCTTCCTTTATATTGACATAGTTTGTGTATGATCACATGGTTTGCTTTAGAGTAGAGTAGTAGACTGATAAGTGATAATCTGCTTTTGCCTTTTGCTTTTGAACTTTAGAGTAAAGCTAGTTGAAGATGAGAGTATAAAGCTAGTAGAATGATAAGTTAAATTGTAGGTATTTGATCATAAAGCTAGTAGCCTACTACAAAGTCCAAATATTATAAGGAAAATGATTCACATGCCTAAAATATAAGCCTAAAGATTAGCCTAACCCATTAAACAAGTGACATGTGGATTGCACTACATCTCTCTCTCATTACATACCATTGATTTTGACATGTGTTTCAAGATCCTCGTTAGGCATAAAATTAGACATGTAATTTAAGCATGCCTATCACCACTCGAAAATATAAAAGATAAAAATTGTTACTGTGTGATCATGGGACTACAAAAGTACAAAGTGCATCATGTGATCATATGACTACAAATTAAAGTGCAATCTTACAATATTATATATTTGCAAGGGATGAGTTATTCATACGGTGGCTATGT
Organism: Chrysanthemum makinoi; assembly: GCA_910596185.1. Lineage (NCBI taxonomy): Eukaryota > Viridiplantae > Streptophyta > Magnoliopsida > Asterales > Asteraceae > Chrysanthemum > Chrysanthemum makinoi. The sequence continues at coordinate 54,855,592 of OU343225.1, forward strand.
TTTTATTCATACGGGGGCTATTTTTTTTTTTTTTTTTTTTTTTTTTTTTTTTATAATTTTGTTTATATCAAAAAGCTATAAACCTGAAAATGCGGAATCAAATATAAAGTTTAATAAGCCAAACGCTTAAAAGCGAAATACGGAACAAAAACTGACAAAAAACTGTGTTGTACTAGAAAAAGCGAGGGACAAAGGGGACAAAAGTAGCAGGGGCTATGGGTAGCCCCCGTAGCAATAGTGTATCCCATTTGCAAATATGAGTGAAAAAGCTTCTCACTTTGAGTTTCTTAAACCTGAACGAAATAGTTTTGCAAATCAGCACATGTAACTTAAGATAATTAGTCTCTAGAGTTAGCGGGTCTCTGACTTGATGAGCCAGAATTGGAGAGAGTTTTTTTCACCGAGGATACCACAACTAATTGATATTCTTTTTTACTTAAATGTTTATTTGGGAAGACAATTTGATGGCTAAGAATTTTTATCTAATGATTATGCGTAATATTTATTTGGATTTTAGAATGTTATGTAATTTTTTGAAAGACAATTTTATATATACCAAAATATTATAAAACACATGACGTTTCCCCGCCGTACCCGTTTCTTGAATTTTAGGGTGTTGCCGTTTCCCCGTACCCGTATCCGTCCCCGTCCCCGTTCCCGTTTCTGTCCCCGTGCTACCTAGATCAGCACGTATTGAAACCTAGTTTCAAAAGGTTTCGCGCTTGAGAGTGATACATGTGCTTATTGGCAGAAAACCAATCAATAATAAACTTAATCAGAGGCCCAGAATCTGGCCAGTTATCCTATCATTATAGCAACTTACTCGGCATCTGCATACTTAAAATCTGCTATATCGCAAAAAGTGATGCCCTGATGTTTAGTTAAACACGGGTACATGCTCGGCGTCAAACATCATGACCTCAGTACCCATGTAAAATATAAACTAAACTAGAGTTTTTGGAACGTTAACGAAAGAAAGTACAGTAAGCAGGGAGGCAGGTTGTAGATAACCGATGGTTACATGAGAATACGAGATGGGTGGGTGACGTATTTCAACTGCAAAAAGCTCATGAATTCAGATATAGTCATTTAGTTAGACCGACTAAGAGCGAATACGCAGTATACAAGATTGTAAACTGATCTGTATAGTAGTCAATTACGTCGCGTACTTGACTTTTTGCGAACACACATATGTCGTCGCAAAAAGTTTCCCAAAAGCCCTGTTTTGATACATGTAGCAGTAGCAACATGATTGGTAAATATTATGAGTCAAGTGTACATGTATATATGAAATGAGATGATTGAATGAAAATGCAGCTTATTTGACATCTTTTATATTTTTGTGTATATTTTTGAATTTCATTTTTTGTGTATCATGTGACCAATTGTGTTATTATTTAGCCGATTTACCCCTCTCCGTTAAAATAAGAGTGTGTTAATTGAAGGGTAAAATGGTCAAATAATATACACACCATGCTAAAAAAAAAAAAAAAAAAAAAACCGAATTCATAAAATATTTTTTGAAAATGTGCAAAAACGGACTGAAGGACCAAACATGTAATGCCTATACAAACTCAAAGACCAAACATGTAATTTACTAACGAAATAGTTAACGGAAGTTAGAAAAAACCTAAATCGGCCCAAAAAAAAAGTCGGGTACCTTAAATTGAGAAAAAAAAAAGAATAGTACCTTTAATTGAAATTGTACATAAGATGAGTACCTTTTTATGCGATTTGCCTAATAATAAAATGCTACACAAAACAATAAAAACTTAAAAAGTAGCAATTAAGCTACATTTTCGTGCAATCGGCCCATTTAAAATTTGTCCAAAAGTAAATGGACTAGACTAACTTTAAGTTTAGGCCCATTAAAATTGAAGAACGTTTATTATATATCAAGAATCGACATATAAATTATATAAGTCTCCCCTTGCAAAACCAAAACCAAAACCAAAACCCTAATTGGCAATAACTGGCTGCACGATGTCGACGATGATCGAAGGAATTTTGGAAAGCGAGAAGAAGGATGTTGATGAAGCGCGTAAACATAAACTAGAGGAAGCAGATGATAGCAAGTTTTCGGAAGTTATGGCATTAGTGAAAGCTTACAGTGACGAGAAGATGAAGAAACGACCACCACGGGAGCCTCGTTGGTCTGATAGAAACATGGCATTACATATCTGGAGAGGCGTTTGTATGGAAAAAGGGTTGAAATTCCACAAGTATGTAATCAAACCAACTAGAGACTATCTTACCATGCCCCGCGAAGAAGTCAGGCTGGACATGTTATGGAGAAAGGTTTATAAGAGTGAAGGCTTGCCACTCACACCCGCACCTGCCACTTTGAATGTTCAAACAATATGACGAACAAAGTAGGACAGGAAGAGCAGCGCACTCAGCTCGTTTTTATTTTTTTTGCTTGTCGTTTACTATATTTAACGTTTGTTGTTTTTCGTCAATTTCAACTTGAACTTGTCTTGTAATAACATGAATTGGGCTTGTTTTTGTGATTTTTTGTTGTTGATTTTTCCTTGTTAATTACTAGCAAGTTTCTCCACTACTTAACTAAGTTAACGATTACTGCCTACATGCGTTGTTTATGTGTGAATTATGAGGAGTTGTTTTTTCTTTTGCGTAAAAGGGTTACCCCGGTAAAATATTATTACTCAGAAAAATAGTTAAGTAGCCCAAAAAGGGCAAACCAAAAGCGCCTAGCTAGTAGATTGTAGATTCTAGTATGAGGAGTTGTTGATTTGCACATTATGTTAATTAGTCCTAGTAGATTGTAGTATGAAACGGAGGCTTTCGTCTATAGGTTTGTTATATGAAGAAGGATCTGTTCTAACGGTAGACTGGGTTTATTTTTGTTATTTGTTGCTGTTGTTGATTTTGGCCGAGTTACTACTTAACTACGTCAACAAACTGCCTACGACGACTGTTGTTTATGCACAGACTATGAGGAGCTGTTATCGATTTGCACATCATATGTGCTAATTAGTACTAGTATATTTTAGATTCTAGTAAGAAACACAAGCACGAAGATCTTCTATAAATTTTGTATATGAAGGATCTGTTCATGATGATGCAATTTGTAACATGCCGTCACCAAAAGGCTTAATTGGATCCAGCACAAGAGATCTTTAGTTATAAACTAATCACATACTCGAGGTAACTAATTCTCACTTTCTGGTAATTATGGATAGTTTGACTGTTCGTTCAGTCGCTAAACTATAGGTACTTGCAAAGTTACAGTATTTGGTATTTACAAGCTCAGCTCAAAGTACCTTACAATTGGACATACTGTATATGGATTTAAGAGTTCCGATACAAACAGGTGTTTCTTCACTAACTATCATCACGTATTTTGTTTGCATTGATATCCTCATCACTATAGCGTTTGTGTTTCTTTACTAAATATCTGAATGCTTGACATTCGAACGAGTATGTTTTATTCTTGCATCAGCTTTGACAAATGAAAAATATTATGTACATAAGCCTATATAGCGGTAACTGGAAACACAACTACAACAACATCTATAAATCCTCCTCCTAAAATAATAAACACATTCGTTTTGTATTATCATTATCAGATGATGATGCGCAGGAATCTGAAAACAAAGATGATGTTGGATCATTATTAGATGAAATGCAAAGCATTCCCTTAGAAAGCGCATGATTGAGATGAGACTTCGGAGGATGCCCATGGAACATAAATTTGTAAACAAAGTTACAAGTATAAAACTCTACTCAAAGAGTAGATGAAACTAAATTCAAGAACACGATTGAGGCACGTGGTTGACACGCTTATCTTAAAACAGAAAGGTACGTGTTTGGTCCGTAAGAATATGATATTTATAGTTTCTAATCTAACAAGAATCGACGTAATGATGCATCTTCTTAAATTACTTATGCATCTCTTTTCTATTTATCGAGAATCCTATTATGTGTCATTAGTAGATGCATGTTGAAGGCATTGATATGCATTTACATGAATGATCTTTAGAATATTACATGCATCATTTTATCATAGATATATACAAGATGAGCATCTTAGGGCGAATTTTTACCAAAAATACGAGTGTTTGATGCAAAAAACTCTTACTATTGATCCACCAAAACAAGATATTTGATGCATAAAAGCGAAAAAAATATATATATGTGCTTATGCATCAAAATGGTCGTGTTTTTTGGCGTCGAAAGTTTAAATTTTGGCATCATATTCAGTGGTTGTGATTACGTTTATCGTTTGTGCATCAATATGTTGCCAAGAATTAATTTTAGAAAATAAACTACTTGAAATATAAGATTTGTTTGACAGACATAACTTATAAGATATTTCAACAAAATAATCATTTAAAATAATTTCCCGTTACTTTAATATGTCAAACTTACCATAATCTAACGTGTTTTTAAAATTATTTTGTTGGGCCATTTCCGAGCCCAATAATATCCAACTAGGATTTGAACATAAGATATCCTAAGTATAAATGAAGTCCCTCAATGAAAGAATATTTACGGAGTCATTTTCAGAGTTCTTCAGAGACTAAAGAAGTCTCACCACTTCCTAAGGTGGAACTCGGTAAGTGTAGCTCTAAACTTGGAAGAAGATATTGGAGTTAGTGAGTAACGGCAATAACTCATTAATTCCCCTTAATCTCCTCAACAAATTAAAGACATTCTGAACTTAGATATTTAGAAAAAGTATCTAAGTGTCTGAAAGAATAGGCGAGAATATTTTTGGAAAGATAAGTGGAAAGACACTTATAATAGAAAGTTAAAGTAGTATAAGATTTGGTAGAAAAAGGGCAAACAGTTGTCAACATTGTCAATAGACATGTTGCTATTAACTCATGGGTAACCAACTTGTATTCTATCTATAAAAGAGAATGTCTCAAAGGAGTAATTGACATCTCGTACAATTAACGTGATACACATTTACGAGAGCATTTACTCCTCCAAAGAACAAAGTCCCTTAGTATGTTAGCATAGTTCTTACTTAGTGTTAGCATAGTTCTTACTTAAAAACACTTACTTTGGTTAGTTTAAGTTAGTGAGGAAATTACCATACATTGTCATTTAACTTAGATTGTTATTCCCATTTCCCAAAACAATCTTAGTAAATTCGTTGATTCATTTTTAGTAAAAATTTAAACGTTAAAAACACAGTGTATTTCTTTCTTAATGTTATGTTGTTAAACGTTTTTATGCTTTTACTAGCATAGCAGTTGGTTAGTAAACTTAGTTAATAGCCATAACCAATTAAAAAAGAACATATTCTATAAGGATATTAATCGTAACTTTGTATCCCTAAAAATAAATACCCTCCTTCCTTAGCTCGATCCTCCCTATGAAAAACCAAAACCCTAATCAGGCTGCAGGTATGATTCATTCTGAAAGAAGGTTCACCTGGTCTGATTATGAGGAAGAGGAAGGTGTTTGTTGTTCTGATGAAAGATTAGCAAGACGTTTGTGGCAAGAGATTTTGAGGAACAAAGGGTTGCCATCGAACACACCGTACGTATTCATACATGACGACGATTATCTCTATAAAAAAATTATCCCAAAGAGCGAAGATGTCTGCGATCGTTTAATGAGAAAAATTCGTGCTAAAAGAGAATCTACAAAAACAGCATCAAGATCCAAATCTTCTCCTCATGAAGACATCGGCAAGGAATCGGAATCTGAAAAGAAAACCAAGAAGAAAAGGGACAAGAACAAGAAGAAAAAGGACAAGAAGAAGAAAGAAGCAGCACATGAAGATGCTAATCATCAGTTGTTGATTAATAATAGGTTTTACTCTTTATTATAAGTTTTGCCTTGTAATAATTCAGTTGTTAATTGATTAGTATAAATCCATGATTTTGTTTGTTGTTGAGTTTTCCTTGTTACTATAGTTACTACTCCAAAACGACATTCGTTTAGTCAATCCTGTCGGTCTTACCCCTAGCCATTCCCGCCGTACCTCTCATTTAATCGTGCCTGTCCTAATCTCATCTTTACCCATCTTTTTCGGTGGTGGTATGGTTCCACCGTACCCTTGTGGTTCTTCATCCTCCTCGTCATCCAACCATTGGCCATTTGATTCCGATGAGAGATCATTAGTCCTTCCATTGATTTTTTTTCATCTCCCAGCCATCTTCAAATGAATCTTTACAGAATAAAATTATGTTTTCAACTCCATTGATATCTATTTTTATAGTGTAGTTGATCTTGTCCAACCTATCGGTTAAGAAAAGAACTCTCCCTGTCCTTAATTTTGAAGAATATATGAATTCACAGTTGACGAATTCTTGAGGTGTTCCGGCCAGTTCCCCGCCACCACTCTAAAATTGTTTTCTGATGACCAACCTTCTATCGGCATTCATCTTATAGAAAGCCAACATAATACATCTTCTTAAGCACACCTTTAGGTACAACATATGTTTTTCTACAACTTGAAACTAGATCGATGATTTTCTTGCCGGTTCATCCTTGAAGTCGGTGTTACCTGTTATTCCGTTAGCCACATCACTGTAAGATCTAACATTCCTTCTTTGCAATGTCGAATGGGAGTTACACCTCTCTGGTTGATGTTGTCTTTGATCACATCTTCCTTTCCTAACCGTGTATACCCTGTTTGCTACATATCCCCTAACCTTACAAGAGCCGACCCATGTATCATTTATAAGCATACCCAATTTATCTCCTTCTTTGAGATTCTTGTACCGAAGAAACTCAAACTTTGATCCATTCCTCAACCTCTTACATGCAATGTAAATGTCCTCCAACACACCAGATTTCTTGAAAACCTCCCACATCTTTTCTACCTCCCACCAATCTGGAAAATTGAAGAAAAGAAACGAAATTGATTTGTTAAGCTGTAACTGATGATACTCGTAGCTAAGATGTTTTTTATAAAACAAAATTACATTGGGAATCGGGAAGAGAGAGTTTTACTTTAATTCGTGAGTGTTTTGTGGAAACTGGAAAACCAAATTTGATCATTTTTATGATTGAAAGTTCAATCCGCTTCGTTTTGGCAGACACCCTTGTTTGCATCTAGTGAAATTGATACCTCTTTTGACGATTATAGGTTTATAAAAATCATATATGTTTTATGTTGTATGCTTAAGTGTAGTGATTACTTGTAGTTTTTTTTATTTCTAGAGATTGATCTATAGGGATATGCACTCGTTCATAACCATAACCAGATACAGGAAAAGTTAAACTAAACCTGTACGTCATGCTTGAGTGCTAGAATGTAAACATCTATATAACTATAATATATACTCTTACCAAGCCAGTAAGCCATCACATTTTCATATAACATTGAGGTTATGTTGGAAGTAATATCACAATTACTTAATCAAATATTAGTGTATATATATAATGTTATAGCATGAATAGATTAGTTGTATATTTGGCCTAATTGTAAATCAAATAAAAGGCCTCTAGTTAGTTTTCTGGTTTGGGCTGAAGGCCAACAAACCCATTAGATGGTAAAATGACACTTATAGTTATAGGGTTGCAACGGTTTAATGAATTTGTATGTCTCTTGAAGACACTGTTTCATCTTGTATATATAGGATTAAAGTCTGTAAAACAATTATCATAACAATACAATATTCAGTATATATAAATTCTTTGTTTATGTTAATTCTGTCATACACACTTGCTGTCCCAAACACTCTGTTCCATTCAAACTCAAACACAACAATGGTGAACCACAGTTGGTTTTTAGAGAAGGAATGGTTAAGAAACAAACATGTGATAAAGGGAACGAATTATCAACAGTGGTATTAGAGTTGGATATAGTAAAATATTACTATAACATAGCAAGAGTGCCTAAAGTTTGTGAGAAGACTGTGTTGAAAAAGGCCACTGTGATGGCAAAAGAAGGCTATGATCAAGCCTATGTTGAAGACCAACAAGATAGAGTTGGCTTAGAAAGAAAGGTACAAACTGAGAAAGTAGGCTGTGGGAATACGTTAAGGAAGTTGGAACACTTTGGAATCAAGATTGAAGATTCTGATGATGAAGGCAATGAACAACAACCAAGTGCTAAAGAAACTGAGAATGTGAAGCTGCAAAAGGATTTTGAAGATTTTAAAATGAAAGGATTGGCAGCAGTAGAAGAAGGAGATCAGGAGGACAACACAAGTACCTCAAGTGACGACTTTGTCGTTGTTGGACTAATCTTGAGTCATAACTCAATATTTGGGAGTTCCCTATGTAACATAGATGTTAGTAAAAGAAAGAGGGGCTTATAAGTATACGCAGGAAACTTAGAAGGGTCGAATAGGTTTATCTAAAACCTAATAACTGCCATATCGTTTCTCCCATGTGAAGCAGCGCAAATCCAAACGACATGTTGGTTCGAAGAAAGCTGCAGACACAAATTGAAGGGACATGATGGTTCTCCTATAACCGCCCCTCATGCTAGTATATATAGGGCATATTTATTTCGTTTGTGCAATCAGAATTTGTACAATTACTCTAGAAAATCGAATACCTTTGATTCAATAATATAAGTCGTTTGAATCAGATTGTTTATGTTCGATTGACAAACCACATTGGGCAACAAATTTGTATCAGAGCCAAACTCCGTTTTAAAGAGTCAAGAACGAAGAGGGAGAGAGGCGTTAAGGGGCAGTTTCTGTGCATATAAACTTAGAACCAACAGACTTATTTGGAGTACTTTTGGTTCGGACAGAAGCAAAGCAAAGGACAAGCTGTTCTTTGGACGAATAGAACAGAGGCGAAGGAAAGTAAGGGAAGAACATTTTTGTGTTTGTTGTTTCGAAAAAAGAAGGAAAACACTTTGTATTTTACTGGTTCGAAAAAAAAGAAGAAGAACCTTTTTTTGGTTTTTGTTGGTTCGAAAAGAAACAAAGAGGAAAAGGAAAAGAAACCAAGAGAGTATTTGGTTGGTTGTACAAGGAAGAAGAAGAACATATTTCGTTGTTCTTGCTGGTTCGAAGAGCAACAAGGAAGAGAATCATATCAAGAAGGAATCATCAAAATTCGGGTTTTTTGTTCTAACAAAATCTGAATTTCATTATTTTAAATCTTATTATACATAGATAAGATTAGAAATTGTTTTTTGATTCCTAGTTGAACTTATAGATTTCCTAGATTCCCACTTTAAGTTTTAAGAGAGTTAGGAATTATTTCTTAGCACAATGTCTCAAGATAAAAACAAGGAAATTATAATTAACAAGAGGTTACATCATTTTCCCATTTTCAATCCTGTTTTGAAATCTACAAATTACACAGTATGGGTACTTCGTATAAAAACCATACTAAAGGCAAATAGGCTTTTGGAAATAATAGAACCTGAGGATAATGCACAACTAGATATAAAGAAAGATATGGCGACAACTGCATATCTTTACCAGGCATTACCAGAAGATATGATTTTACAAGTTGCAAGTTGTAAAAGTGCAAAGAAAATTTGGGAAGCACTACAAACTAGACATATAGGTGTAGATAGAGTGCAAAAGGCATGACTATAAACTCTTAAAACATAATTTAAGATGTTAAAAATGATAGAAGATGATAGTATTGATGATTTTTCGGCAAAACTCAATAGTATTGTCACAAGGGAAAGTGGCTTAGGATCAAAATTTGATTAGCCAACTCTAGTACGAAAACTTCTAAGTTCCGTACCGAAGAGATTTATACAGATTGCAGCAGCCACATAAAAATTTACTGATCTAGAGAAAACAACACCTGATGAGACAATTGGGAGGCTGAAAGCCTTCGAAGAAAGGATGAATCTGATGAATGAAAGCCCTTCAGAAGAACAAGATAAGTTATTGTTCACAGAACATGACAACAGGTCTAGTCATGGGAAAGGTTTTAAGAATCGTGAACAAGGAAGAGCTAATTCGTCTCAAGACAATTGGTGTGACGAAAAGGCAACAAATTTTAGAAACAAGCATGGAGATGATCGTGATTGGAGGAAGAAAGACTCTAGAGATCAAAACCGTTTCAAGAAAGACAAATGAGGTGTAAAATGTTATAATTGCCATAAGTTTGGACATATTGCTAGAAATTGTCCAGAGAAGGATAAAGAAGAAAAGACGAACATTGTAGAAGAAGACAATGAACCTGCATTGTTAATGGCAACTGTGGCAGATAAGGATGAACAAGAAAAGGCATCCTTAGAAGCAGAACCAAGGTGGAAGGGAATTATCATTGAGAAGAATGAAAACCCAAATGAAAAATTAGAAGACATAAGGTCAGAAATTGAGACTGACTTAAAAAGTAGACTAGAGTTATGGAAGTTTGAAATGCTTCATGACTTTGAAGAAAAGAAACAAGAATTCGAGGAGGAGTTCACAAATAAAGAACTAGAGTTCGAGAAGAAGATGCATGAACGAGAGAGTTCAATTGAAAACAAGATGAAGAATGAGATGGCAAGTGTAGAATGCCTAAAAGAGATTCGAAATGAAGCTGTCAATTGTTTAAGATTTCCAAGTAAGATTGACATAAAGATTGGAGAACTTTATGTAAGGTTTCTAGAGGTGCTGGATAGTTATTTAGAGACTGCAATGGAGATTCCAAGTTTAGTACATAAACCTAAGCAAGAGATGCCAGTGAAAGCCAACTCAGTGGAAGATGATAGCAAGGAGGCTATGAAGACTAGGATCCCACCAGGATTTGAAGGGATAGAAGTCACTGCAGGGCTAAGAAGAGGTTATGTAAAAAGCACAGAGGCTGGTGAGGGAATAAGTGCAGTTAGAGAAGGACCAGCAAAGCAGTGGAAATCAACGAAAGAGAGGCGGAAATGATCAAAGAATACAAGAGATGTGAAGACATTCAAGACAAAGAGGTCAAGAAAAGAATGGGCAGAAAACCAAAGTATAAAGACAAGGACCTTCTACAACATGAAAAAGACGAATCTTGAAATATGACGAAGCTACTGGAGCATGATCAAGATTAGGGGTGTGATTGTTGGACTAATCTTGAGTCATGACTCAATATTTGGGAGTTCCTTATGTAACATAGATGTTAGTAAAAGAAGGAGGGGCTTATATGTATACGCAGGAAACTTAGAAGGGCCGAATAGGTTTATCTAAAACCTAATAACTGCCATATCGTTTCTCCCATGTGAAGCAGCGCAAATCCAAATGACATATTGGTTTGAAGAAAGCTGCAGACACAAATTGAAGGGACATGATGGTTCGCCTATAACTGCCCCTCATGCTAGTTATTTCGTTTATGCAATCAGAATTTGTACAATTACTCTAGAAAACCGAATACCTTTGATTCAATAATATAAGTCGTTTGAATCAGATTGTTTTACATTCGTTATTACCTGTTTATGTTCGATTGACAAACCCCACTGGGCAATAGTCATCATCACTTGAAAGTCTGCAAAAGTGAAGAAACAAAGAATTAGGCAATTGTGATATTAGGGGGGAATATGTTGGAAGTAATATCACAATTACTTAATCAAATATTAGTGTATATATATAATGTTATAGCATGAATAGATTAGTTGTATATTTGGCCGAATTGTAAATCAAATAAAAGGCCTGTAGTTAGTTTTCTGGTTTCGGCTGAAGGCCAACAAACCCATTAGATGGTAAAATGACAGTTATAGTTATAGGGTTGCAACGGTTTAATGAATCGGTATGTCTCTTTAAGACACCGTTTCATCTTGTATATATAGGATTAAAGTCTGTAAAACAATTATCATATCAATACAATATTCAGTATATATAAATTCTTTGTTTCTGTTAATTCTGTCATACACACTTGCTGTCCCAAACACTCTGTTCCATTCAAACTCAAACACAACAATGGTGAAGCACAGTTGGTTTTTAGAGAAGGAATGGTTAAGAAACAAACCTGTGATAAAGGGAACGAATTCTCAACAGGTTAAGGATCTCAGAGTGAAAAGTATATCTATTTGGATTGGATGTGATTGCATCGTGTTTTTCGTAAATGCTTTGTTCATCAGAGCATAAACTACTTGTGCATTCTAGCATGGTGTGTTTCTCTTTTTATTTACCTTTATTCTTTGTTTGAAATTGCATTTTTCTCCTTTTCCACATGATTATTGCAAAAATAAAAACAGAAACGCTAATAACTTAACAAAAATATGCAAAATCACACATCCTATTGCATTCCTGACTGTGAGGATAGCGAGTACACGATTCTTTTGAATCTTAAATAGCTTTTACCGTACTTTCTTGGTTGTTCATGGAAGAGCTCTAAAATTAGTTCTATGAGTTAATGGTGATCTGCAAATACTAGAAATTTATGTTCAGTTGTATAGACTCCCTAAGACTGAAAATGTTTGGCATGTCCTTAAAAAGGTGGGGCAAAAAAGTGATTTGTAGTTAAATATTACACGTTATGGGTTAACTAAGTATGACCTACCCAAAGCACCCGTAAACCTTAATTTCATGTCATTCATGTCATTAAACCGTTAAGCTTTATACCATAGAGCAATATTGAGTATGCCCTTCCATAACTTAAAGGACCACCCCTCCATAACTTAAGATGCATCCCTACACCGTGTAAACTGTAACCTTAAACCTTGAGGCGTAAAAACTTTCACGTCAACACAAATAAGAAAATTAGATGTACAAAAAGGTAAAATTTACTATTTTGAAAGTTAATGTTGTTGTAAGGTTAGTACAGTCTGAGGGCCACCATCATACAAAGATATCCAACACTAAAAGCACATACAGATCCTGTTCCGCTACCAAGTGATACACATCTTGCGTAATGGTACAGTATGTTAGTATCCTTTTTGCTATTGTTTTACTGTATCTTGGAATGTTGACACTTGGACTGATTCAGCGTTACTATGAAGAATCTGAGGAACAAGCAGTAGATGATTGACGTACATCGAAAACATGAGCAGCCAAAAATAATTTATGTTGGTTCAAATTTTCATAAATTAAAATGGTAAGAATTCTGAGATTTTTTAATTTTTTTTATTATTATTATTATTAATTGACACGTTGACTAATTAATCTCGTTTAGTGAACAGTATCATTAGGAGTTTAGGACACTTATAAGTAATACTGTTGAGTATTGACTTTGAAAGTCGATATAACTGCTTAGCAAATGCGAATAAAATTGAAATTTATACTAACAAATTTAACATCAAAATGGTTCCAAATGGTTAAGAACTTTCTACTATTTCAAACAACTGACAAATTATCTCCTGATACAACGTTTTCTGATATCGATCTTTAAGCTACATTATAACTAGTCTGACTTCAAAAGTCTGAATGCCGAAGCTCATTTGATTTTATAAGACTGATGAAAGCTTCTAAGAATTTGTTCAGGTTTGTGTGATGTGAAAGCTCTATAGGTTTGTTAATTTATGCAATTGTAACGCGCCTGGCAGAATCTGCTGCTGTACACCAGAGATGGTTTAGCAAAAATCACATACTTGAGAATGGTAAGCCTCACTTTCCTTTTAATGTCAGCTTATTGTGTTTTTTATTCTAGTCTAAAGATGGCGTTTCCAACATATAAGCTGATACTTGTCTTCTGCAGTATGTTTACTAGGTCAACGCATACATAATCTGAGAAAAACTACTAAGAACACAAGCGTTTTGCCAAACAAAAGTGGCGTGTTCTGACTGTACAATTTTTCATTATGCTGGTCATGTAAGTTAATATCTTCCTTTGTTACTGGACTGCACATTTTCTGAATTTGATGAACTTCTGAATTTGTATACATAAACATTTCTGAATCATTATTTCAATAGTATAATCTGTTTGACACGAAAGGTAAACAAACTACAATTTCGGACAAAAAGAGTTTAAGGTTAATCCAACCTGTACATAAAATAACCCGTTACAATCGTGATTGACTTATATGAGGCATAAGTTAGTGTTTGCCCCTTGAAACTAGTAATATAGATTAAATTTAAAGTACTGTTTTTTACCATATGTTGGTCGTGCCTAAGCTTTCTCTCTTTATAGCGGCGAGAATTGTAAGTTTTGTTTGCATGAGAAGGTGTTTGGGATTGCATATCATAAGGGTTATTGGCTCACATTGTTTTTCAGATGCAATAAAAAATAAAATAAAACTAAAAGTGTATCAATAGCTATCTACTTATCGGCTTAATGTCTTAAATTCTGAGTTAGTAAAAGACATCGGGTCAATTATGTGGCGTTTTAGTAATGAGAGATTGATAAACGAATTACAGGTACTGTGCAAGCATGAGGCGCACTGTCCAACGAAAATCGGATGAAAAAAGATGTGAACTCATATGACAATGATCTCAATGACTACTAATCTTATTGTTTTAGTTTGTTATTTCCTTCTTTCTACATAAATTAAATTCGTATTTAGAAATCTAAGATTCCTTAAAAGCTAAATTACACTAGTCTTATGGTAATAAACCAAAGTTACCAACTAAATTTACTCATCCAAGAGTAAACTACAAAATGTCTTCTAAAGTGTGTGAGGTTTTTAGGGAGTTTGTATAATATTTCCTAATTACAAAAGATTACTCTAATCTTTGTAATTAGAGAAAATGTGTAACTCCTAATTTCTATTATAGTGAAACGTATCTTTCCTTGCCCGTGGTTTTTACCCTATTGGGGTTTTCCACGTAAAATCCGTATGTCATCTGTTATTAATCCCTCCGTCTCAAAATTATTGTCATGAGAGAGAGAAATCACAAAATTTAATAAAAATGGGATCACTTTAAATCTCAACCACTAAAAAAGAATATTCCCCTAATATATTCTCTAGTTTTTACTAAAAATAGAAAGTGAACAATTCTTTTGAGACATCCCAAAATGAAAATATGGACAATTATATTGAGACGAAGGGAGTAGTATTTTCTTATTTTTGCTGCGGGTTTGCTTCAATCCGATATCGCTTTTCTTAACAAGTGGTATCAGAGCCAAGGTTGGGTGTGTGTATAGTTATTTATCGTATGCTCTGTGGTTGCCACTAATAAGTGGACCCTCCACATCAAAAGATAAATAAGATTATACACACTCAAAAGGTGCTCGTTACTATTCTCCGCAAATAGTAGTTTTGTCGAAAAGAAGATTGTGATTGTAGCTATGATGACGAAATTTGAAATTGAAAAGTTCAATGGGAATAATTTCTCATTGTGGAACTTAAAGATGAAGGCTATCCTTAGAAAGGATAAATGTTTTGCGGCCATTGGTGAAAGGCCAGCTGAGGTCACGGATGATAGTAAATGGGACGAGATGGATGGAAATGTTATTTCAAATCTTCATCTTGCGTTAGCAGATGGGGTTTTGTCAAGCATAGAGGAGAAGACGATCAAGGATATCTGGGATCATCTTGCACGACTGTACGAGGCAAGATCGCTCCACAACAAAATTTTCCTTAAGAGGAAACTTTATGCTCTTCGCATGGCGGAATCTACTTTAGTGACAGAACATGTTAATAGTCTGAATACTCTATTTTCTCAGCTCACGTCTTTGAGTTGTAAAATAGAGCCACAAGAACGTGTTGAAATTCTACTTCAGAGTTTACTAGAATCATATGACCAACTTATAATCAACTTAACCAGTAATGTTCTTTCTGACTATCTAGTCTTCGATGATGTTGCAGCCGCTATTCTGGAAGAAGAAAACAGGCGTAACAATAGGGAGGACAAACAGACCAGTTCAAGACAGGTGGAGGCTTTGGTGGTGATGAGAGGAAGGTCAATGGAACGTGGTCCCAGTGGGAGTCATAATCATGGTAAATCTAGAACAGGAAAGAAGAAGAATTTTAAATGCTATAAATGTGGCAAGTCGGGTCACTTTAAGAAAGATTGTCGGGGTTTAAGTACCTCTAATCCTCAGGGAAATGTCGCTAGCACTTTAGAAGATGGTAACGCTATGTGTTGTGAAGCAGCGGTTGCAAATGAAGGCACGAAGAGATTTGCAGATGTATGGTTGTTCGATACAGGAGCTACTTTTCATATGACCGCAAGAAGAGAATGGTTTCATCAATATAAACCTATCTCTGGAAGTGGATTTGTGTACAGTTGCAATGATCATGAACTAAAGATAATTGGAATTGGAAATATCATGGTGAAGGTGCATGATGGTACAGTTCGTACTATTCGGGATGTGCGACATGTGGAGGGCCTGAAAAAGAATCTATTGTATTTAGGACAATTGGATGATTTTGGTTGTAAGGTTGAAATACAAAACAAGATCGTGAATATTATAAAAGGCGCGCTTGTACTTATGAAAGGAGAAAAGGTGGCTGGGAACTTATACCAGCTGAAGGGAGAGATAATGGAGGAGGCGGAAGCATCTGTTGCTTCACATAGTCCAAGTCAAAGAGTTGCAGTAATATGGCATTAAAAGCTTGGACATATGTCGGAACAAGGAATGAAGATTCTTGTGGAAAGGAAGCTAATTCTTGGCCTCACAAAGGTTTCTTTACCTTTTTGTGAGTATTGTGTTATCAGCAAGCAGCATCGCCTAAAATTCAAGATATCGAATTCTAAAAGTGTTTCTGTTCTAGAATTGGTTCATTCTGATGTGTGACAAGCCCTGTTTCAATTCCTGGGAGGATCAAGGTATTTTGTATCTTTCATTGATGATTATTCCAGGAGATGTTGGGTATACCCAATCAAGAAGAAGTCAGATGTGTTTGAATTTTTCAAGGTTTACAAAGCACGGGTTGAACTTGATTCTCGAAAAAAGATCATGTGTTTGAGGACTGATAATGGAGGCGAATATACATGTGATGAATTTGATACCTTTTGTAGGCAAGAAGGAATCAAAAGGAAGTTCACAACGGCATACACTCCTCAACAGAATGGATTGGCAGAGCGGATGAACATAACCTTGTTAGAAAGAGCAAGAGCAATGTTGGCAACTGCAAGCTTGGAAAAATTGTTCTGGGCGGAAGCAGTAAATACCGCTTGTTATGTGATAAATCGGTCACCTTTAACTGCGGTTGAGTTAAAGACACCGATGGAGATGTGGACGGGAAAGCCAGTCAACTATTCGGACCTTCATATATTCGGTAGTCATGTGTACGTGATGTACAATACCCAAGAAACTACGAATTTGGATCCAAAATCCAGAAAATGTTTGTTCTTGGGGTATGCTGACGGAGTAAAGGGGTATCGCTTGTGGGACCCCACTTCCTACAAAGTAGTCATGAGCAGAGACTTTGTCTTTATGGAAGACAAAATTAAAGAGAATGAAGAAGGTGATAGCATTACAAGAGAAACTACATCAATACAGATGGAAAAGCAAATTCAGTTGAATGATTCTTCTGAAGTCGTACCACAAAGACGAGATGAATGAGACAACCGAGTCTCAAGCTCCAATGACTCGTACTCTTAATCATGAAAGAAAACGTCCGGTGTGGCACTCGGATTATGTTATGGAGGGTAACGTTGCATAGTATCTTCTTACAGAGGAAGGAGATCCATCAACTCTTCAAGAAGCACTGAATAATCTAGATGCATCGTTCTGGATGACAGCAATGCAAGAAGAAATGGAAGCTCTTTATAAGAATAAAACGTGGGAATTGATGCCACTACCAAAATGTAGAAAACCTATTGGAAACAAATGGGTATACAAGATCAAGAGGAACAGTGATGACCAGGTGGAGAGGTATTACGCAAGATTGGTAGTCAAAGGATATACTCAGAAAGAGGGAGTCGACTTCAGCGAAAAATTTTCCCCTCAGAGTACGAATGACAACTGTTTGAGTGTTCTAGCAATGTGTGCTACTTATGATTTACATCTAGAGCAGCTAGATGTGAAAACAAAGATTTCTTCATGGAAATCTTGAGGTAGAAATTTACATGCTCCACCAAAAGGTTTTAAACAAAAAGGAAAAGAGAACTTGGTTTGCAGGTTAAACAAATCTCTGTACGGTTTAAAGTAGGCGCCGCGGTGTTGGTACAAGAGATTTGATTCTTTCATCGTTAGCCTTGGATATAACAGACTACACGCAGACCCTTGTGCATATTTCAAGAGGTTTGGAGACAATGATTTTGTCGTTTTGCTGTTATATGTTGACGACATGTTGGTTGCAGGCCCCAACAAAGATCGTATCAGTAAACTGAAGGCACAACTCGCTAGGGAATTTGAGATAAAAGACTTGGGACCCGCAAACAAAATTCTAGGGATGCAAATTCACCGAGATAGAGTTAGTAGGAAAATTTGGATTTCACAAAAGATTTACTTGAAGAAAATCTTGCAACTGTTCAACATGCAAGATTGTAAGCCAATATCAACCCCGTTTCCTACTAATGTCAAATTATCCTCAAAGATGAGTCGTAGTGGAGATGTCTCGAGTACCGTATGCATCATCAGTGGGAAGTTTAATGTTCGCGATGATTTGTACAAGACCAGACATTGCACATGCAGTGGGAGTAGTGAGTCGGTACATGGCGGAACCTGGTAGAGAGCATTGGGAAGCTGTGAAGAGGATCATTAGATATATTAAAAGAACCTCAGATGTTGCATTATGTTGTGGGGAATCGGGTTTAATTGTCAAGGGGTATGTTGATTCTGATTATGCAGGTGATCTTGACGGAAGTAAATCAACCACCGGGTATGTGTTTACACTTTCTCGGCGAACAAGAAGTGGGTTTCAAAACTGCAGTTAGTTGTCAACAACATAAGCAGAATATATTGCAGCTGCTCAAGCCAGCAAAGAAGCAAAGATGGTTGAAGATGTTGTTGGAAGAGCTCGGGCACGAACAAGAGAAAATTACTCTATTTTGTGATAACCAGAATGCCTTGTATCTTGCAAAGAATCCAACATTTCATTCAAAGACAAAGCATATACGAGTTCATTATCACTTCGTTCGTGAGAAAGTGGAAGAAGGAACCGTAGATATGAGGAAAATTTATACTGATGATAACGTGGCATATTATCTGACGAAAGCAATCAAGTGTGACAAGTTTATATGGTGACTATCATTGCACTTTCAAAGTTTTAGGGACCAAACCTGCAATTTGGCCATACCACAGGGACCAAAAATGCAATTAACTCTTTTATATGCGAAGTGTCTTTTGAATGTTACCTTTATCATCTTCATTTGATTTTGCTTGACATATTTACCATTGTTGGCGAATTCCTGAGTTTGGTTGTGGCTGAGGCGTGTACCAGATTTAGTGATAGTAATGCAAGTTGGAGTTGAACTCTGATGTGGCTTAAGGCGTGATATCAAATTCAAGAAACAAGAGTTGGAGTAGAAGTCCAACAAGTTTACTTGACGTGCAAGTAATTATCTTCCTGTAGGACTTAGATAATTATAAGGTTAAGTACAGTGTAATCCTAGTTATAGTCTAATACGTTTTGTTTAGTCTATATATACCGAGAAGGGTAGGGCATTACCTTTGTACCGAATTGAAGTTTTTGAGTAAGATTTCTTCAATAAAATATTGCGTGTTACCTGGCAATTATACTTTTCTGTGTTGTGCATCTGTGTGTACCTCTGATTACCACAATTGGTATCAAGAGCTTCCTGGTTTAGTTGGTGACCTGTAACCACGATTAAGGGTTACACAAACCAAATGCAATCCCGAAAACTAACCTGTGCTTATAGGGTTAGTCGTGCGTTGATCCTGTGTCTTGAGGGATAGATAAACCTTGCCATCATTGGACTCTAACCTGCGTCTTGAGGTTGAGTCGTGCATCAAAGATTCAAGAAAGCTTTGGTGACCTGTAACGTTAACTGTAAGTTGTGATTAAGAGTTTACAGAAGCTAAACAAAAATGAACAACTGTAACCTGCTATAAAGGGTTTACAGCAACAGTTTTGGACTCTAACCTGCGAGCTTCTGGTTGAGTCGTGTTTTTGATCAGGTCTGGTTGTGGGTGATTGATCAAGACTGATCCTTGGTCGTTTTTATAACTGGTCACTCCTTGTTCGTTGGTTATTGATCTGGTCATTGGTTTATGATCAGGTCTGATCACAGGTTAGTTATTAGTTTTCTATAACCTGCATCAGCGAATTAGGATTAAAGAAACCCTAAAAAAAAACCGACTTACAACCTGTGAACCTGTTGGTTTAAGTCGTGTACTCCCTGATATATTGGAGTGGGCTGATCGGTGTGTATTGGAGTGGGCTGATCATTGGGTTACGGTTTTATCAACGGGTTGGAAACGGTTTTCTTTTGTAAACTGATCGGAGTGAATCAGTAAGTTGGAAAAATACTTAAGACTGTTGATTTTTTCACCTCTTGTTAAACTTAATCTAGCCATGATATAAGGGCTGGAAAGTTCCCCGTTAAAAACTTATTCACGGTCCAGGAGAAGAACCAGGATGACGGGAGACCCATCAGGTTCTAACCCACCACTGCCAACAAAAGAGTTAAGTTTGACGTTTCAGTGCCATTGTTAACGTCAACCAATTACACTATATGGAGTATGCGAATTGAAGTTCTTCTTGGAATTCATGGAGTATGGGATGTGGTAGATCCAGGTTCAGACGATGCCAAGAATAACAATATAGTTAAAGGATTATTGTTTCAATCGATCCCAGAAGATTTGATTTTGCAAATCGGGAATTTGAAAATCGGGAAGGAGATGTGGGAAGCAATAAAAACTCGTAACTTAGGGGTTGATCGTGTGAAGGAAGCGAGGCTTCAAACCCTAATTACAGAGTTCGAGAATCTGAAGATGTCAGATAACGGTACCATAGACGAATATGCTGCAAAGTTATCACGTATTGCGTCTAAATCAACCACGCTTGGAGAAGTCATGTCGGAACACAAGCTGGTCAATAAGTTTCTCACAAGTCTTCCTAGAAGTTTTGTCCATATTGTGGCAGCCCTAGAACAAGTTTTAGACCTTAAAGAAACGGGGTTTGAGGATGTGGTTGGACGATTGAAAGCGTATGAAGAAAGAGTCAAAGAAGAAGATAAAGAAAACTATGCTCAAGAGAACTTGCTTTATGCTATGACTCAAGCAGAGGAAGAGGATGTGGTTCATACTCTCGAGGTCGTGGTCGTGGTCGTGGTCAAGGTAGCGGACGTGGCAACAATCAAAACCAAGGTCAACGTGACTCCTCGAAAAACCGTGAAGATAATGAACAAAAGGGTAAGCAACATAAGAAACGTGACCTCTCACATATAAAGTGTTACCGTTGTGATGAGTACGGACACTTTGTTTCAAGATGCCCTGAACGAAACCGAAACCATGAAGTTAACCTTAATGAGACGCAAGAGAAAGATGTATATCATGAGGAAGGTACGTTCTTTATGATGAACCATATTCAAGAAACAATTTTTGTGGCGTTTATCTTCGTGTGAAGCTAAGTTCATGGCGGCTACTATAGCTGCGTGTCAAGCAATTTGGCTAAGGGTGTTATTGGCGGAAGTGACTGGGAATGAGCAGGTAATTGTTAAGCATGTATCCGGTGAAGAACAAAGAGCAGACCCATTGACAAAGGCCTTGGCGCGTATAAGGTTCAAGGAGATGAGATCGTTACTTGGTGTACAAGAGTTACCCTCTTCGACTCAGAAATTCAGGGGGTGATTGTTGGCGAATTCCTGAGTTTGGTTGTGGTGGCGTGTACCGATTCAGTGATAGTAATGCAAGTTGGAGTTGAACTCTGATGTGGCTTAAGGCGTGATATCAGATTCAAGAAACAAGAGTTGGAGTAGAAGTCCAACAAGTTTACTTGACATGCAAGTAATTATCTTCCTGTAGGACTTAGATAATTATAAGGTTAAGTAAAGTGTAATCCTAGTTATAGTCTAATACGTTTTGTTTAGTCTATATATACCGAGAAGGGTAGGGCATTACCTTTGTACCAAATTGAAGTTTTTGAGTAAGATTTCTTCAATAAAATATTGCGTGTTACCTGGCAATTATACTTTTCTGTGTTGTGCATCTGTGTGTGTACCTCTGATTACCACAACCATGTGATTACCAACTCAATATAGAAGATGGCCACAATTTACGACTTACATGATGAGGTTTTTAGCACCATCTTGGTACTACTGGTGACGTCAAGCGATGGAGCTGCGGACCTCGCAAGGTTATCTTCACGTAACTACATAGATTTACTAGTTTCTTATACTCTTCTTTACAATGCTCATGGATTGTAAAGCTCAATAGAGTAGAGATAAAGTGAGAGTGATTCAAATGGATCAAAAACATCCAAAGTGTATCTAAATGCGTACAACCAGGATAGTACTATAGTTTTTAAAAGCATATGTTGCATTTTTGCAGATGCAGTAGGTTTCTAGATCTTGCTAGGCAGTCATTTGTCTTGAAGGTTGTGAACTTTCAGAACATTTCTATGGAAGATTACGAAAAGCACCAACATGAGAACGACCTTCTTTGCCTATGTGCCCGAGCTGGAAATCTTGCTGCTGAATGTAGGCTGGGAAAGGTTATATCAAAAAACTGGCCACATCATTTTCAACTATTCTTTTTTACCCATTTGACCCATCTAAAAAATAAGCAGGTTGGCCGTTTTGACATGAATGGTGAATCCTGTATCATATATTTAATAACTTCAACTCATAGATAAATTGGTCGATCCGAACTATGTTTTATTTCTAAGGGGTCAAACAGGCCAAATCAAAAGAAAAATTAGCTAAAAACAAAATGGGTCGAAAGTTGCCCAAAGCATATTAAATTATAGACAAAAGTAGTTTAAGATCAATCCAACAGATAGAAATCATGTGTATGTGTGTGTTTATGACAGGCTATACTTAACTATGATGATTTTTTCTTGAGTATAACATTGAAGCACGATGCCCCACTTTCTACCCAGAATGCTAATACTAATGGAGTTCTTATCCGCCACAAACTTGTACGAGCGTTCATACCTCATGCTAGTGAGGCAGAGTTTGATAGAGAGTTAATTTGTAGCCGTTTAATCAGCTACATAAACTCAGTGTTGGGGTATGACGTGGTTTCTGCAAGTCGAATGGGCAATACACTCCACAAGATGTCATGTTACTATATGCGAAGATATATTGAACGAATATCATCTTACGCAAGAAATGTGCCCCTGGGTACGGGTAATAGTACGATGCCTCGGCTAAAGCCAGAAACGGGAGTATTGCTGCATGAGAATCTGCTTGCAGTATATGATGAAATGCTCCCTTAGAGCCATGAGTTTAGGGAAGAAGTTGGTGTTTGCAATTTGAAACAAATTATATGAATGAAGTTTAGAATATATATTAGTGGCATTTGTTTGTTATGCAGAAGCTTTCTTTCAGCTTGTAATGAACTTGTGACACCGATATAGTCTACTTGCAGCTGACTACATTTGTTGCCCATATGTGCGACTATAGAGTCATTTTCAGTAGACACTTGTGTTTTTATGGTTAGCGATTTTTTGGCATTTTCTTCACATCTAAGTACAAAGTTGGCTACTTTTGGTATTTCATGTGTTTGCCCATGTCTTATTCAGTTATAAAAATGAGAACGTTTTGCAAGTTCAACAAAAAGAAGATGAAAAAAGACGCGATTTCATATAGTAGTGATCTCAGTCACGTACTACTAGCCCATATCGTTTAAGTTTGTTGTTCTTTTTCTTTCCATGTTACTTCTATCATTTAAAGAAAATGCAAATACTCAGGTGTTTTATTCTTGTGAACTGCGTAATATTGAAATGGCCAACAGACCCTCTAGACAGATAAGAACTTCTTGGCCACTTGATATCAGAGTATCTTTGATTGTATGCCATTGTGCAGTAAATTGAATGGTATTGAGTGCAGTAAATTTGGTGTAGATATTGGGTGCAAATGTATTGTGCAGATAAGAAATAAGGAGGGAATTTTAAACTTGAAAAGTAAAACTGTATTGATAAAATATAAACGAAATTACATGTCCTATATAGTTTTTGAAGGGTCATGACCAAGAGTTGTGATGGTTCAGGGACAAAAACAGTTATGCCTTTTAACAATAATAACTGTCACATAACTGCTTCCTTCAATAACTGTATAAACGACCATTTTACATGGTCAACATCATGTCTAAGTGGCTCTAGCCACATCTAACTTAGGCTGCACTCCTTTGATCATTTGAATCAAGGCTGCATTATATCTTAATACTACAAACAAATGAAATAGTCTTAAAATACATAAAGTTCAGCATTTTTGAACTTAATAAATATCCAACATTCCTCCCTAAGGAAAAAATGCTAGAGTTCCTTGTCTTCCTTCCTGGTTGAGTCAGATGATGATTGTAAAATCTTTTGGAAATGTATATATTTACAAACATGTGAATGTCCGGATTCGAACTCGTGACCACGGGATTGCACACATTAGCGAATGAGAATTAAAGTTAATAATTAATGTTTATGTTTACGATTAATTATTGCACAATAAGTCCGGTTAACGATCGTTAAGTATTTAACGGAAAAATGACTAACGGCCGTTAAAATGAAAAGAGAAGGACTAGTAATGGAAAGACTTGAAAAAAGTTATGGGTTTTCTTTGGGCTTGTCTACATGGCCGGCCAAGGGGTGAGTCCACAACCAAATCCCTAACTTGTTCCCAAAGTATTCCATTCACTATAAAAGCAAGGCTAGGTTCTAGGGTTTCATTCATAACTTGTGCATTGAATTAACCCTAGATCTCTCTTCTCCTTTTCTCTTGCAATTCTCGGCCGAGCACCCCATTGTTAGGGAGTTTGGTTTTGTTTTTGCATAAAAACAAGGACTTGTGTTAGATCTAGCAATCGCTTGATCCGTTGGTTAATTCGTGTGTACAAGAACGTGGTAGTAAGACAATATTCTTACACCATATTGGTTTGAGTTGTAGAACGGTAAGGGACAACTCTTCAAACCACTTCTTTGTTTTGCTCAAGAGATCTGATATTCGCAAGAGGTACGTTACGCATACTTTTAGTTAATTATTTATTTGTTATGATCTTTAGTCTTCCGCTGTGTACTCTTGATGTCTACATGTTTTATTGTATATCATGTATTATAAACTCAACAGTGGCATCAAGAGCCTTGTATAACAAGTAATTAATTACTGAAACACATAATTAAAATAAACATGAATATGTTATTATTTGTATGCTTAGATCTAGGGTTTGCAAAACCTAAACCCTAATTTTGAAGGGGGGGCGTTTATTTTGGTGCCCTAATTAGGGTTTTGTAAACTATTGTTTTAATTGGATTAGAAACCCTAAGATGCATGCAACTTTATGTGTATATGCGTAACTTTGATTTAATTGCATTAATTGTTAAGTGTAATTTTATGTCCATGATAATTATCTGCATGTTTTATCATGGATCTGCTTTTATTGTATGTCTTTCTTGTTTAAGTGATATACACTAAATTATGATAGATCTAAAATTGGGGAATACCTCAATAATTATTAATTTAATCAATTATGTGTATGTGGTATGTATTTAATTTTGACTTGCGCAATCGATGAATCGATGCATGTGGTTCACCTTGTACATAGATGAAAACGGGTGAAAGTCTTAATTAAATATATGCATATTGACAGATCTAGAATTGGTTATTAATAGGATTTATCAAAACGTTTGCATGTGGCTATTTGATATGCATGACTTTTATTTGTTATGCATTAATTGTTTATTTGTTTATTTTTATAAATACTTGCTTGTTTGTTATGTGTAACAAGGGTATTTTTACAAGAAAAATAAACCGACCTAAACAATGGTGAAACATGTATTTTAAGAATAGTAATCATAATCGTTTAATTGATTGATGACTTTGGTACAAATGGTCCGAAAGGCTCACCCATGAGAATGAACTAATAAAAGGGGTTTAAAGAAGTGCGCAGTCACACTGAAAGGATGTCTAAGGTTGTGTTTTAGCGCTGCACTGGTCCTCTGCCATCTGTAAGTTCGAGTGGAGCTACTTAGTAAGCCATTAAATGTGCAAGCTCATCTTAAGGGCGAATTAGTTTTAATTCCATATGCCACTTCGGTGGTAATTATCCGAAACACTAAGTGTTTACACTTATGCAAAAGTACGGTATAATGGATGATAATTAACACTAAATTCCTTGATTGGTGAATCCAATACCTCAATTAAAGTTTGATGATGAAAAGCTTATACATTAAAACAAGATATAAATGTTTTAATAAAAACTATGCTACAAAGATCAATGCATGACATCTTTGTACATATTTGATTTAGGGGTAATTCTAAGAATGCATGTTTTGCTCAAGGTGTCATCACTTTTTAGGAAAAAGTTTGGGTATTTCCAAAATAAACCTTGAGACTTGCGACTTTTTTCTTCCAATCTAAGAGTGCCAAGTGTCCTGACACTTTTCAGAACCCAATCATTGAAATTACCTTTTCGTACCTATGATTTATAATCGACTTATATCCAGCGACTTTTTAAGATTCGAGCGACTTTATTTTTTTATATTTTCGAAGAAAAAGTCAAACTTTGGAAAGTATTATTTTATTCCTTTTGCTCTTTCCCAATGCTGAGCGACTTAAGCGAATTACTTTGAGCGCCTTTTTTAACTTTGTACTTTTGTACTTTTATATTTTTTTTACATAACTTTTAAATACTTTTTAAATTAAAATGACTATTGTACCCTTAACTATTTTTACATGTTGAGCATCTTCTTTCCTTTAACAAAACCAAAATTAGCCTACTACTACTACCAATTCACTTTTTAAACTAAAAACTATGAAACTAAAACTCTAAAACTCAAGTATTGGCAACGCTACCGATTCACACTACAAGAGAAATTCCATTTAATGACTGAAACTTTGACTGAAGAATAAAAAAGTAAATAAAAAGTCGAACAAAAACAATAACTCCTCACATTATTTCTCATTTCAATTAAAAACCCAGAAGTTTTATCTCTCTCAAGCCGCCATCAACTCCGCTATCAACACCTTCACCTCCGCCACCATCACCGCATTCGTATCAACACCTTCACCTCCGCTATCAACACCTTCATCTCTGTTATCTCACCATCTCCGTCAATTCACCGTCCGAAGGTATTATTTCTCTAATTTTAATAAACATATAATAATTAGTGTTTCATTTACACCGATTGTTGTGTAAATGAACTTCGATTATCACCAATTGTTGTGTGGACTTAGTATGCAATAGTGCGAGTCCCATATTGATTAGAATCAAAACAAGCTAGCAGTGGTAGCGACAAGAAACTAGCAGTGGTTAGCAGTGGTTACCTAAATATACTAGCAGTGGTTTAGTAACACTAGCAGTGGAATAAAATAAAGTAGCAGTGGTTACCTAAATATACTAGCAGTGGTTTGGTCAAGTTCTGTTCGTCCATCTTTATGCCACTAACCTTGATCTTTTACGAAATATATGTAAAGTAAGTCTTCTTTAGTAGTTTAATCGTTTCGAGTTATTTAAAAGTTTTGGCTTTCAGTTATACATTTGAAAATGATAGCTATTTTAGTGGTTGTAATCCACATGTTGCGCCCACACAAGTCATGTATCTAGAAAAATATTCTTTCACACCCAAAGTGCAAAAATGCTGACAAAAGTTTTTGTAGGATTGCTGATATGTTTTGTCGGTATTTGATTGATATAATAATATATAGATTCAAACTGAGATCACATATGTTTTGAATTTCATGTAATAGCAACAGTTTTTATTTTGCATATATTATGGAGTCTACGAGAAAGAACATAATGTTATGTTTTATCTCAAGTTGTTTTCTTTGGATGTTCTGTATTCAGAGACTAGCATTCATGTTGATGGAAATAATATGGTTACTAGAGTGGTTCCCATTGTGATAGTGGTTCCCACGCTAGTAATGAGGATTTGGAAATGGGTTTGGATCCGGATTTTAAAAGGTTCTTGCTTGAACCAAGAAACCTTAAGTCTTTGCAGAGCTTGGTGATGTTTCATGTTGTTCCGGGGTCGGAAAGTCGGCCGGGAATCCGCGAATTCTCTCAATTAAAAGTAATTCCGCGAATTCTCTCAATTAAAAGTAATGCCTTCAATAACAAGTAACATTTACTTAGCGTACATAGAAGTGAGACAGACCTCTGATGGCCCGGGATAGTATAATTCCCTTAAACATGGAATGAAAGTGGACTTGGAAAAGCCAATGTCAGCACATTTCTCAATTATCAATGTGGCTCTTAGTAACTAATGGCACTTGAATAACTAGATATCAAACTTCCACTCTTATTTATATTTGTGAAATCATTGACAATGGCTCTTAGTAAATAGTGATCAATATAACTTACCTCACAATAAAGTGCAGACTTTGGCTACACGCCCATTTAACTGTATTTGATTGGGCCGCTTGATAATTGAATTGTATTGCCAAAGATGGCTCCGAATCTGTTGTGTTTGAATTCCATCTATGCACTACAAAGAACTTCTTCAGTTTCTATGGTTAGCATATATAGAGGATGATATGATTTCAAGAAAATTCAATGTAAGAAAAGTAAATTAACCTCTTGGTATTGCTCAATATTTTGCAGACATTCTTGGTTGTTAGGATTAATATATACCAACCAATATTCTCCATGACGACTGCAAGTAATGACTATGATGGCATCCGGAAAATGTATGCAACTACATTTACATTCCCCTTTGTCTCGGTGTATCTTATAGTCTAATCTATGCAGGATCCTCGGGATTACTATGATTTTCAACGAAGTTAATGCAAATAAACAGAAGCTAAAATAAAACAGATCATCAATCTCATGCAAATAATGATTTGCAGATAAAAGCTCCTTTTAGTGTCTTTTATTTTCGTGGCTCGGAAACTTATAGTACTTAAGCGGTGTTTGGCTAAGCATATTTGAAGTGCTTAATGACTTATATTTTTCTGAAGAAATGACCACTTTAAAAATGGCGTTAATCTTCGATTGCACCCAAATTTCTTTGCGTATTTCATTTAACTGCTCAAATTTGTAGATTGGTACTATACAACAACTTTAAGAATAAAAATAGCCTCGCTTTGTTGCCATGTTTTAATTAACAGGTGTCAGAGTCAAAACTTATATACTCTGAGGTATTGTAGTTCCTGTTTGTAGTATTAGCAATGTCATTCAGTTACTAATTAGCAACTACTTTTTTGTTGCCCTGCTGTAATTTGGTTATGTGCATCTTTTTAGAAATGAATAATATTTATAATGAACTGAAGATTATTATTTATGATCTTCCTTTGTGTGTTATTGATATACACCTTCTATGAAACAGAATGTATTGGACAAAACAGATCCTTAAGTGGACAGGTTGCTAGCAAGAAGATCTACAAATAGCCGTGTATTTGAACTACAAGGTACGTAATCCTTCATTTAAAGATCTTTTGAAATCGTTGCTTATGAACGGGTCACTTTGGCTATCGTCTACCTCTGACGGTTCGACTAGAAGAAAAAGTTCAAAGAAAGAAACTTGAAATTGAACTATTATTATTTCTAACGTTGTTTTAAATTATGCCACTGGTATATTCCAGACTTCAATTTTCCTTTTATGTTTACTTCACTGCCATGGTAATTATTTTTAAATTTATTCTCTAGGTACTCAAAAGGGTCTATTCCACCTAATGCTGCTCCATGTATCCTTTTCTTATTCAATTGTCAATGTGTATTTTTTTTCGGGTACAACTTTTCATTGTTTTTGATTTACAGAATTTGAATTTCTTAAGATCAAATTCATAAAAGTTATGGAAGGAGAGGCTGATGAACGAACTTAAGGTATTTACTTTCACCCTCTTATTTTTCACCATTATCAATGCTTAATTTTTAAGAGGGCGATTTCGGTTCGCTTTTGAAACTGGTCAAGATGGCAATAACCAATGCATATTGAGCATTTGATTATTTTAGGGGCCAAACATTTGGATTCTCGAAAATCGGACCATTACACACAACCGATCAAAACATAAAGTAAATACCTAATTACCCATTTTTTTTGTCTTAAAAGCTTGCTACTTGAGGTCGCACTATCGATAGGGCTTATACACGGTATAGATAGAGAGCAATATAGCGTAATGATGGTTATGGTGTCGAGATACTGCTAAAGGAAGTCATTGTAGAGGCAGATAGACAGTGGTTAAGCCATGGTTATGGGATTTATCGGTTAAGGTTGGTCATAAATTTGTAGTTAATAAGTTATTACATTCAAGAATCCCAAGCATCCCATAACCATAGACTATGCATGCTATGTTTCAAAAATCATAGATTATCTTTGTTCATTAAGTAAGATGATTAGTTCATACTTTTTTTTATTTTTTATTTATTTTTTATTATTTTTATTTTTTTATTGCAGCTATATTAGATCGCCCACATACTTCTCCCCTGCCTGACATTCCAACTTCAAGATAAAAATGTTCGCTTGCACGTTTTTGGGACAATGGTGCCACATGCTTAGTGATCAGTTAGTCACAATTTTTCATAGATTATATGTCTTCCCTCTCACGAGATTTTATAGCCCCCGCATTGTTGTGGGTCGTCAGAGGCTCACAGCTTTGTTGATCCATATAATGAAGAATGACCTTTTAGGTAACTATACGTTTTGCCGAAATTTTACTTATTGCCCAATTGCCCATGAAATGCTGAAACATGCAGTAAAATTTCACTCAAGTGCAAGCATGTAAGTAAAACTTTTTATATTCTTTTGTAATAAGCATGTAAGTAGTTTTAGGACGTGTTTATGTCTCAAGCATCGAATGTGCTTGTTGCTTTTTGAATCAAGCTATTCTAAAGTTAAAGGCGTATTTTATATTTCGCGGTGATTTGCTTTTGATTCTTTGTGAAAAGTTGTCATAATAATTGCGTGTATATATGATTACCAATAAACTTAGAACTTATACGATATAATAATGATTGCCAGATTTCTAAAAGGATTGAAGGTGTTGAGGTATAGCAGAGATAAAATATGGGTTAGCGGACGGATGCTGCAGTTTGCATTCAAGGATGTTTCCCTCAAAGTTTTCTTTTACTTCAGTTTCTTGATTATTTTTTGGTATCGTCACTATGAGTAATGTAATTACTGTTAGTAGAAGCGAATTTTTTTGGGGTATTTGGTTTTGGAAACACATTATTATGCACAAATACATATATCATTTTGTACAACGACTATCAAATTTGTTATAAACAACCATTCTTACTCTCTCATGTGACAGAACCATTTGCTATTTATGCAATAACTGTTAACTATCTCAAGAAAGCATTCATAATTTGTAATTACCACAAGAACCATTTACCATTTATGCAAATGACATCTTTCAATTCAAGAAACGAAACATGAACCATTTTTCGACAAGAAAATCAAACATAATACTTGCAAAAGTTTCAAACCAAAGAAAACCACCCCTATTGGACAAACTAAGTATGAACCTCGATGTAATCAATGGTAAGGTTGATGATTGGGACTGATTTGGACAGAAAAAGCAGCTTGGACAGACTAGATATTGAACTTGCAATCATCAATTAACATTGAGTAACTTGAAACTTTGAATGAAATGGTTTTAGAACAAGAATCTGAGCTTGTACAAATCAAATTTAACTTGAGATTTCAACTCAAACTTCAACATGTTTCATTTCCCAAACACCCCTTAAATCACAAAAATGCACTTTAATTCTTAAAACATGATACATTAAGACATAACCTGAGAATGCATGTTACCATCCAGAACAAAATCATGTGAACCAGACATTTTGTATGGACTAAGAGCTAGATATGATTACATTTTCCAGATGAATTCATGTGACCAACAGCCAAATGCATAGTCACAAAATAAGGATGCTTTTCTCGGCTGTTACATTAGACCAAGGGCAACAAATCATGCGAGAACTTTTGGTCATTATCAATGGTACCTGATACCACTAGCAATGGAAACGACAAGCTAGCAGTGGTACCCGATACCACTAGCAGTGGTTTCGAGAAGCCTAGCAGTGGTACCCGATACCACTAGCAGTGGTTTCGAGAAGCCTAGCAGTGGAAAAGAATTAAAACTAGCAGTGGTTTCCATGTTTGATTCTTCTAAACTGTAGTTTTGCGTAAAGTATCTTTAGCGCATTCTTATAGAAAAACTATCATTTTTATTCAGGATGGACATGTTATTTGCTCTTCGAAACCTATATATGGGCAAGGGAACACTGCAGGAGATGAAGTTGGTTACTTGGGGTTGTACTTTTAGAGCATTTGACATGTATGACACCGATATCAGATGGCAAAGATATCATTCATGAGATATCCTATGTTTTTTCTCGTTACCTCAAGATATCCATATTACTGACCACAAAATGGGTACATTTTTGGTATGATTCGGTTTCACATAAATACTTTCATCCAAAAACGAAATTTTGTTCATGTTTTTCCAATAATAATCTAATTATTAGTATAAAGCGATTTTAAAATGGTTTATGCATACAAAAGTTCAAACAACTTTGAAAAATTCAAAAAACAGTCTCTAGAACAAACTGGTCATCAAGTTTAAGCAAACTTCTAAACAAAAGCAACATGAATAATGACTGTACAGAGCAACAATTGTCGAATTATTCTTGGGCTGATTTATTAAACCCTTTATTTCACCCCAACGATCGACATGAGGAACTTGAGCTTGGCATTTACTTCATCCAGATCCGAATCACCTTTGTATGATGCTGGTGGCTCGACCCCGGTGAACACATAAAGAGCCTTCAGTTCCCCTATACATAAACTTTTATAACTTTTACCTTGATATTCACTCATCATATAACTTTTTCATCGACATCCACAACTAAAGCTTCCCCTTGTCGCATATTATCGTCCAATTCAAACACCATATCAACCCCTTGGTTTAAATCCTCCGTATGTTCATCGTCCAACACATTTTCCTCTTCGTCGGTATAATAACCTTTTTCATCTACATTTGCCACTGAAGCTTCCACTTCTTGAACATACCCCTCACCAATCTGTTCTTCTTCCTCCTCTGGAATCACATTTTCTCCAATTTCATAATCTTCATATTCATTGGTGAAATAACTTTTTCGCTTACATCTAATAGCCTATAATCACCAAAGACCATCATCTAACTCAAACCTACACTCAACCCCATCCTCTTTTTCTTGATCATAATCATCACCATAATATTCTAGCATAAGGGGTGACGGTAGGATGGGTAGTAACGTTCTCATGAGCTTATTGGTACAAGCATAACTTGCAAATACAAGGCCAAAAGGGACGGAAAGCGCAACTCCCATATCAACAATACCATAAACAAAAACTTACACACCTACTATTATTTGAGTGATAATTGGTGGAAATGTATAGGGAATGAATGAGAAAAATAATTGGTAGAAATGGAAGAGACAAGGGTATAATAGACAATTTAGTTAAAATTATAATTTTGAAAAGTGTAAAAAATGTATTAAAACGTACAAAATTATAAAGTAAAAAAAGTCGCTAATATTATTTCGCTTAAGTCGCCAAAGATTGGGAAGGAGCGAAAAGTATAAAAAATATGTTAGTAACTTTGACTTTTTTACTAAAAGACAAAAAAAATTCGCAAGATTCTTAAAAAGTCGCGAGATTCGGTCATTTGTACTAAAAGACAAGGGTATAATAGACAATTTAGTTAAAATTATGATTGGGTACACAAACTTCGAAGGACACTTGTCATGCTTATATGAAAAGTAGAAAAGTCGCAAGTCTCAAGGTTTATTTTGGAAATACCCAAACTTTTTTCCTAAAAAGTGATGACACCTTGAGCAAAAGAGGCATTCTCATAATTAGCCCTTTGATTTAACATCAAAACTATTACCCTTTAAATTAAGTTATATGCCATCCAACGAAACGGAAACACCTAAGATTACCTTTTATTTGCGTGAGATCGTGACTTAGATCGTAATCAAAGGGTAAAATGTCCACGTGTCGTGAGATCGGGCATGGACGATTTTGCAGTTTCTTAAGTTGGATAACTTAATTGAGTTTTGTAGTGAGAACTGGCAACTCAAGGCATAAGATGGGATAAAACATGTTTACATGGCAATTGAAATTGGCTATATGTAAATCCCATAAATCTAGGAATTGCAATTGAAATTGGCAATTGAGCAAAAGCTCTACCACTTTGTATAAGGTTCATTACTAGCAGATCAACTGACGTGATGAGATTATGACAATTTGGATCCTAGTTTTCAATAATAATTAATTGGTTATATGGATATGAACCTTGGGTATTTAATTGTTTATTGAAAATGTTAATTATCGAAAATACTAAAGTTGAATTTTGTAATTCTTTTGAATGTATAATTGCAACATTTAACCGTAAACAAAATTTAGTCTTTGATCAAGAATTGCTCCATTCTCGCTTTCAAACAAATGTTTGATCGAGAATAATTTATGAAAAGACAAACTAAGTCTCTTTTCCATGGGAGAAGCATTAGACTCAATCCTATTCCTTTTCATGAATGAGAAAGGTATAATAGGAACGTTTTGAATTGTCTAAATTCTAATGTAACTCATAGCAATGAATTGCACGTCATATTTTCCATAAAGATTTCATTACCTTCATTTGGTGAATGAATCCTTTTGTAACAAACATGAATGTTGGTTAACTGGAAAACATGTATATGAGTTACAAAGTTAGAAGCTAGACAAATTACCGCGAAAAATTGGTAAAAGGAAAACTAGCTTAATTTATCTAGTTGGTTTGCTTTAACCTTTAAAGGTGCTACATACCAGTATGGGGATGGTAGACTGTTAAGGAAGAAATTGCATACCCAATTTTTCAAGTTAATAACATTGATGGATAACCCATCATTCACATAGTAGAATACACCTTTTAGTACCTTAGTAATGATTACTTATGGTTCTTCAAAGGTGTAGGAAAGTAAAAAGCAAGCAAGTTGTTTTCACTGGTTATGCAACACTTACAATGTTGTCCGATTCAGTGGGAGCATTTGTGTTGCATTACTGAATAAGAAGTTGTTTTATTGATTTCTAATTCAGTGGGAGCTACATGCCTTATTTCCTCGTAGTAACCTAGATTATCTTCAAAGATAATTACTTTCCAAATGTAGACACTTATGTTTTTAAGGATAGTCGGTATGCGTTTCCTTACTAAACAATATAGTTCTACATCTACTTGTTATATCTATGACACAAATCATATTAATCAAATAAACGAACGTGTATCGTGTTATTTATATGCTACATGATGTTGTTCCATGCACAAGTGGGAGAAATCTTATTGTGTGCAAGGTACAACACATATTAATATGATTTAAAAGAATTCTCTTGACTATAAAGTAAGAGAATAACGTTCTAATAGGAAGTATACATTTATATATGTATGATTGCCCTATTAAGAACATGTGTCAAGATGATAACAAAGACTACTTTATTTTAAATATTTATGTCATTCAATATTTAAGAAACACTTGTAGTTACAATTTATGTTACATGAGAACGTGAACTAGATTGTAGCCCAAGGTAAAATATCCACGTGTCGTGAGAACGAGCATGGATGATTCTGCAGTTTCTTACATGGAACATTTCATGGAATGACATAATTAAATGAAGTAATCTAATACTACCTTGAATTTGAGTATTCGTTGAATGACTTAAATATATGTAGTAATTATTAACTTGAAATATTAATTGAAACCTGAGGTGGTGTTCATAATTACTTTAATTATAAATGTTTATGATTTTGTTAAGTCACAAACATAAAGTCTTTTAATACAAGACTTACAATATAAAGTAAGACGTTAACTTGCTGTGTTTTAAGACATATGCATGAAGTCAATGAGTTGATCAATGACTTATAACGTATAGTGGGATTATAACTGGTATGTCTTTTGACTTGGTCAAGATTACTTATGTTATAATGCATGCAATTGACTTGGTAATTCTATTGTACCATTAAGTTTTACTTTGTTGGTAAATAGGTAAGCCAAAAGAGTAAATGGTTATCTAAACTATTGTTAGATTTTCTTACAATATTAATTCTAAGGAAATACCATAGTTTTATGGTATGTTCTGTTAGAAGAATCAAAATCTGTTGGGATTATTTGATTCAAGATAACTATAGTTTCTTCCAAAAGTTATCAAGGTTAGTAGATTGAGTATAGATTGAATATACTCAATAAGACTCCAACCTAGAAGATTAATAAGACACCATTTGTTTATGGAATGTGATGAATCACATTAAGTCTTATAAATGAAGTTCTGAATTTGTTAAACTACTTATAGAGTGAGTTGTAACAAATTAATGTCAGGAACTGTCAATGTTTTTTGTAATATCCCAAAAGAGAACAATGTATTGTTGCTCTACTTGCTAAACTATTTAAAGGCAATCTTTAAATTGTTAAAGGCAAGTGGGAGTTTTGTTTAGATCTTGAAAGATTGAATTACAAAATACATAATCTTCTAAAATGCACTAACAAATATCATGATGAGGCTAAACATGAAAATGATAGACCTTAATATGATGGAATTGTCATTCATAGATCCGTAAGGATATCTCAGATATTTAATATGCTGAGGAATATGAGTTACAGGATCATGGTAAGCCTGTTAATCATAATGATAAATTTACCAAATGTTGAATTGTGGAAAATCAATCATACTATGAATGTAGAGATGCTGTCCATAAAGATAATCAACTTTAGATACTTGGTTTATCTTAATAATGAAAATGAATTTCTTCAAAGGATGGAAACCCTAGTGGTTTAAATCTTTGTGTAGAAATCATATGGACAATATTGTACATGTATTTAATGTATGTCTAGTGATAATAATATCAATCATACTAGCTTAAGCAATTAACTATGGTTGAATATTCTTTCCTATATACATTAAATAGAAGTATAAAGATTATAATTGTCATACTTAGTTTCATTGATATGAAATTTTGACAATGAATGTCAAAACTCTTTGTTGTGGAATTACTTTTGCGAGGACGATGAGTAATACAAAGAAGTTTTATGAATTCAAATAATCCTTGGATATGTACAAACTGCAAGAATCCATGAATGGATATATGCAAGCATCTAAGAGATGTTTCTTATGTTTAATATTAAATCCATGTTTGATTTAATAATTAAAATAAGATAGCTCATAAGTATTCCTAAAAGCTAGTGGGAGTATTATTTTTATTTTTAAAATCTTATATGTTGTATGGGCAACTACATTCCATCTAAATTAAGTTTTAGTTGGGAATGAACTTCGTTTGTAAGATTTGGAAATAAGATATATAACCTTGGAATATATGTTTATTATTATAAACATATGCGGTAAATAAATGAGTCAAATAGAACTTGATGAATACATATCTTTGACAAGATAGATGAGATCTTAAAGTTTAACTTGAAGATTCATCATGAACATCATGTTGTGTATAAAGTTGTTGTGTCATGCTTGATTACAAGATGATTTGACAACATTGAAGGTTGTTAGTGTAATAAATATTTTAAAAGGAATATGTTTGGATTTAGAATCACATTCCACTGAGATGCTCCTAGATTCTTTGGATGATTATATGACAATTGTTTCATAATTGTCATTGCCAACAAACTTGAGTTTTGGTAGGCACCAACATTACACTATAACTGTTCAAAGTTTACGGATGTTTAAAGAGCATATTGTTGTACACAATGATGCTAGTATAATTGAGATGACACTCAATTCTAGTCACGGTATCCTTGATGATGACCATGTTGACCAGTTATGCTTAACTAAGAGCATAGTTGCATTATACATTAAAGAATAAAGAATACTGTGGAAACGTAGAGGGGGGGGGGGTGAATACGTTACCGTTTAAAAACTTTAGATCTTTAGTATCAAATCGCTTACGAAGCTTGTTATAATATGAAAGTACCAATTATTGTTTGTGACTAATATAAAGTATGGTAAACCAAGTTGTCACACAATCATGAACATCAAACCACATCACAAACAATAGTATAGTGCAAGTATAAAAGTAAAGAGATAAAGAAAGGAAAGTGCAAACCGAACACGAGGATTTATAGTGGTTCGGTCACGGATCTCCTTTCCGCCTTACTCCACTCCTCGAAAGTACCCAACTCGAGAGTTACTTCACTAAATCAACAAGCTCCCTTCTCGGCGGAGAAAACCTTACAATCGCCGCTTACACTTTTTCTGGTACAAAGCTAAATACCGGTTCTAGTTCGAGGTAGAACCAACCTAACGTCGCCTATACAATATTTCCGACACTAAGCTAGATGTCAAGTTCTTTTCAAGGGTACAACCACTCCCACTATGTTTTATGGCCCAACATAATAAACCTTGTGTTTTATGGCACAAACACATAAACCATCTAATCTAGTTTGGTGAAAGTGTTGTTATGATGCAATGATGTTTACACTAATGATCCATGACACAAATGTCTAATGGATATGAATAACTACTTCTAAATGAACTTCCATTGATAGGAAGCCTTCATGATGAAGATCACAAGTTCCCTAAACTTCTTGTGATAGATCTTCAACTTGTGGTAAGTGGGGATGGCTAAATCTCCAAACTTTCCTTGGTTGATCAAAGAGTATGCTTACAACAAAGATGAATGTTAGAAGCATTATGATCATGATCATTAGGGTGTTTAATGTATGTTATTACATTGTTAATGATTGATCTAAATGTATGCAAGAAGGTGGAGAAGATGTGATTTGAAGTGGTGAAGAAATGGGAAAACAATGGGCTTCTATTTAGAGCCAAAAGTGGACAGAGCGCCCACGGACCAAGGAGCCCTTTAAAGGGTTCCGCCCTTTATAGAAAAGGGTTCCGTGGGTGCCCGACAAAAAAGTAAAAATCTTTCTTCAAATCTTTCCAAGATATTACCAAATCTTACTAAGATCACATTTGATATATTGTGTGTCAATCTAACCAAAATATTCAAGTGATCTTCCAAGGATTTCAAAGATGATGCATGACATGATGTAACATGTATTTCCATTTTTAGATTAAAAGGTTTATCAAGGTAAACTTGTAAAATGTATTATGTAACTAGTTAATAAAATGTCTAGTTACCTTTTGAAATACTTGTGAATGCAAAATGTAAAATGAGGTTCTAAATAGAATGGTTAACCTATTAAAATACTTAGTGACTCTAAATGTATTTTAAACATTCTAAATGATTTGTTAATGGGTTTGATCATAATGCCACATAACAAACATGTACGAACCTGTGTTGTAACATACGAGGACTTGAGACATCGAGAGGTGTTGAATGTATGTTGAGACAAATGTAATTACAAGTAACTTGTACATTTTACGTTATGTATTACAAGTTACATGTTTGTCATCAATCAAAACAAACGAGACAGTATAGATTAAATATCGTAATATTTGCACTAACAATCTCCCCCTTTTGATGATGACAAAGATATGTAAACGTAATAGAAAGTAAAATGTAAAAGGTTACTTGTATCCTTACTACCTTTACATTACCTTCTCCGTTTACACTCTTCTCCCCCTTTGGTCGAAACAAAAAGGGTGTGTCCTTGAGTTTAACTTAATTTCTCCCCAAAAGGCGAGCTTGCATCATCCCTAGTGAAGTTAAATCGTCCACTTCAATCCGCCCCTTGTTTGGTAGCGGATCCATGGATCAAATAAAGAGGCTTAACCTACATCAAGGTTAGTTTTATGCAACAAAAATTATGAGAAATATATGAAAAAGAAAATGCATAGCAATGTTAGCCTATTTTCTCCACTTTTTATCGAAGCACAAATGCTTGTTGAAAAGTGAGAATGATGCTAAATGCGTGCATGCTCCCCTTGACGGTTGCTCCCCCTTGTTTGAGGCGTCGAGGTATGATTAAAACCTACAAAACAAATATTAGTGCAAAACTATATTCGTCATTGAACGAGTAAGTGATATACAACAAAGTGTATATAAGATGCATTCAAGAATTCTTGAGGGAAGCTCCCTTGCTCTAGGGCGTCAAGATGAACCTTCAAAATAAATATTAGTATAATAGAAGCTTTGTCTTTAGACAAATATGTCATATACAACCAAGTGTATAGACGATGCAATATGAGTGCTTAAAGGATATTCCTCCTTGTTCTAAGGTGTCAAGAAGCACCTAAAATAAGAAAAATAATTGATGCAAACTTCATCCTTAGATGAGTAAGTTATATACAATCAAGTGTATATGATGATGAACCTACAATGAAAAACATTAGTGCAATATATTTCATCTTTTCACAAAGAAAAATAAGATGTATATATGTGATAAATGA
This sequence comes from Chrysanthemum makinoi, assembly GCA_910596185.1. Lineage (NCBI taxonomy): Eukaryota > Viridiplantae > Streptophyta > Magnoliopsida > Asterales > Asteraceae > Chrysanthemum > Chrysanthemum makinoi. Next base: position 54,895,655 of record OU343225.1, read on the forward strand.
TATAATCAAAGATCTCATGAAGTGTAGTCTCCTAATTACAATCATAAGAAAAGTGAGAATATAATATGATAAAAGCCTACAAAATAGTTCCTAGAAAGAAGATATGAAGTCTTCCACCGGTGTGCCACTAGTGGTGCTAGTGTTGGTGTCGGTTTACTAGTAGGATTCATGTGGTGATGATAGATGACTCGAGATTTACAAAAGTAAGTTTTCGCTAATCCATGGTGGTGATGATTAGTGAAAGTGGTGATGGAAGGTGGTGGTGATTAGGTAGGAAGCTATTAAGGAGTTAGAAACTCGTATGTATAGCAAATATAAAAATATGGACTCATGCAATCCTTTCGTCATGTCAAGTGACCAAAGCTAAGAAGAAAAAAATATGAATGGACATTGCATTTCAATGATGCATAAGGGTTATGATTTGAATGATTTATTGATGCTAACAACCTATTGTTTTGAGCAAGTTCTCATATGCTTCAACCCAAGAGTAATCAATAATGTGTTCTATCTAAGAATATATAAAAGTGATAACATGAAGATAAATTCGTTCATTGATTGAGACGAATTATAAAAATGACCTATTCTAGGTGACAATGGGAAAGGTAGTATTAGCATGGTTTTGACCGACATGGATGATTATCACTTTGAAAAGAAGTGAAGACAATATGGAAAATACTAATAATAATAATAATGAGTACCTATATGAGGATGAGAATGACATTATATAAGTGAGAGTTGGATGGACCAACGTGTTGGAAATGGTTGTTTTGATTAATATATTGTTTGCACTAACAATGACATGCATGATATATGTCAAGCGAGAAAAGGATAAGATCCTATGATGGTGTTCTAGATAGTGAAGTTGTAAGGTGCTAGTTTTAAGGAAAATCCTAGATTCGTTGATTGTGGAGATGAAGAAGTTTGTAAAACACATGATGTGTTTTTCACTTGATGAGGTATTGGTGCAAACTTGTGATATAAGGTTAAAAAGGTTGAACTAGTTGTGGTTTCATGAACCGGTTTTAGCTAAGTGGTGTTTACCTATGTGTTGGTATTTTAGAGTCTAAGAGACATAAATTTTGACAAAAGACAATTATGTGAATGGATTTCTCTTCCCCTTAATTGGTGGATATCTAACATAATGTGCAATGTATCAAATAAGGAATGACAACAAAGTGTTTAGGAGGTTATTCGGGTTAACGAAAGAGGTGAGCTTAGTAATGTTTTTTCTGGATGATGGTTAGCATACAATGAGCTTCAACCTTAAAGTCACGTACTTCTTCTCGATTAATACGAGATGATCGTATGATGAGGCATGTGGTTTCCTAATAGGAAGTGAAGAGGATTAGAGTATTGTTATAACTAAATAATGATGGAGATGATTTTTGGAAAGCGGAAGCTTAAATTGAGATTTGGAAAAAGGTCGGTTGAAAGACAAAAATGCAAAGCCAACCCGCTAGAACTTAATTCTATATGCTTTTAAACTATATGCAAGTGTAGGGGTCCCATAAAGCATAGTACTAATCTACGTAGCAATAAAGGGGATTATGCAAAATGAGCATACAAAAGTTAAAACCAATTGAGATAACAAATAATTTGTTATCAACCCACAAAACAAATTTGTTAGTGACAAAAGATGTTAACATGATAGAAATCAAATGATAACATGTTATATAAGCAAGAACAACACATTGCACTTAAGTAGACAAGAGATCACCATACAAGATAGCATCAAGACAATCATATTATGCAAGAATACAACTTTATTCAAGACATTTCATTTTGAGATTGTTTTGTCGTTAGACTTAGACGTATAAGCATACTTGGCTTATAAATTAACACAACAATCTATGTGATTAATTTGTAAGATAAAAAGGCTTCTAAAAGTTTGTCATACCAAAAGCGCTTTGACATATTATATGTGCACACGTAGCAAACAAATTATGTGACAAGAAGCAAAAGAAACAAGATGAAAGAGTCATGCAAGCCATGTTTAAGACATAACAATTTGGAGCATGTATCATTTAGATCGTACTACACATAGATATAATGAATGCCAACTAATAGCTTTCAAACACAAATATATCATATCAAAATTATCACATATCAAAATGACATATTATGAGTTCATAAGCAACATGTTAATCATGCTAAGGATAATTCAAAAGTAAGTATCATGCAAATAAAGTTTAGGTTTTAAACGTTTAGTAGCATGAAACAAGGAAACAAGCATTATAAAACCGTATTAAGGTTTACACATTTGACTAGTTATCAAACACTAAGATAATGTCAAATCAACTTATCGTATCAAACAAGAACATGTAATCAACACATGTAAGTGCAATGCAAGTGGTTTTACTAAGGTTTATACATTTGACTAGTTATCAAACACTAAGATAATGTCAAATCAACTTATCGGATCAAACAAGAACATGTAATCAACACATGTAAGTGCAATGCAAGTGGTTTTAAAAGAAAAGTCATATATACTACTTGTTTGATTAGTATTCCTAAGGCGAGGCAAACTATCAATGTTTTAACACTTACTTTAGGCAAGTATAGGAATACAGATTTTTCAAGTTGGAGAATGAATATGAGACTATTACTAGCGGTGCTCAATTAAGGCTAAACACGACCATTTTTACGGGTGATTCCACATACCCAACTTCTCTCCCAGAAGCAATTCAACCGTTAGGTCAAATTGAGTTTCTAGTGCAATAGGTTCTCCAGGAGTCATTCTCATGTTAGAAAGATGGGAACTCCTACTTTTGCATATTAAAGTGCATAAAAGATGATAGTTTACCAATACTTAGCTTAATGTGACTTAACTAATATGCAATATAACTAAAGTGATGAAGACGTCATGTTATACACATGAATTTTAACAATGGTGTGTTTGATAAACAATGTGTTTTAATCTTGTGTTAAGAATCTAAGGTTTGTTCAAATTACAAAGCTAATTGTATGATCTAATGGATGACATCTTTTATGTTGAAGTGTATACTTTAAAAGTGATTGAATTATCTAAGACTAGGGAATGGAATATGTTAAATTAAGAATGTTCTCAAGAAAGTTCTTTGGAACTTTATTTGACAAGAATCTAAATAAGGTTACTAACTTCAATAGATCATGTGTATGTTCTAGAGATGTGTAGTTTCAACCTTGGATGTGCACAAGGTTTGAGCAAGGTTAGGTTATGATGTACGCTTGAAAGGAAATGAATACAAATAGTATCTTTCAACAAATGAGATTATCGCATGGGATAAAGTTATCATGCTTATGAAAATAAGTATGACAAGATGAATTGGATATGCTAGTTCATAGAACTTTTGGATGTTCGTTTCAAGATCATTTAGCCAATGAGGTGTAATGAAATCTCTTGTAACATAACCATATATGTCGCAAGGAGAGAATGATGCATAGGATATACAATATCCTTTTAATAAGATGAATACTTAACGCATGATTTCTTAGGCATAATGTTTTTCAAAACATCATGTTTTCCTAAATGAAGATATGAAGCCAAAGTGTTTGAATTGGATAGTCCTATCTAAATAAACTTGGTCTCAAGATTATATTCACTAGATGATGACAAGAGGAATTCACTCGAGTTTCTTATGTATACTCCTCAAGAGTCATTGTTGCTTGGGGTGTATGATGTTGCCTTTGAGATTGCATTTTAACATATGTTGTTAAAATGTTGATTTGAGGTTTAACGAAATTTATGCAGAAGTTTAATGACAAAGTATTACTAATACTTTGATAATTTGTGAAGGTAGTACTACTTATACCTAGTGGAAATTGACAACAATTACCAAGAGCACCATGCTTATTTGATAGTTGAGGTTCTAGCCATAATGAATTATCTAAGTCCTTATATGTGGGAAGGAATGTTTGAGTTTGTTCAAACGTGCATTTGATTCAATACAAGTGTTGGACACAAGGGCTTTTTGAGCAATACACTTAACAAATTCAAATGATGGTAAGGATGGTGGATTGGTTGATCTAGGTGGTAGGTTTTCTAGTGTGTCTAAAAAAGGATGTGGTGATGTAGGGGTTTGTTGTGCTATGTGAATACTTAGGTTGATTGTCCATAGATGTTGAACATAAAAAGTACGGATACTAATTCTTATGGTTCATTGGTTGCTACAACTAGTGGGTGAAGTACTTGAAGCTTTGGTTATGTCTATGAAGCTTAGGGGTTGAGGTATAGGTTCACTTTGAAAGGGGACGCTTGATTTAAAGGATGCTCTTGGAAGATCATGAGCAATACTCTTAATGGTGCCAAAAGATGGAAGAGGGATAGTAGGTGTCAAAGAGGGATACGTGGCACAATGGGTTGTTTGTTTTGGATAAGTGTTTCAACATGTGTTGTTAAAATACTTGGGTGTTGATTTTTCGGATATGACTTTTAATGACTACAATCGTAAGTCGCATATACTTGAATATTTCGGATGAAATACTTAAGTTGTCAATCCTAATTTGTTGAGATTATAAAGCTTAGATTGAACTCAAGTATAACAAGACTTGATAGTATGTCTTTAACATACGTGTGAGTTATGACTCTATGTAAATACTTATCGTCTTGAAGGATGACACATTATTTTCATGTTAACCAAGTGAGGCAATACATGTAGATACAAAACAATATCTATAGTCATATGATAGACTTGTGTATGATACCTTTGCAAATAATGAGTCCAGATTTGTTAGTCTCGGTAAGTCATCTAAGTCATCCTCAAACGGGTGAGGAGATGTTGGTGGTGTTGCACAAAGTTTGATAGAGACAAGCTTTGGAGACTTTGGTAGTGACGGTGTTTTGGATGGTTGTGAAGTAGTCATAATGGTGGGTGATTTTGGTGGTGGAGTTGGAGTACTTAAGTTTAGAAAGTTCACATCTTGAATGGGTGATGAGATGTTGAGAGGTAATGAGTCTAAGGATGAAGAGTTCAAGTTAATGTAGCAACAAGATCGAATGCTAATCCTAGTGGTTTTCTTAAGTGTCTTATTTGAGGTTAAAGATTTAGTCATTTTGACTTTGCTTTGAGAAATGCTAAGCTTAAGGAAAAGTAACAATGAAGGTGTGAAAATGACCATCCTGAATGTGTCGATTTATGGAACTAAGGATTCATGCATTTGATGTTAATTCATACAAAGATAGTAGTTTCTAATGAGATGGAAGTGTCTAAGATCATGTCAAACATCCTAAGTTAATTCATTGAGGATGTGTTGAGTGAGGTATGAAAGATATGCATTAACAACTATCCTAGAAACAAAATTTGGTAATCTAGATTGCGAGATTTAGTAAAATTAAACAACTTACCTGTAGAATCCACGGCACCAATTTTTTGCACAGGTGGAACCCTTAATTTGGTGCCGCCTGGTCCGCCTGTACAGAACGGCGGTACAAAATGCATAACAGACGGTACCAAATTTTTGGTGCCGTCTAATCCGTGGACACCAGAAAACTTCACAGACCCATTTTTTAGGTGTCGTAGAGTTTTCCGAAACCTGAATTTTTGCTTAAAACATGTGACATTAATCATTTCTAGTTAGGAAAAGTCAATAACACATATACAAACATAGTGGAACATAGACTTTGACCAGGGCTAACGATTTTCACATATAAGTGAAAATGGGTAAAATTTGATAACACCCGCGTGTTATCCCCCTGCATGAACCGGTTAGCATACATCAATGTTTTAAGTTAGTTTATCATCCTACGAAGTGAAAACATATAAATTACATCATACAACATTGTTTTTGTCCTTGTACCAAACACTCTCTTAAAACCTTCATTTTTCAAAGTACTTGACTAATTTACTTAGTACTTATTGCTAAGTGAGTTATGACATTTCATAAGTTATGCGAGATGTTAGTATAACCTATGCAAATGAAGTGATCTAATTCTACAAGCGATGGTAAAACAATTTTCCAACTTAGTGCACAAAATCTATCAAATAACCTATTGTGCATAAACAAGAAATCGTCAAACAAACGAATAAATAACATGGCAAGATTGACACTTATATTATGCAAACAAACAAGTGTAAACAACAATTTGAAAAGTAAGCAAGCAACATATATGCAAACAACATAAACAAGTGGTCATTTAGCATAGCATAACAAGAAAAGCACTTTTCGTCATTTTATGCTTAAATATGACGATGTATACCAAGCTTGATTAGTTTCCTTTAAACATATTACCAAATTATTTAGTTTCAAAGGAAGTTGTATCAAAGTTCTAAGAATACCAACTTAAATTGCTTGATTCAAAAATTTGAGTTTTTATGTTAAAGCGAAACTCAATATTTTAGACATACTGTAGTATTTGGTATATTTCACTTATTTAAAATTAGACTCAGGCTATGAGAGTATTTTTAAATGAAAGTAGACTCAATTCCCTTTAAAATGATAGGTGGCTCGACTCGGGACTTACGGTTAATTAGTTATGATTTTTTGAAGTTGCCCAAAAATCGCATATCGTACACGGATTCCACGGAACCAAAAAAAGGGATCCGCCCTTTATAAGATTTGGTGCCGTGGTCCTCCGAGACAGATTCACCAAAACTAGTATTTGACATAGAGAAAACGTGTGTGACTTACTAGATTTCATAGTAAACATATAATACACATATTTAACAACATATCTACTTGTGTAACTTATCTTAAACATTTACGGAGGTGATTTTTCAACAAAATTTATAGTTATCCCAAACACTCCTTTAAAATCATATTTCTTCATAAATTTTCTATAAGCACACAATACAATACTTACTAGTTCTTTCAACAAACTTTTTATTTTATTTTTCAAGAAAACCTTCAAGCTTGTATACAAAGTTACATTTAACAACAAAATTTCTAAGTATAACAAGCAAAACATTTTTCATATTATTTTTCGCTTCAATGGTAATTTGATACATGGATCGTACTCTATTTTAAAACCATTTGTTTTGAAAATAAGAGCTACATGGCTCTGATACCAATTGTGGAAACGTAGAGGGGGGTGAATACGCTACCGCTTAAAAACTTTAGATCTTTAGTATCAAATCGCCTATGAAGCTTGTTATAATATGAAAGTACCAATTATTGTTTGTGACTAATATAAAGTATGGTAAACCAAGTTGTCACACAATCATGAACATCAAACCACATCACAAACAATAGTATAGTGCAAGTATAAAAGTAAAGAGATAAAGAAAGGAAAGTGCAAACCTAACACGAGGATTTATAGTGGTTCGGTCACGGATCTCCTTTCCGCCCTACTCCACTCCTCGAAAGTACCCAACTCGAGAGTTACTTCACTAAATCAACAAGCTCCCTTCTCGGCGGAGAAAACCTTACAATCGCCGCTACACTTTTTCCGTACAAAGCTAAATACCGGTTCTAGTTCGAGGTAGAACCAACCTAACGTCGCCTATACAATATTTCCGACACTAAGCTAGATGTCAAGTTCTTTTACAAGGGTACAACCACTCCCAATATGTTTTATGGCCCAACATAATAAACCTTGTGTTTTATGGCACAAACACATAAACCATCTAATCTAGTTTGGTGAAAGTGTTGTTATGATGCAATGATGTTTACACTAATGATCCATGACACAAATGTCTAATGGATATGAATAACTACTTCTAAATGAACTTCCATTGATAGGAAGCCTTCATGATGAAGATCACAAGTTCCCTAAACTTCTTGTGATAGATCTTCAACTTGTGGTAAGTGGGGATGGCTAAATCTCCAAACTTTCCTTGGTTGATCAAAGAGTATGCTTACAACAAAGATGAATGTTAGAAGCATTATGATCATGATCATTAGGGTGTTTAATGTATGTTATTACATTGTTAATGATTGATCTAAATGTATGCAAGAAGGTGGAGAAGATGTGATTTGAAGTGGTGAAGAAATGGGAAAACAATGGGCTTCTATTTATAGCCAAAAGTGGACAGGAGCGTCCACGGACCAAGGAGCCCTTTAAAGGGTTCCGCCTTTTATAGAAAAGGGTTCCGTGGGTGCCCGACAAAAAATCTAAAAATCTTTCTTCAAATCTTTCCAAGATATTACCAAATCTTACTAAGATCACATTTGATATATTGTGTGTCAATCTAACCAAAATATTCAAGTGATCTTCCAAGGATTTCAAAGATGATGCATGACATGATGTAACATGTATTTCCATTTTAGATTAAAAGGTTTATCAAGGTAAACTTGTAAAATGTATTATGTAACTAGTTAATAAAATGTCTAGTTACCTTTTGAAATACTTGTGAATGCAAAATGTAAAATGAGGTTCTAAATAGAATGGTTAACCTATTAAAATACTTAGTGACTCTAAATGTATTTTAAACATTCTAAATGATTTGTTAATGGGTTTGATCATAATGCCACATAACAAACATGTACGAACCTGTGTTGTAACATACGAGGACTTGAGACATCGAGAGGTGTTGAATGTATGTTGAGACAAATGTAATTACAAGTAACTTGTACATTTTACGCTATGTATTACAAGTTACATGTTTGTCATCAATCAAAACAAACGAGATGTATAGATTAAATATCGTAATATTTGCACTAACAATCTCCCCCTTTTGATGATGACAAAGATATGTAAACGTAATAGAAAGTAAAATGTAAAAGGTTACTTGTATCCTTACTACCTTTACATTACCTTCTCCGTTTACACTCTTCTCCCCTTTTGTCGAAACAAAAAGGGCGTGTCCTTGGAGTTTAACTTAATTTCTCCCAAAAAGGCGAGCTTGCATCATCCCTAGTGAAGTTAAATCGTCCACTTCAATCCGCCCCTTGTTTGGTAGCGGATCCATGGATCAAATAAAGAGGCTTAACCTACATCAAGGTTAGTTTTATGCAACAAAAATTATGAGAAATATATGAAAAAGAAAATGCATAGCAATGTTAGCCTATTTTCTCCACTTTTATCGAAGCACAAATGCTTGTTGAAAAGTGAGAATGATGCTAAAAGCGTGCATGCTCCCCTTGACGGTTGCTCCCCCTTGTTTGAGGCGTCAGGGTATGATTAAAAACCTACAAAACAAATATTAGTACAAAACTATATTCGTCATTGACGAGTAAGTGATATACAACAAAGTGTGTATAAGATGCATTCAAGAATTCTTGACGGAAGCTCCCTTGCTCTAGGGCGTCAAGATGAACCTTCAAAATAAATATTAGTATAATAGAAGCTTTGTCTTTAGACAAATATGTCATATACAACCAAGTGTATAGACGATGCAATATGAGTGCTTAAAGGATATTCCTCCTTGTTCTAGGATGTCAAGAAGCACCTAAAATAAGAAAAATAATTGATGCAAACTTCATCCTTAGATGAGTAAGTTATATACAATCAAGTGTATATGATGATGAACCTACAATGAAAAACATTAGTGCAATATATTTCATCTTTTTCACAAAGAAAAATAAGATGTATATATGTGATAAATGATATAATCAAAGATCTCATGAAGTGTAGTCTCCTAATTACAATCATAAGAAAAGTGAGAATATAATATGATAAAAGCCTACAAAATAGTTCCTAGAAAGAAGATATGAAGTCTTCCACCGGGTGTGCCACTAGTGGTGCTAGTGTTGGTGTCGGTTTACTAGTAGGATTCATGTGGTGATGATAGATGACTCGAGATTTACAAAAGTAAGTTTTCGCTAATCCATGGTGGTGATGATTAGTGAAAGTGGTGATGGAAGGTGGTGGTGATTAGGTAGGAAGCTATTAAGGAGTTAGAAACTCGTATGTATAGCAAATATAAAAATATGGACTCATGCAATCCTTTCGTCATGTCAAGTGACCAAAGCTAAGAAGAAAAAAATATGAATGGACATTGCATTTCAATGATGCATAAGGGTTATGATTTGAATGATTTATTGATGCTAACAACCTATTGTTTTGAGCAAGTTCTCATATGCTTCAACCCAAGAGTAATCAATAATGTGTTCTATCTAAGAATATATAAAAGTGAGAACATGAAGATAAATTCGCTCATTGATTGACACGAATTATAAAAATGACCTATTCTAGGTGACAATGGGAAAGGTAGTATTAGCATGGTTTTGACCGACATGGATGATTATCACTTTGAAAAGAAGTGAAGACAATATGGAAAATACTAATAATAATAATAATGAGTACCTATATGAGGATGAGAATGACATCATATAAGTGAGAGTTGGATGGACCAACGTGTTGAAATGGCTGTTTTGATTAATATATTGTTTGCACTAACAATGACATGCATGATATATGTCAAGCGAGAAAAAGGATAAGATCCTATGATGGTGTTCTAGATAGTGAAGTTGTAAGGTGCTAGTTTTAAGGAAAATCCTAGATTCGTTGATTGTGGAGATGAAGAAGTTTGTAAAACACATGATGTGTTTTTCACTTGATGAGGTATTGGTGCAAACTTGTGATATAAGGTTAAAAAGGTTGAACTAGTTGTGGTTTCATGAACCGTTTTAGCTAAGTGGTGTTTACCTATGTGTTGGTATTTTAGAGTCTAAGAGACATAAATTTTGACAAAAGACAATTATGTGAATGGATTTCTCTTCCCCTTAATTGGTGGATATCTAACATAATGTGCAATGTATCAAATAAGGAATGACAACAAAGTGTTTAGAAGGTTATTCGGGTTAACGAAAGAGGTGAGCTTAGTAATGTTTTTCTGGATGATGGTTAGCATACAATGAGCTTCAACCTTAAAGTCATGTACTTCTTCTCGATTAATACGAGATGATCGTATGATGAGGCATGTGGTTTCCTAATAGGAAGTGAAGAGGATCAGAGTATTGTTATAACTAAATAATGATGGAGATGATTTTTGGAAAGCGGAAGCTTAAATTGAGATTTGGAAAGAGGTCGGTTGAAAGACAAAAATGCAAAGCCAACCCGCTAGAACTTAATTCTATATGCTTTTAAACTATATGCAAGTGTAGGGTCCCATAAAGCATAGTACTAATCTACGTAGCAATAAAGGGGATTATGCAAAATGAGCATACAAAAGTTAAAACCAATTGAGATAACAAATAATTTGTTATCAACCCACAAAACAAATTTGTTAGTGACAAAAGATGTTAACATGATAGAAATCAAATGATAACATGTTATATAAGCAAGAACAACACATTGCACTTAAGTAGACAAGAGATCACCATACAAGATAGCATCAAGACAATCATATTATGCAAGAATACAACTTTATTCAAGACATTTCATTTTGAGATTGTTTTGTCGTTAGACTTAGACGTATAAGCATACTTGGCTTATAAATTAACACAACAATCTATGTGATTAATTTGTAAGATAAAAAGGCTTCTAAAAGTTTGTCATACCAAAAGCGCTTTGACATATTATATGTGCACACGTAGCAAACAAATTATGTGACAAGAAGCAAAAGAAACAAGATGAAAGAGTCATGCAAGCCATGTTTAAGACATAACAATTTGTAGCATGTATCATTTAGATCGTACTACACATAGATATAATGAATGCCAACTAATAGCTTTCAAACACAAATATATCATATCAAAAATTATCACATATCAAAATGACATATTATGAGTTCATAAGCAACATGTTAATCATGCTAAGGATAATTCAAAAGTAAGTATCATGCAAATAAAGTTTAGGTTTTAAACGTTTAGTAGCATGAAACAAGGAAACAAGCATTATAAAACCGTAAGGTTTACACATTTGACTAGTTATCAAACACTAAGATAATGTCAAATCAACTTATCGGATCAAACAAGAACATGTAATCAACACATGTAAGTGCAATGCAAGTGGTTTTACTAAGGTTTATACATTTGACTAGTTATCAAACACTAAGATAATGTCAAATCAACTTATCGGATCAAACAAGAACATGTAATCAACACATGTAAGTGCAATGCAAGTGGTTTTAAAAGAAAAGTCATATATACTACTTGTTTGATTAGTATTCCTAAGGCGAGGCAAACTATCAATGTTTTAACACTTACTTTAGGCAAGTATAGGAATACAGATTTTCAAGTTGGAGAATGAATATGAGACTATTACTAGCGGTGCTCAATTAAGGCTAAACACGACCATTTTTACGGGTGATTCCACATACCCAACTTCTCTCCCAGAAGCAATTCAACCGTTAGGTCAAATTGAGTTTCTAGTGCAATAGGTTCTCCAGGAGTCATTCTCATGTTAGAAAGATGGGAACTCCTACTTTTGCATATTAAAGTGCATAAAAGATGATAGTTTACCAATACTTAGCTTAATGTGACTTAACTAATATGCAATATAACTAAAGTGATGAAGACGTCATGTTATACACATGAATTTTAACAATGGTGTGTTTGATAAACAATGTGTTTTAATCTTGTGTTAAGAATCTAAGGTTTGTTCAAATTACAAAGCTAATTGTATGATCTAATGGATGACATCTTTTATGTTGAAGTGTATACTTTAAAAGTGATTGAATTATCTAAGACTAGGGAATGGAATATGTTAAATTAAGAATGTTCTCAAGAAAGTTCTTTGGAACTTTATTTGACAAGAATCTAAATAAGGTTACTAACTTCAATAGATCATGTGTATGTTCTAGAGATGTGTAGTTTCAACCTTGGATGTGCACAAGGTTTGAGCAAGGTTAGGTTATGATGTACGCTTGAAAGGAAATGAATACAAATAGTATCTTTCAACAAATGAGATTATCCCATGGGATAAAGTTATCATGCTTATGAAAATAAGTATGACAAGATGAATTAGATATGCTAGTTCATAGAACTTTTGGATGTTCGTTTCAAGATCATTTAGCCAATGAGGTGTAATGAAATCTCTTGTAACATAACCATATATGTCTCAAGGAGAGAATGATGCATAGGATATACAATATCCTTTTAATAAGATGAATACTTAACGCATGATTTCTTAGGCATAATGTTTTTCAAAACATCATGTTTTCCTAAATGAAGATATGAAGCCAAAGTGTTTGAATTGGATAGTCCTATCTAAATAAACTTGGTCTCAAGATTATATTCACTAGATGATGACAAGAGGAATTCACTCAAGTTTCTTATGTATACTCCTCAAGAGTCATTGTTGCTTGGGGTGTATGATGTTGGTTTTGAGATTGCATTTTAACATATGTTGTTAAAATGTTGATTTGAGGTTTAACTAAATTTATGCAGAAGTTTAATGACAAAGTATTACTAATACTTTGATAATTTGTGAAGGTAGTACTACTTATACCTAGTGGAAATTGACAACAATTACCAAGAGCACCATGCTTATTTGATAGTTGAGGTTCTAGCCATAATGAATTATCTAAGTCCTTATATGTGGGAAGGAATGTTTGAGTTTGTTCAAACGTGCATTTGATTCAATACAAGTGTTGGACACAAGGGCTTTTTGAGCAATACACTTAACAAATTCAAATGATGGTAAGGATGGTGGATTGGTTGATCTAGGTGGTAGGTTTTCTAGTGTGTCTAAAAAAGGATGTGGTGATGTAGGGGTTTGTTGTGCTATGTGAATACTTAGGTTGATTGTCCATAGATGTTGAACATAAAAAGTATGGATACTAATTCTTATGGTTCATTGGTTGCTACAACTAGTGGGTGAAGTACTTGAAGCTTTGGTTATGTCTATGAAGCTTAGGGGTTGAGGTATAGGTTCACCTTGAAAGGGGACGCTTGATTTAAAGGATGCTCTTGGAAGATCATGAGCAATACTCTTAATGGTGCCAAAAGATGGAAGAGGGATAGTAGGTGTCAAAGAGGGATAAGTGGCACAATGGGTTGTTTGTTTTGGATAAGTGTTTCAACATGTGTTGTTAAAATACTTGGGTGTTGATTTTTCGGATATGACTTTTAATGACTACAATCGTAAGTCGCATATACTTGAATATTTCGGATGAAATACTTAAGTTGTCAATCCTAATTTGTTGAGATTATAAAGCTTAGATTGAACTCAAGTATAACAAGACTTGATAGTATGTCTTTAACATACGTGTGAGTTATGACTCTATGTAAATACTTATCGCCTTGAAGGATGACACATTATTTTCATGTTAACCAAGTGAGGCAATACATGTAGATACAAAACAATATCTATAGTCATATGATAGACTTGTGTATGATACCTTTGCAAATAATGAGTCCAGATTTGTTAGTCTCGGTAAGTCATCTAAGTCATCCTCAAACGGGTGAGGAGATGTTGGTGGTGTTGCACAAAGTTTGATAGAGACAAGCTTTGGAGACTTTGGTAGTGACGGTGTTTTGGATGGTTGTGAAGTAGTCATAATGGTGGGTGATTTTGGTGGTGGAGTTGGAGTACTTAAGTTTAGAAAGTTCACATCTTGAATGGGTGATGAGATGTTGAGAGGTAATGAGTCTAAGGATGAAGAGTTCAAGTTAATGTAGCAACAAGATCGAATGCTAATCCTAGTGGTTTTCTTAAGTGTCTTATTTGAGGTTAAAGATTTAGTCATTTTGACTTTGCTTTGAGAAATGCTAAGCTTAAGGAAAAGTAACAGTGAAGGTGTGAAAATGACCATCCTGAATGTGTCGATTTATGGAACTAAGGATTCATGCACTTGATGTTAATTCATACAAAGATAGTAGTTTCTAATGAGATGGAAGTGTCTAAGATCATGTCAAACATCCTAAGTTAATTCATTGAGGATGTGTTGAGTGAGGTATGAAAGATATGCATTAACAACTATCCTAGAAACAAAATTTGGTAATCTAGATTGCGAGATTTAGTAAAATTAAACAACTTACCTGTAGAATCCACGGCCCCAATTTTTCGCACAAAGGAACCCTTAATTTGGTGCCACCGTCCGCCTACAGAACGGCGGTACCAAAATGCATAACAGACGGTACCAAATTTTTAGTGCCGTCTAATCCGTGGACACCGTAAAACTTCATGCACCCATTTTTTAGGTGTCGGGAGTTTTCCTAAACCCTAATTTTTGCTTAAAACATGTGACATTAATCATTTCTAGTTAGGAAAAGTCAATAACACATATACAAACATAGTGGAACATAGACTTTGACCAGGGCTAACGATTTTCACATATAAGTGAAAATGGGTAAAATTTGATAACACCCGTGTGTTATCCCCTGCATGAACCGGTTAGCATACATCAATGTTTTAAGTTAGTTTATCATCCTACTAAGTGAAAACATATAAATTACATCATACAACATTGTTTTTGTCCTTGTACCAAACACTCTCTTAAAACCTTCATTTTTCAAAGTACTTGACTAATTTACTTAGTACTTATTGCTAAGTGAGTTATGACATTTCATAAGTTATGCAAGATGTTAGTATAACCTATGCAAATGAAGTGATCTAATTCTACAAGCGTTTATGGTAAAACAATTTTCCAACTTAGTGCACAAAATCTATCAAATAACCTATTGTGCATAAACACGAAATCGTCAAACAAAGCTTAATAAATAACATGGCAAGATTGACACTTATATTATGCAAACAAACAAGTGTAAACAACAATTTGAAAAGTAAGCAAGCAACATATATGCAAACAACATAAACAAGTGGTCATTTAGCATAGCATAACAAGAAAAGCACTTTTCGTCATTTTATGCTTAAATATGACGATGTATACCAAGCTTGATTAGTTTCCTTTAAACATATTACCAAATTATTTAGTTTCAAAGGAAGTTGTATCAAAGTTCTAAGAATACCAACTTAAATTGCTTGATTCAAAAATTTGAGTTTTTATGTTAAAGCTAAACTCAATATTTTAGACATACTGTAGTATTTGGTATATTTCACTTATTTAAAATTAGACTCAGGCTATGAGAGTATTTTTAAATGAAAGTAGACTCAATTCCCTTTAAAATGATAGGTGGCTCGACTCGGGACTTACGGTTAATTAGTTATGATTTTTTGAAGTTGCCCAAAAACTGCATATCGTATAACACGGATTCCACGGAACCAAATAAAGGGATCCGCCCTTTATAAGATTTGGTGCCGTGGTCCTCTGAGACGATTCACCAAAACTAGTATTTGACATAGAGAAAACGTGTGTGACTTACTAGATTTCATAGTAAACATATAATACACATATTTAACAACATATCTACTTGTGTAACTTATCTTAAACATTTACTGAGGTGATTTTTCAACAAAATTTATAGTTATCCCAAACACTCCTTTAAAATCATATTTCTTCGTAAATTTTCTATAAGCACACAATACAATACTTACTAGTTCTTTCAACAAACTTTTTATTTTATTTTTCAAGAAAACCTTCAAGCTTGTATACAAAGTTACATTTAACAACAAAATTTCTAAGTATAACAAGCAAAACATTTTTCATATTATTTTTCGCTTCAATGGTAATTTGATACATGGATCGTACTCTATTTTAAAACCATTTGTTTTGAAAATAAGAGCTACATGGCTCTGATACCAATTGTGGAAACGTAGAGGGGGTGAATACGCTACCGCTTAAAAACTTTAGATCTTTAGTATCAAATCGCTTATGAAGCTTGTTATAATATGAAAGTACCAATTATTGTTTGTGACTAATATAAAGTATGGTAAACCAAATTGTCACACAATCATGAACATCAAACCACATCACAAACAATAGTATAGTGCAAGTATAAAAGTAAAGAGATAAAGAAAGGAAAGTGCAAACCTAACACGAGGATTTATAGTGGTTCGGTCACGGATCTCCTTTCCGCCTCTACTCCACTCCTCGAGTACCCAACTCGAGAGTTACTTCACTAAATCAACAAGCTCCCTTCTCGGCGGAGAAAACCTTACAATCGCCGCTACACTTTTTCCGTACAAAGCTAAATACCGGTTCTAGTTCGAGGTAGAACCAACCTAACGTCGCCTATACAATATTTCCGACACTAAGCTAGATGTCAAGTTCTTTTACAAGGGTACAACCACTCCCAATATGTTTTATGGCCCAACATAATAAACCTTGTGTTTTATGGCACAAACACATAAACCATCTAATCTAGTTTGGTGAAAGTGTTGTTATGATGCAATGATGTTTACACTAATGATCCATGACACAAATGTCTAATGGATATGAATAACTACTTCTAAATGAACTTCCATTGATAGGAAGCCTTCATGATGAAGATCACAAGTTCCCTAAACTTCTTGTGATAGATCTTCAACTTGTGGTAAGTGGGGATGGCTAAATCTCCAAACTTTCCTTGGTTGATCAAAGAGTATGCTTACAACAAAGATGAATGTTAGAAGCATTATGATCATGATCATTAGGGTGTTTAATGTATGTTATTACATTGTTAATGATTGATCTAAATGTATGCAAGAAGGTGGAGAAGATGTGATTTGAAGTGGTGAAGAAATGGGAAAACAATGGGCTTCTATTTAGAGCCAAAAGTGGACAGAGCGCCCACGGACCAAGGAGCCCTTTAAAGGGTTCCGCCTTTATAGAAAAGGGTTCCGTGGGTGCCCGACAAAAATCTAAAAAATCTTTCTTCAAATCTTTCCAAGATATTACCAAATCTTACTAAGATCACATTTGATATATTGTGTGTCAATCTAACCAAAATATTCAAGTGATCTTCCAAGGATTTCAAAGATGATGCATGACATGATGTAACATGTATTTCCATTTTTAGATTAAAAGGTTTATCAAGGTAAACTTGTAAAATGTATTATGTAACTAGTTAATAAAATGTCTAGTTACCTTTTGAAATACTTGTGAATGCAAAATGTAAAATGAGGTTCCAAATAGAATGGTTAACCTATTAAAATACTTAGTGACTCTAAATGTATTTTAAACATTCTAAATGATTTGTTAATGGGTTTGATCATAATGCCACATAACAAACATGTACTAACCTCGTGTTGTAACATACGAGGACTTGAGACATCGAGAGGTGTTGAATGTATGTTGAGACAAATGTAATTACAAGTAACTTGTACATTTTACGCTATGTATTACAAGTTACATGTTTGTCATCAATCAAAACAAACGAGATCAGATAGATTAAATATCGTAATATTTGCACTAACATCTCCCCTTTTGATGATGACAAAGATATGTAAACGCATTAGAAAAGTAAAATGTGTGTTGTTACTTGTATCCTTACTACCTTTACATTACCTTCCCTCCTCGCTTACACTCTCACTCTCCCCTTTGTCTAAAACAAAAGTGGCTACGCCAATCTGAGCTTAACTTAATTTCCCCTAAAAAGGCGAGCTTTGCATCATCCCTAGTGAAGTTAAATCGCCCTAATTTTAACCGTTTTGGTGGATCCATGGATCAAATAAAGAGGCTTTAACCTACATCAAGGTTAGTTCTATGGTGTTCAACAAAAATTAATGAGAAATATATAAAAGGAAAAATCCATAAAGAATATAGCCTATTTTCTCCACTTTTATCGAAGCACAAATACTTGTTGAAAAGTAGAATGATGCTAAATGCGTGGATGCTCCCCCTGACGTTGCTCCCCCTTGTTTGAGGTGTAAAGTCGCGGTATGATTAAAAAAATCTACAAAAAACAATTATTAGTGCAAGTAAAAAAACTATATTCTCGGCTATCGACGTAGTAGTTTATATGTATACACAAAAGTGTGGTATAAGGCATTCAAGAATTCTTGATTTTTAGGCCCTTCCTCTAGCCAAGATGAACCTTCAAAATAAATATTAGTATAATAGAAGTTTTGTCTTTTAGACAAGTCATATGCTACAACCAAGTGTATAGACGATGGGATGAGTGCTTAAAGGTAGTATTCCTCCCTTGTTCTAGGATGTCAAGCATAATTCAAAAAAATAAGAAAATAATTGATGCAAACTTCATCCTTAGATGAGTAAGTTATATACAATCGAGTGTATATGGTGATGAACCTACAATGAAAAACATTAGTGCAATATATTTCATCTTTTTCACAAAGAAAATAAGATGTATATATGTGATAAATGATATAATCAAAGATCTCCATGAAGTGTAGTTCCTAATTACAATCATAAGAAAAGTGAGAATATAATATGATAAAAGCTTACAAAATAGTTCCTAGAAAGAAGATATGAAGTCTTCCACCGGTGTGCCACTAGTGGTGCTAGTGTTGGTGTCGGTTTACTAGTAGGATTCATGTGGTGATGGTTGATGACTCGAGATTTTATTAAAAGTAAAAGTTTTCGCTAATCCATGGTGGTGATGATTAGTGAAAGTGGTGATGGAAGGTGGTGGTGATTAGGTAGGAATCTATTAAGGAGTTAGAAACTCGTGATGTATAGCAAATATAAAAATATGGACTCATGCAATCCTTTTACACATGTCAAGTGACCAAAGCTAAGAAAAAAAATATGAATGGACATTGCATTTCAATGATGCATAAGGGTTATGATTTGAATGATTTATTGATGCTAACAACCTATTGTTTTGAGCAAGTTCTCATATGCTTCAACCCAAGAGTAATCAATAATGTGGTCTATCTAAGAATATATAAAAGTGATAACATGAAGATAAATTGCTCTCATTGATTGACACTAATTATAAAATGACATATTCTAGGTGACAACGGAAAGGTAGTATTAGTATGGTTTTGACCGACATGGATGATTATCACTTTGAAAAGAAGTGAAGACAATATGGAAAATACTAATAATAATAATGAGAACCTATATGAGGATGAGAATGACATCATATAAGTGAGAGTTGGATGGACCAACGCGGTTGGAAATGCATATCGCTTTTGATTAATATATTGTTTGCACTAACAATGACATGCATGATATATGTCGTTTGGTTAAAAGGATAAGATCCTAGATGGTGTTCTGTGATAGTGAAGTTGTAAGGTGCTAGTTTTTTAAAGAAAATCCTAGATTCGCTGATTTGATGAAGAAGTTTGCAAAACGATGATGTGGTTTTCACTTGATGAGGTATTGGTGCAAACTCTGGATATATGTTAAAAGGTTGAACTAGTTGTGGTTTCTGCGGAAACCGCCTTTAGCTAAGTGGTGTTTACTCTATGTGTTGGTATTTTAGAGTCTAAGAGACATACCTTCATACAAAAAAGACAATTATGTGAATGGATTTTCTCCCCTTAATTGGTGGATATCTAACATAATGTGCAATGTATCAAATAAGGAATGACAACAAAGTATTTAGGAGGTTATTCAGCTAACGAAAAAGAGGCGCAGCTTAGTAATGTTTTTCTCGATGATGGTTAAAGCATACAATGAGCTTCAACCTTGCAGTCACGCATCTCTTCTGACAATTATTTGCATGATCAGATGTATTTATTTTGCATGTGGTTTCCTAATAAGTGCAAGAGGATCAGGAGTATTGTTATAACTAAATAATGATGGGAGATGACTTTTGTAAGTTTGCCACTCTGAGATTTGGAAAGAGGTCGGTTGAAAGACAAAAATGCAAAGCCAACCCTCTAGAACTTAATTCTATATTCTTTAAACTATATGCAAGTGTAGGGGTCCCATAAAG